>VSWD01000007.1:21886416-21954556 GCA_033119305.1 Pinctada imbricata
AATCTGACAAATAATTTAATGATTGTAACACTTTGACTCGGTCGATACCTGGAAGTATAGATCTGAATAAAGTCCTCGACCATTATGATTCATATAGGTCTATAATTAAGAGATAACAACTAGCTAACCGTGGTTTGTTGTCCAGTAATTCCCGGAATCGCGTGAACCAATTAAATCATCACCGAGCAGTGAAGCGGTTTGATATGGTTTATGCGACGAGGGGAATAACTGGACAACAAATCACAGCTAGCTAGTTGTTATTTCCATTCTAATATTGTTCTGCAAACGAAAATGGACGGAGCCTAGCGGACTGGAAGTTTGTTGGAGACTTTACATCAGGCAAATTCTACAGCACGAGAATGGGGGGAGCTTAGCGGACTGGAAGTTTGTTTTTACAAACCATCCGGAGACGAGTTGCTATAGTACATCATCAACTCTCATTTAGACACTCAGTTAGAATCGCTACGTAAAAGTATGTACATGCCCATTTTCATGCTTGGAGTTGTAGAATTGTATCAAGTTTATAAGTCTAAATAAATGTTTCGATCTTAAAAAAATTACACAGATAAAATGCTTTAAACATGTTAAAAACAATGCTTTAAGAACAATGCTTAAAAAATGCTAAAGAAAAAAATGCTTTAAAAATTTGAAATAGAACAGAAAAACAGACAATTAGCATACTGTACGCACGTAATCCAGGATAACCACACAATTTGTTACATGAGTGGCAAATGGCGGTCCAAAGTCGGCACCGCTTGCCCACTGGTCTCGCCGTTTTATGTGTAGTCTTTTGTGTTTGATGTTTACACGTCGTATGTCTCTTTTTGGTCACTTGGTATGCTCATCTTTGTGTTTTTGCATTGGGTTTTTTATGTTTTGCTGTTGGTGCTACAACGGGGTCTTGTCGGAGATCCCCTTCCTCATAGAAATATGTAAAACAAAATGTATATATCGAGATGAATATCATATGAGTTTTTTTTTTAAATAGTTATTCAGTTTGTTTTTATAGTTTAGGAAAGTGCGAGGGTAGGGTAAGGGTATACATGACAGTATTTATAAAACTACAAAGGTGTGTACAAAGGTAGTCTGTGCATCATCTTGATCAATAGAGGAGCATTATAATGTTATTTAGCTGGTGTTTGAATCTTTTTCTTCTCCTCTAGGATTACGCGGTATACTCTGTTCTTCAATGTTTCTCTTCCCTTTTCCTCTGATAGTAATGTGGAGTAGTAATTTTGGATGTTTTGTTCAAACTCCACCTTACGTAGAAGGACTCTTTCAAATAGTACTGTAATATTATAATCTTTTGTATCAGGAAGTACATTGAATTTCTGCATTTCAGCAAGGATCACTTTTCTTTCCTTTTCTGATTTTTTCGGTGCTCCCATTTTAGCCTCTTTGGGCTTTCCAGCATCAACTTGATAGCCTGAAGGACCAACGCCCTTGTTGGTAGGAACCCTGAAGCAAATAGTGAAAGATTGTAGATAGATTATATTTAACTTGATGTTCAAAGTTACTAAGGTACTAATATGATTACTTCTTTTCAAAAGAGTTAAAGAAGATCCCGACGATAATCTCAACAGCACTCACAATAGAGCACGAAATTAAACATCGACGGACCCCTAGCAAGCTAGAGGTGGGACCAGGTGCTCGGGAGGAGTAAGCATCCCCTGTTGGCTAGCCGCACCCGCCGTCGATGTTTATGAAGCATGGAAACGAAAATATATAAAATTTATGCACTATCTGACGTAATTTCTATATAGAAAGTGCCATGGCGACAATGTCAGGGAAGTATATTCAAAACACTTACTGTCAAACCTCTCACGGGGAACTTTTTTACGAGCTCCACACGGCAAAGGGTATCAAAAGTGCTATTGGTAATTTGAGCTCTCTGATGAACCTTTGGTAACTTTAAAATAAAAACCTTTGTTTGTGATACACGAATTCCTCCTTTTACATCATAAAAATCATTTTCTATTAAAGTATGCAAAACTCGAAGGGCAAAAGTAAGTGCTTAAGTTTTTCAAAATAAGGTCAAAGGTAAAGGTCACAATGGAAAATTTCGGTATTAATTGAAAGGTCTTGTCCTAAGAGATACACATGTGAAATACAATGTATGAAAGTTCTATCACTTACCATTCGAAGTAGGTCAATTGTAAAAAAAGGTCAGGGCCACGAGGTCAAACGTTTTGGTATCAATTCAAAGGTCTTGTCACAAGGAATATGAAAGATCTACCTATCATTAAAATTATTTACCAATGTTTCTAAAGTTTTTCACAAGTAGATCAAGGTCGAGACGGGAGAGCAAACTTTTTAGTATCAATTGAAAGCCCTTAACCCTACTATTTACAAGTTATGCTTGATGTCAAAGTTTTTGCCACGAACAAACAGAGAGACAAACAGATGGACAGGTAAAAGAATAAATTTCCCCGAATATTTGAATTCGGGGTCACACAAAATATGTAGAAGACTCAATTTCTCTAAGCTTCATTCTAGAATCCTCAATCATTTTAAAGCATTGCCTCTTCGGTTAAAATATAGGTTGTCGCGGACGTGGATGATTGCCGGCAATTTAGTTAAAGAATAAAAATTCTGGGATCATCTCGGGATACATAATTGATAGAAATCGGCATGTTTCTGATCATCTAAATAAATTAAATTCAAAAAATCCACGAGCACCATTGGCAAATAGAAAATTATGCTTTCTGAATTCCTGAAAAAAAAATAAGGCAATACAGTCAAACCTGTGATAGACGGTCAGCTTGGGGAAAAATCAAATATGGCTACTTAAGACAGGTGGCCTTTCATTCCAGGTTGGAGCAATCGGTATCCTTTACTGATCATTAAACAATATTTCCGGTCTTTTATATTGGACAAATACAACAATATGTTTATGATTATACATACTCATGTAATAAGTGCATTAAACTTAATGTTGCTACTAGTAAATATCAAGTATTCAAACACACAAATTTACTTATCCTAATACCAATGGCCGTTAAAAACAGTATGGGAAGCAATTCCGGTCAGAATTCTGTTGACCGCTGGCCGCGTTACGAGAGTGGCCGTTGATTTAAGTACTTTTATATAGCAAATCGTTTCGGGGGGGGGGAGTAAAAAGTGACCGTTTACGGGGAGTGACCGTGGAAAACGAGTGACCGCAAGGACAGGTTTGACTGTATATGCATTTTGGACTGACAATATATTACGCAAATATTTACCCAGGACATGGCTTTTTCGGTGATGATGTATTCGATGTAGATGGTTCCTCTAACCCTCGCTTTACACCTAGATTTAAAAGAAGAGGCATATTTTGGCTAATATCTTTATCAATCGAAATTATTTGCTCACATATGGTCCTTCATACATAGCCTTTTTGGCCAACAGAACAACGTTGGGATTTTGTCCGAAAACTGATTATGTCGGAACGTTCTCAACGCAACGCACACAAAGCGCCCTAGGTAGTCGCGCATAACCAACGACCACCTAACGATCACAGCGTGTTTGGAGAGAATAGAACTTTTTTCAAATTACTGGTGCATAAAAATTGGTTGAATTTTTCTTCAAAAAGATATAGAGCTGGAACACTAACGTATTATTACAACGATTGTCTAACGACCAGCTAACGAACTACAACGTGCGAGTAATTCAAGAAAACCTAGGTTTTGATAAGTATCTCCCTCACCAAAAATATAAAGACCTGTCTTTGCACATTACTTTAATGTCGTTTCCAGGTCGCTATGCTGATACCATCGCTAATGGGTTGTTATGTCATCCATGATTTCATGTCAGCCATGCACTCCACCATCATTACACGGTCGTTCGAATCATCGACGACCTCTAAACGTGTTTAGTAACTGCGCAACGTGTAAGAACGTATACCTGTGTGCAGACCGAACTCCTGACGATCTTCTTACGATTTTTTTATAGAATTTTTTCAAACGATCTTAAAACAGTTACAATGTCACTGGTCTCATGTTTTTAATGTATATTTCATGTTGTAAAGAAGTTTAGTGTTCGTCATGGAATTGCTATTTTTTCTGGTTACTTAGCATCAGTTTATGGAATCTATGTCCTTAATTATGTCTAGTGGTAATTTCATTGTCCAGTTAGATAATTCTCGTCTTTTAGTCCTACGAGAAATATGTCCAGTGGTAAAATTAAATTATATGCTTGTGAAAGATTGCGAAGCAGTGAATGTCCTGTAATTAGTGAAAGAAAGTCAAACACTTGACCCAAAACAAGAATCCAAAAATCCATAATTAATAGGCATACAATTCCTCCCGAAATACATGAACCAAAACAAAAATATGTCAGAGACCCTGAACAGTGAAAACAAAGGAAAGAGACAGAGGAAAGGAAAGGCGGTCAAGCAGGCGGAGACAAATTAGATCCTGACGACAACCTAAACCACACTCACGATAGAGCACCAAATTGAGCATCGATGGACATCTAGCAAGCTAGAAGTGGGTTCGGGTTCTCCGGAGGAGTAGGCATCTCCTGTTTGGCTAGCAGCACCCGCCGTCGATGTAAAAAACAAACCACACAGCACAACAGAAACACAAAGGACAACAACACTATCTTATTAACGATCCCCAGAGTTCAGTTCAAGAATTGTTGTGCCGTTAATAACGCCGCAAGTCAGAGAAAATCTGTGAATTTTTGTCATAAAAGCATATAGAAAATATGTATAGCGGTGAATATTGTCTTATCAAATTTCTTGACATTTCTAAAAATTGGTCCTGTAGCATCATATACGACCCATCCTGCTACGTCTTCCAGTACATTTGAACATAATTACTTTCACAATTCTTTTTGGCCATATCAAATTGTTTAGGTGGAGGATCACTGCCGAGGGTTAGATATACCCGAAGCGAGCATGTCTGGTCCGTGCTGAAAACGTATCTGTTCTTAAATGATGCTATTGCATTTGAAGACGTTTAACATTTCTGCATTTGATTGTGTAAAAAGTCGTACAAGTCGTGAATGTTTGTCATATAAGCTTGCAAAGAATTTGTTAGTCCTGAAATCTTGTTATAATTAAACAAAAGGTTTATACCGTAAACTTGTGTGAATTATTATCGATTGAGGATCACTGACGATGGTTAAGTACCCGAAACGTGCATGTCTGGTCTATGCTGAAATTTTATATGTTCTGAAATGATGCTATTGAATTTGAAGACGTTTAACATCTTAACGGTGCATGTCCGCGTTCCGCATTCTTTTTAGATTCGCACGGGGTGTGAGTGTTCGTTATACATGTATAAGCTTGTGAGAAAAAATGCACAGTGATGAATGTTCGACCTGCTATCTTGACTATTGAAGGTGTTTTTCATGTGAGCTAGTTTGAAATAACCCCAGCAAATGTGGTTTATGTTCAGCGGTAGACCGTTTATGCTCCATTGCCAAATACACCCAAAGCAAATCTGGTATTGTTGATACGAGTAAAATATAGCGAATTAAAAAAAAAATCAACAAAGATTCTGTTAAATATTTTACATGGTCTATTTTGAGTTTACGTCATTAAGATACAAAGTGGAAAAATCCTTTAGAAAAAAATATTGAACGTTTGTAAAATTATGATTAAATTAAAAGCAGAATTGCTCAATACCATGTTTATACAGGATAAAATCATAAATAAAACATACCTGATTCATTGGTAGTCCTATTTGAAGATCCTCCTGTGGCATCTCTTATTGTTTTGTTGAATGTCAATCTGCCCAACTGTATGGGATCTCTGAAATTAGACCCTGGACATGCCGAGAAACGTTTTTTTTCCTTTAGAACGCAAGTACATAATAATCTTACAATTGCCTAACACGCTTGAGTAGTTGAGACATTCTCTTTTCTGTCAGTGAGACTCACTTCGATAACTTTATAAACTGATTTTGCTTGTTTCTTTTGGAGGAGAATGTATAGATAAATTGATACGATTCAATAAGGACGTTTTGTCGAATTTTCAATAAGCTATACAATTGGATGAATAGGGTGAAAGGGAAAGTGGGAAAGGAGCGGGAGGAGGGAGAGAAGGGGGACAGACGGGAGGGGAAGAAAGGGTGAAAGTGAGGGGAGGGAGGTAAGGGGCGGAAGGGGGATGTAAGGGTTGAGGAAAGTGGCAGGAGGGGGAAGAGGGGAACTCCTCTGTCAATCCCCATATCGGAAAAAAAGACTACGTAAATCGTTTACTATCTAATACTTCCGTGCGCTAAGTATCTTAAAACAAATCTGAACTCAAAACAACGATAACAATAGTTACAATGACGTCACGACACGTAACGTTAGCTAGCGCCACGAACTGTTCCCAATGATCAATTTCCATTTATGTGGTCATGGGAGCATAAAAGGTGGGGGTCTTCCACAGAACTCAGTTGCAGTATAAACAGCAATACATTGAAACTCCCCTATGAGAAAACACAGAGTAGACATTTATAATAAGAGACAAAAAAGGGACAAATAAAACAAAATATCAAAATACTAAACACAGAGTCTATACAAAAATATATCAGACAAACTGGGAAACCGTGCCTATTAAGTAGGTAGCAAATGGCTTGGTTATCTATCTGGATTACGTGCACAAATCCTTCCACTTGTTTGGTTTCCAAGTTTTTTCGAGTAACACACACTTTTTGAGTGCAATAGTCTCCTCGCTGTAAGGTGACCGCACAAACAAGACAACAAAACGAAGAGACCTGTGAAACTTACACAGATGAATATGTTAATGGATATAAAAAGCAAAAGAGTATATACCAGCCCGTGCTCTGTCACCTGGGTCGAGCTGATACATGCAATCACCCAAGGAATTAGACAAGCAGACGAAAGAGAGGTCTGAACATGGCCTGCCATGAAGTCCTGCCGTCACAGTCAATTAGAGTGCAATTCTAAAGAGGCTGCAGATTGGTCAAGTACCATGCAAAGTGTCCTTCTGGTGACAAAAGGATCATATCCACGGTAAGAGAGGCGTTTATAATGAGGTTGTGTAATGTCCAAGAAATATACTCTGTTGCGTGTATCTATCAGAATTTCATTCAAGCAAACCAGTTGCATCAAAAGTTTTATTTTGAATAGGTTTATAATTTTCAATGCAGAGTATTATACATGTACATGTATAAGCTTTTAGGCTTTCTCTCCTGTTCCTATTTTTCATACGATGTATTCTACTGTTGGAATATTATATTGAATAAATATTGTTTAAACTAATTTGCAATGTTACTTTTAGGGTGACATTTATAATGAAGTCGGTGAGAAGTGTTGCGACGTTATGCAAAAAGTATTATGAATATCCCAGAGATCAAGAGGAAGGGAGGTGATCTCCAAGACCCAGTTGCAGAACTGACAGCAAAATACCCCAAATGAAAACACAGAGATAACATACACAGCAAGAGACACAAAAGGGACAAGGAACATCAAACACGACATCAAAACGAGACTAATGGGCAACCGATGCCGACGGCCATCTACTACGTTAGTAGCAAATGGTGTGGTTATCCGGATTACGTGCGCGCAGCCCTTCCCCCTTTCCGATTTTCCAAACGTTTTGAAAAACGCACCATTGTAGTGTAAAGAACCTCCTTACTGTAACATGACCACTCAAACAAGATAACACATCGCAGGGACCCAACTAACGCACAGATGGATATGTAAATAAATATTAAAAACTTAGGGCGTACGAAATACAGTCGTTGCTCTGTCTGCTAAAGCGAGCTCAAGCATGTTATCACCCAAGGGTGTTCGACCAACATTCAAAAAGGAAAAAGTATTTTCTGTATAGTATGATTCCAAGCATGTTAGAAAATAAAAGTAAAATCAACCGATACGACTAAGCAAAATCCATTGACTGCTCTTTTTTTTTATTGAATCATAAAGATAGTAGTTTTGTCTGGTGTCACTTTCGTGTCGCAGTGGTCGTGCTGGAGATCCTTCCCTTTTCTTTTCTTGCAACGGAGTCGTCTAAAAGTTTTCCTATTTCAAACTTTTTCGAAGGTAAGACGGGCGGACAGAAGGCCTGCCATGTGTGTGTGTAATGATACAGTGTGCAATTAACGTGCTTAATATTGTCGTTTGATAGACGACTCCGAGTGAACAGCCCTCCCATTTATTCGGATACACAGAGGTTTCCATAGATGCACCATTGTTGCATAGACATAAAACTTCTCACTGTAAGTTGACATCACAAACAAAATAGTTAAACGCAGCGGCCTGGATCTAAAACATTCTATTGCATGCGTACAACAGTGCTCTGCTGGCTGAAGCGAGCTCAAGATCAATCACCCGAGAAGATTGAACAACTGTCAGATATGACCACTTTTACCATTAAAATGGAGTATCAAGCCTAGACACACTACTAATGTGATAAAGACGATCCTGGCGACAATCTCAACAGCACTCGCAATAAAGCACCTATTTGAGCATTGACGGACCCGTAGCAAGCTAGAGGTGGGATCAGGTGCCCGGGAAGCATACCCTGTTTGGCTAGCCGCACCCGCCGTCGATGTTCACGCACAAAAATGAAACAATAACTAAATACATGCACTGTCTAAGTTTATGTCTATAGAAAGTGCTGTCAGGGAAAGACAATTAAAACACTTACTGTCAAACCCCTCGCCGGGAACTTTTCTACGAGCTCCACACGGCAAAGGGCCATTCGGATCAGCCTCGACCTTTTCCTTCGAAAGAAGACTCGGACGTCAGACGGCGCCATTTTAAAAATAGTTCCCCGTTGATCTAATAGTTTTATTTTAATCTATCATAAAATACAAGTTCCAACAGTGGATCGTAACTGACAAATATGTTACTCACAACATTACTCACTCGAGTTTGAGAATTTGAATGTTGAAAAAGTGACTTTTTACTTTTACATCGATTTGATGTAAAACCTTCCACCATTGGCATCCGAGTCTTTTTATGCCGTTACAAATAAAGAGCGAGGGGAACCGAATGGGCAAAGGGCATACGTGTGACACAAATGAGATAAAGAAGATCCTGACGACAATCTCAACAGCACTCACAATAGAGCACCTATCTCGCTTCTTGCAATATGGAAATATGACATAATCGGAACTCCTTGTTATAACTACAATGTTAGAAAGCTGTTTACTTAAAAAGATCGCGAGCACAATCATTTTTCAGAAAAATAATGCACACGAAAGTGCAAAGAGGGCAGATAAACATTATATGTTGTACATGTATATTTTCAATTAAAAGTCAATAGAGTTCTCGTTCATCGCGATTTGGAAATGAAATGCAATTATAAAGACCCCTAGATTTATTAAAGTCAAACACTTTAAAAAGAATTAATCAGAATCCAATTACAGAGTCAATATTCTAGATAAAGATATAAACAACTTTCTCAAGGGAAAAAATCGGACAAATAAACGGAGACAATAATACAGCACCATAAAACCACGGTCGAGTATCACGTGATACGTAAATGATATCTTTCATAGGGATCTCCTTTAATTAAACCGGGTAATATTGTCCAAATGTCCTTTAAATTCATGTTTGGGCCTATCATATGACCACCATTATCAGTTATAAGATGGTAATCTATTCTGGTCAAGAATAGACGTACGTTCATTTATATTTCCAAATCATAACATGTTGTGAGCATAAAAAAAATTCTGTTTAGGTGTTATCTGAATATAACTCTATTCTTTATCAGAATAAATTAATATCATATAATTGATAATGATGGTTATATGATAGTTCTAAAAGAAATTATATAATGAACATCAAAGAAGTACCTGTCGGTTATTCGGTCTCAAAGTCGAGAAGACAAGGCAAATTCATTAGAATTCCCAAATAAATTAGATTAAGACAGTATTTACTTAGCATAATCGAGGGAGATTCCCATGGAATATATCATATGCGTTTCACGTGATACTCTACCGTGAAAACACGAAGAACAGCTTTATTTAATAAACAATCTACAGAGTCCAGTACAAGTACGCACTAGATGCTGAAGATCAATGATACCTTATCTTTGTTCCAAGATTCAAATCACGTATGCTCATGTACTTGTCAGGCGTTACTCCTCCTGTTCTAGAGTACAGTAGTTCACGGTCTGTATCATGAAACGTAACCTTTTTACCTTTCTCTTTGTCCATGGTAGGAGCTGGTGATCTTGAAAGATAAGAATTTAAAATTATTAAACAACCATCAACAAATAAACATCAAAGAAGTACCCATCAATTATTCAGTCTCAAAGTCAAGAAGGCACAGCAAAATCATAAGAATTTCCATTGGAGCAGCTGCGACCCCGGAATAAACAATATTCTGAAGTGAGACCAGGAGCCCGTGGGATAGTCAGCATCTCCTGTTTGTATGCAACACCCGCCGCAACAGCTGCATAATCAAAGGACTGAAGGTCCTGGGGGACACTCGTTTATGTTTTCAGCACCGAAATGAAGACAAATTATACAATCAGAAATACACAAGAAGACATTTATTGTGAGGATTTCACATGTCAGGATAAGGGGCAATGGGGGGAGGGGCAAAGTAAGGAAGGTCGCTGTTTAGCCCGGATGTACTTAATTACGCTTAAAGTAGTACTCGGCATCGGACTAGCAGACCACTATAAGCAGCAGTCATTCAGGAACAATATTCCTTCCTTTCATCATATTGAATATTCAAAAATAGAATGAATGTTTCCTGAAAATCAATCGAAATTAAACTCATGTTGAAAAAAAAGGTGAATTTTATTTTTTTTTCACGACCCCAAATCCGACTACCTTTTCTAGTAAGCATCACATATCGATTACTGCTCGGAGTTTTCTACAAAACGATCGAAAAATTTTAAAAGCACATTTTCAGTACTTGATTCAACTGTATTTGCTGATAAAATTGTTAAATTTCAATAAAAGAAATTACGAACTAATCTCGAATTTCTTCAGGGACTTCTTTTGATTCAGTGAAGTAAAGCGGTCGAGTCAAGAAATCATGATCAAGTGATCAAAAAGTGATGTGATTGGTTGAGGGCGTTGAAAATTTTGATGTCATAGCAGAGGGACACGAGTGTCCCAAAAATTTGTCAAATTCGGTTATTGTCTCGACGCACATATCAGATACAGTCTTGTTTCGTGATTTTGGTAGCCTTTTAATCGCAATTCAGACTTTCACTGATCATTCTGGAATGAGAAGCCAAATTGCAAGCAATCTGGCTCTAACAATGTAATCGTCGTATTTGAAGGAATGGAGCGGATCTTCAGCAACAATCTGTTGTAGCACACAAAGCAAAACCCCTAAACATCCATTTGTAAAAGCACAGAGCAGACACGCACAGAAAGAGATGCAAAAGGTACAAGGAACACCAAATCACTTAGAAACATCAACACAACTGACTACGCATAAACCAACGAGACCAATGGGCAATCGACGCCGACGTAGGACGGCCTTCTAGTAGCAGAGGATGTAGTTAACCTCATTACGTGTGCACAACCCTCCCAATTTCCGATAACGCAGTGGTCTCGAAAAACATACAATTGTGGTTTAAAATAACCTTCTCAAAGTAAGATGACCATACAAACAGACAGCATGATACAGGGGCCCAAGAAACGCACAGATGGATACGTAAATTGATATGAAAACAGAAGGCCTACGAAAACAGTCCTTTCTCTGCCGGCTGTAGCGAGCTCATGCATGTTATCTCCCCCAAGAGTCCGACTTTCATATTCAGAAACGACAGGTTCTCGAGTCCCTGTCTTCTCTAAAGAGGTTTTGACAGGGCCTGCCATGGATTCAAATCGTCACAGTCAGTCAGAATGCAATTGTTAAGAATGCGCTGGTAAAATGTTGTAGATTGGTCCAGTATCAAGTCAAGTCAAGTGTCCGTCTGGTGAAAGAAGGATTACATCCGCGACCAGTATAGATGGCGTTTGATGATTCTAACACATCTGTCTACCTATGATTCTTCTTATTTTGTTAATTATGTCACCATAAAATGCAGGTTGTGAAATACCCAAAGTAATATACCTTGTTGCTGGTATGGTCCGAATTTCAAAAGAAGTTGACAATATATTTTTTCTTAATTCCCAAAGAGTCTTTACTAGTTTGTGAAAGCGAAAACCTTGACCTAAAAGTTTCTGCGTAATTTCTTCTATTTCTACTATTTCTATGACAGCATGCAAGCAGGAGATACTTACTCTTCCTTGGCACCTGGTCTCACTCCCATATCGGGAGTTCGCTTCTTTTCATATGGTGGAGGTTTTTTTTTTGTTGCTTTGGTTCCTGTTTTATCATGATTTTGTATGCCTTAGGTTTCTGATTTTCTGAATTATCGATTTTGTGCTGTAAACAGGGATATGGTCATCATCCATATTTGTCATTAAAATCCAAAAAAATCAGTACGTGCTTTCCAACATGCCTTGTTGTTCCGAATAAACTGAGAAACAAAAACATCATAAGCAGAAGAAAACGGAATGTCGCTATTCATGAAAGTGAAGTTATCAAAATCAAAGGAGGTTTACATCTTAGCTCCATCCCCTCAATGCTCTTGTTAACATAGATTTTATTTGAATATGCTACTGAATCGACCCTACAGGAAAATTGGGGTCGCGCACTCTCAGTAAAGTCAATGCATATATCTAAATTCAAAAATCAAACCAGAGGGCGCTATTGAAATGAATTTTGGCGACTCCTGATAATCCCTTTGGCATCAAGCGTCAAGGATGAGGAAATATTCAAAACACGTGTCTAAATCATAAAATTTGTTTGAAAATTTCTTCAAGAAGATATAGAGTTGGAAGACTTCCGTATCATTATTATAAACACTTATTTTTGTCGCAGTATGGAGCAGTTAAACTCGTTCCAAGTGACTTGATCTGTCGCCTGAAAGAATGACAAATATGAACAATGACCATATCCCCATACACAGTACAAAATCGATAATTCAGGAAATCAAAAACCGAAGGCGTACAAAATCAGCTTGTAACAGAAACCAAAACAAACAAACAAAAACCTCCACCACTTGAAAAGAAGCGAACTCTCAATTAGGAGTGAGATCAGGTGTCCAGGAAGAGTCAGCATCTCCTGCTTGCATGCAACACCCGTTGCTTCAATTCGGCAGAAATATCACATCCGGTTACTCCCAATTCAGAAGATATAAGTATATCCTAAGGTTGGATGATTCAAATAGTAGAAAGAATATCATTCGCCATTCTGGACAATGGGACATCATAGTTTATGACAAGTTCCCTGTATCGACCGTAGAATGTCCTCATTGACGATGTTAGTCGATCACAAACGTATCCTTGATTGAGAAGCTTTTCTGAAAGACGCCTAGCTCTCAGAAACAAAATCTGTATATTTGCTACTTGCTCTGGCATAACGTATCAATTGGGTTATGAACACGTCATAAGCAGGCGATGAAGGGATGTTGCAACTAAGAAAAGGAAAGTTTGTGATGCTGAAATTGAAGTCGTCACGTTTGTCATAGAGTGAGGTGTTCATGTGACCATCAGTGTCATAGGACAGCATTATGTCCAAACATAATGCTGAATTATTTGTAGAGATGTGCGATATTACCGGTATATTGCGATATGTCCCCTGGCGATAATATATCGCGATAGAAAAATCAAAAACCGGTATTTTACGATATATCAGAATACATAACAAAAACACTTGCAATATAAAAATTACCATTTGAAACCGCAAGGTACAAAATCTGTTGAGTAAATTATAAAACCTGGGCCGAATCACGTTATTGCGTATCATAGGTCATTTTACTGTTTTTCGAAAACCTTAGGAGACCACAAATAGCTTAATGTGATTGACAAATATGAACAGTTCTATATCTATCTGTATTCACATTCTACTTCTAAAATTATTGTGAAAGAAAGTAAAAGTTTTAACTAGAAAATTGCGTCAGTTTTGGTTTGAAGTATGGCGGATCAGGAAGGGTGCAAAGTCGTCAAAAACGCAAAGGCAAAAGCTCATGTTTGAAAACATTTTGATTTGAAAAAAGTAAAAATAACTGGAAAGTATTACTTTTCATAAGGCTGATTTGAAATAAAAGTAATTCTAACTGAAAAGTTTTGGGTTTTTTTTTCATAAGGCTGAGTCTACAGTATGGGTTTTACTTCTATCAACGGAGCAAATAGTACACAATAACACATGTACAATGAATTTATCTTTCAGTTTAAGTGTAGTTTGCTGTTGTTTCTAAACTTTTCTCTCAATTTCTGATAACTTCACGCACATGCAATATATCGCAATATTTCATATGAAATATCGCAATATGATTTACACTGGCAGTACCCAACTCTAATTATTTGTCTCTTTGTTTCGGTCATTCATCAATTTGACATCATATAATTATTTTGCTATTTCATATTCTTGTCATTTCATCCAAAATTGTTATCGAAATTAAAGGAGGTTAACATATTAGCACCATCCCTCCAATGTTATATTGAAGATAGATCTTATTTGGATATGCTACTAAATCGACCCAACATGAAATTTGGAGCCGCGCTAATGTGGAGCCGCGCACACTTTGTAAAGTAAATACACAAATTGAAAAAAAATAACAAATTCAAAATATCAAACTAGAGGGCGCTACTGAAATGAATTCTGGAGGCCCCTTGAAATTCCTTTGGCAGCAAGCATCATTATTCGAAACACGTGTCTGGTACATAAAAATTGGTTTGAAAGGTAAAGAGTTGGAACAATTCCGTATTATTAGTTATGTGGAAGCTGAAATCATCATGCTTGTCATACAGCGAGGTGTTCATATGGATGTTTACGTTGAAAGATAGAAGTATATCCAAGAACGAAGCGGACCTATCGCTCTCGGTTGTCTAGATTTTGTCACGTACTGATTACGTTTGCTTCTTTTGTTTCTTTGAATATATAAAATTTAACGAATACTCTCCGGTGTAAAACATATTGAATCAACATATCTATATTATGTACTTCAATACTGTTTATACTAACTAAAATCGCGATGTTAAAAACAGTGACTGCATGAAATAAACAAACAAAGTGTCTAACCTGCTTGTACATGTATTGGATTTGCCCTGCACATGATAGGCTCTGTTGATCTCTGCAGAATCAGCTCTTCCTTTCGGCTTTACTTTAATGTTGTCTTTAACATCTGACAGGACATTGACTCTTAAATTCCCACTTTCGGGTAGATCACGTATGTCTACAACAGCCCAGATATCGTGTGCCTTCATTTTTTTAGATATCTCAATGCGCCTATCATTAGGTATCCCTAGTCTGTCTTTGAATATTTCTTCGGCTTCATCTTGAAATAATAAGACAAGAATTAAGATTGATCAGTTGGTAATTATCTCTATCTCATCTCATGTTATACACGTCATCATTTAGGCACAGATAAATTTGCAGCATGAACCAGAAATGCACGTTTGGGTACTCAACGAAATCATGTACGCATCTACATGTAAAATATATATCTATTACACGTACCAAGACAGAAAGTATTATGGCGTGTCGAAGAATTGCCGAAAAAAAAAAGAGTATGCCAACCTAAAGCTCTCTTGTTGACCCCAAAGTAGTTTGAAAAAAAGAGATGCTCCTTTCTTTGTATAGAATGTCATCCTGTATTTAAATACGTGAACATCCATTTGTCATGCACACGTGATTTGAACATTATGTTTCTATGGTGCTGTGTTATTGCTTCCGTTCGTCCGTCCGGATTTTCATTTTTCATTAGAGTTTTACCAATAACAGACGGTTGTTGGCCGACGAAGTACGTCCGGATGAAACGCGACGATACTCGCTGTACATAAGGGGTCGTGTATAAAGAAAAGCATGATATATCTTTCAAAAACTTAAGTAAGACTTATTAAGACGAATACATATAACTATATATGTATTTATTCATGTCTTATGTTACTACTGACTACAACACTAACACAGTTTTGTTTAAATTTTAAAAAGATATATCATGTTTTGTATACACGACCCCCTATGTTTGGTGAGTTTCGTCGCGTTTCGTTCGGACGTACTTCGTCGGCCAACAACCGTCTGTTATTGGTAAAGCTCTAACGAAACGCGACGAAACTCAACATACATAATGGGCCGTGTATGAAGAAAACATGATATATGTTTCAAAAACTTAGATAAAACTCTATTAAGAAGAATACATATAACTATATATGTATTTATTCATGTTTTTTATTACTGACTACAGTGATAACAAAGTTTTGTTTAAATTCTAAAAAAGGTATATCATGGTTTTTATACACGACCCCTTTTGTTTGGTGAGTTTCGTCGCGTTTCGTTCGGACGTTACTCGTCGGCCAACAATCGTCCTTTATCGTCTGTCACTCACCACTTGGTGAGTGCCTCTGGTGGACCAGGAGTCCCCGAGGGCACATGTAGCCAAGTTCGATCAATTTCGGTTGATCGTTCCTTCAACGCATTCTAAATTTCTGTTATCAAAATTTCTTGAAATATCTAAAAAGTGGGTCCTTTTGCATCATATTCTACCCATCCTGCTACGTCATTCGGTACGCTTTTTCGACATAATAACTTTCATACTTTTTGGCATATTACATTGTTTAGATTTTAGGATCACTGATGAGGGTTAAGTACCCGAAACGTGCATGTCTGGTCCACGTCGCCAATTTATCTGTTCTTAAATGATGACAAATATAGATAATGACCATATCCCTGTATACAGCACAAAATCGATAATTCAGAAAATCAGAAACCGAAGGCATACAAAATCAGGATAAAACAGGAACCAAAGCAAACAAACAAAAATCTCCAGCACATGAAAAGAAGCGAACTCCCGATATGGGAGTGAGACCAGGTATCCAGGAAGA
This sequence comes from Pinctada imbricata, assembly GCA_033119305.1. NCBI lineage: Eukaryota > Metazoa > Mollusca > Bivalvia > Pterioida > Pteriidae > Pinctada > Pinctada imbricata. The sequence goes on from VSWD01000007.1 coordinate 21,903,201, forward strand.
GAAAGCATTTCCTGCTTGCATGCAACACCCGCCGCTTCAATTTGGTAGAACTGTCACATCCGGTTACTTCCAAGACATAGAGTACAATATTTGGTTGGATGGTTCAAATGGTCTATGACAGAATATCATCCACCATTCTGGAGAGTGGGACATCATAGTGTATGACGAGTTCCCCATATCGACCGTAGAACTTCCTCATTGACGATGTTAGTCGGTCACAAACATATCCCTGACTGAGAAGCTTATCTGAAAGACGCCTAGCTCTCAGAACAAAATCCGTATATTTGGTACTTGCTCTGGCATAGCGTATCAACTGAGATATGAACACGCCATAAGCAGGCGATGAAGGGATGTTGCTACTTAGAAAAGGAAAGTTTGTAATACTGAAATTGAAGTCGTCACGTTTGTTGATGCTATTCAATTTGAAGACGTTTACATTAGTTAAGTACTATTAGAAAACGTCCCGCTGTTTTGACTGTTTGGGATCTCAATCCTATCCTTGTATTTTATTTTTCAAGAACTTATATGCCTAGTGCTTGTTACCTTGGGAGTCTGATTTTGACTTTCATTCACTAATCAGCATATTAAGCCCATGTTTTATAGCGAGGTAAAATTTGAATGACTTAGAAGTCTGTCAATTATGATACAACACTTACCTTTTCGGTAACATGGAATCAGGACACCACGGGATTCTCCCTCGTATTCTACAAGATACTCGCGCCTGTGAAATATATACTTCGATAAAACAAGAAGCACAATTTGACCACATTTTTTAAATGAACTACGATTAACCGTGATCGCCGGGAAAAGGAGACACAAAAAGCTGCATAAAATGGTTTGGCTTGTTATACTTCTTTTGTGACCGTGCGTACCGTGCCAGGCCATAGTAGAACTTGAAATCAACCGTAACAAGCCGGAACGTACCGTGACTGAACGTGACGAAACGGCTAACGCACTCCTTGGCTCGCTGATAGAAATCGTGGCACAGCTTGATAAAACGTGCATCTGTCCTAAAGCAGTTGCAGTTAAACGGGACATGAACGTGACAGACCGTAACTCAACTTCACTAGGATCGTAAATTGCCAAGTCATACTTTTGATTCCCGTTCCGTTTCGGACACTGTCCCAAGTTTTGTTACGGTCTATAACGGTCTGTCACGTTGCGTTGCGTTCGACCCGTTTTGCTACGGTTTCTAAAGTAGGTCATCGGCACCGTATGCTGCAGTGACAAATGTTTTGACAGTTTAAACATTTGTCCCGTCAGCCCCGGCACCCACGGCTAGTTACATTTGTCGATCTCGTTCCCCTACGTTGTCTCACGGTCACCACGTTTTGTCCACGGTGGCTTGAAACGTGGCCTCCGTGGCCGCCGGGAACATAGTGTAAACGGGGGGGGGGGAAGGGAAAGTACTTTCTTTCAGAATGGTTTGTCGAAAATCTGTAAAAATACTTATATGAAGAAGCCGAATATTAATGAGCAAATCAGAACAGGTATATGAATCACTGGTGTTAAGTTGCGGATCGTAACTTCAAGTGACGTACGTCCAAAATGAATGCGAACGAGTCGAATATTTATGAGCAAATCAGAACAGGTATCACTGGTGTTAAGCGGCGGTTACGTACGTCCAAAATGGATGCAAGCGAGATCGGCTAAATGACACCGGATTGAAAAATACATATTTTGTATGTTCAACGTATCTCCTGTTTTCTAGCAACACTTTCCTGTACAATATAACAAAAACAAAATAGAAAAAGAAAGTAAGACAACCAGTGTACGCATCTACCGCCATTTCCAAAGTAAAACGTCCGTCTACAACGTTATCAATAGTACAAAAAGCACATAAAATGAAGGGTACAAAGTAAAACAAGCACGCATCTACCGCCGTAGCCCTAATAAACTGTCGTGTACAACAAAATACACATTACAAGAAGCATATGACGAGGCCACAGAGTAAAACATATACACGTCTACCACAAAATCAACAGATAAACGTCCGCCTACAATATACCACTTAGTACAAAAAGCACATAACATCGAAGGTACATACTAGTAGTTAAAACATATTATTTCAAGTTATCACGCATCTACCACCATATCCCTATAGACCTGGTCACAACCCGCAGTGCGTGCTTTTAGGACGTGCGTGTTTGTGGAGGCTACGTGCGCTACGTTTTTTCAGAAGACGCAAGGAAGGAAGTGGCAAGAGTACGGAAGGAGTGCGTCGCGCACGTCGCACGCACGGTTATATGGATGCTTACATGGATCATATGTAGCGAAAAAAAGTAAGTGCGTTGCACGTACATACGACTTGCGTGCAACTTGCTTACCACGTACTTTCTCCGTACGTATTCTACGTTATTGTAAGATTGTCGAATTGACACGTACTACTAACGCACGGAGTCCTCACTTCCTTGCGTCGAAGGTGCGTTGCACGTATTTTGCAACGTGCGTGTCGTACTTCTTGTTGAATTCTTAGACAGCACGCAGATAGGATGCAGCGAAAGTTCTGTATTTACTAAAACTGCTACATCTTGTCTGCGTGTTCCCAAATCCGCATGGAGGACGTACGGGACACGTACTGATAACGCACGGGCACCGTACGGATACCCAATGTTTGCCTACGCAGACAGCACGCACTTGCGGGTTGTGACCACCGCTTAAATAAAGTACTGTGTATAACACAAGTCACACTGCGAAAAGCTCCTATCAGTGTCATTGTTTCAAAATATACAGGTACCAATTTGTTTTGGAGGGTTCTGTGTCAAGAAAAGAATTCTTCCAAAGACTTCTGGATGATATCTCAGAAAGACAAACCAATCAAGAAATTCGTAGTAATAGGTGCTGTTATATAATTCACACGCGCAGTTCAAAGTATGTTTTTAAGAACTTAAAGGAAAGTGTGTGATTTCTTAATCTCTTATTTTCTCAGCCACATATCGTCGTTATAACATTTAAACCCTTAGCAAAGATCAATATTGAATGATGTTTTATTGATTTCATTTACGGGCATGAACATCGACATGGGGTGCGGCTAGCCAAACAGGGGATGCTTACTCCTCCCGGGCCATGGTCCCACCTTTAGCTTGTAGGAGTCTGTCCATGCTCAATTTTGTGCTCTATAGTGAGTGATGTTGAGATTATCGTCAGGATCTTCTTAAACTCATTTCTTGTAAAAAAAAATTAGCGTATTTCAACAAGTAATGTCTCAGAATTGAGGTTCGAGATAGAGATTGAGCAAACCAAACATTGAAAATATGAAGAGCGAAAATCTTAATATGACCTAAAATTATGCTAAAGAACCAGCTAAGGAGAGAGGGTGTTCTGTTGTTGTTTTTTTTTTTTTTTTTTGGTTTTTTTTTTTTTTTTTTTTTTTTGCTTCTTCTAGTGCTTGTCTGTTCTGTGTGCTTCGCATGTCAGTGTTTCGGTGTTTTGCTCCTTCAAATTATCTCCTTTATCTAACTCAATGACATATACCATTCAGTGTCTGCCCTGGCTGTTTCTTCAAAAGAATCGTTACTCTGAAATGGAAAAAAAGAAAATAAAAAGAAAAAAATAATCATAAATATGCATTATAAAAATCAGCCCATCATCAGTTGACTTCCGGTTATCTTCCTCTTTCAAATGCAGCACACGATCAAAGGGAGGGGAGGCTATAAGTTTTAAACAATTGATACTTTAAACAGTAAATATAAGTGGTTTTTTTGGCAAATTGAAAGGGGAGGGCTTCTTGTCTCCCTTTTCCCCCTCTAGATCGATCTGCCCTTCCACGATGAAGACATTACAAGATAAAACAAGAAAGTATCCTTTGCAAAATTCAGACAAATTGAAGAGGTCTTCTTTAAGGTGGGTCCCTACTCGTGAATTTAACAGATGAATTTTGTATTTCAAGGTTATTTTCTATACATAATAGTCAAAATGACATAATGAACACAGACATAGATAGGTAATTTTGTTTTCATTGAAAATATAGTACATTAAAGAAAGGTACCCTAACACCTAAAAATTGAGAAATATCAAATATCCATCATAATTATGCTTTTCAACCCTCCAAATTCAGTGATGATACGAATATGTTTATTTGTTTTGTTTTATTTTATGATAACAAGTCATATAGAAGAAATACAACACATAAAATGATATAGTAACATAAATATAAGTATGATATATCTCCAAACATTAGGGTACCCCCTTATAATTTCATAACATTTTTGACCAAGAATATGTACTTAATCCAACTTTTTGCATAAAAAAACGGATGAATTTTTTTCATTTTGTAATATTTCATAAAATTATGTATGTAGATGAAGAAAAAATCACATACAGGTACACAATTTTTTGAAATGATCAAGGTATAGCTCCAAACATAGGGGTACCCCCTTATAATGTTATCATATTTTCGACAAATAATATATAGTGTATCACATTTTTGTGCGAGAAATAACAGATGGAATTTCTTCAAATTGGATCATTTTATACGATAATGTATATAGATGATGAAAAAATCACATACAGGTATACAATTTTATAAATGATCAATATATGGCTACAAACATAAGGGTACCCCATTATAATTTCATCAGATTTTCAACTAAGAAATTATACTATATGATTGGTGTGGACATTGATAGATTGCACCATTTTTTGCTTCTTTTGGCATTTAAGATCCTCTGTCTGTGTTTGTCAATGCGCTGGCTTGTCCCTCACCAGCCATTGTAAAACGTTATACGCAGACTGCTGCGTATAAGGAAAAACCTATAACGGTTCGAGTAGGGAGCCACCTTAAAACGGCGGCGCATAATTATCCCTTTTTCGCGATAATAGGGTTAAACTTTAAAAAAAAAAAAAGTAATACAAAGTCAGATTCTAAGAAATATTATGATATCTCACTATATGTCCATTTCAACAAATAATGCACATGCAGATCCAGGCTTTTTCAAAATGGAATAGGGACAGGATTGTAGACTAAACATTTTTCTAAGAAAAGAGGGAATTGGATCTAAGGCACGGTCCATTTGATATTGGGGGTGGGGGTGGAGGGCGCTTGGGTTGAGCAAGATTATTTTTTCGCCTCGAACCGGGGCAAAATTATTTTTTTATTGAAAAGTTGGAGCAAGAATTTTTTTCAATAGAAATTCTTTTTTACTCAAAACTCTTAATATAACAGAGTCTGAGGGGAGAATTTTAAGTTGGTGAAAAGCTGAAGTTGTATATTGAATTAGACTCTATGGTGATACATGCATCTCTTAATAGTAATACATTTATATTGACAATATATTTTTAAAAGCTTTATTTTCATTTAGATGAATACTTTTGATATTTTTCAAACATGTAGTTTGCCATTAAAGAAATAATGTTCGGTGGAAAACTGTGACGAGCGAAGCGTAAAGCGAAATTCTATTCCAGATTACTTGCAAGAGCAAGATCTTTGTCTGTCACACCAGAAGCAAATCTTTTTTTTCATCAAAATTCAAAGCAAGCCCCCCCCCCCTCAAATATCAAATGGACGTAAAATCAAATTACACTTTTTTTCTATTTGTAAGACTGTGTACTTCAGAAATAAAGAATTTATTTTGTCTACATTCATTTTATCTTGAAGATCTTCATAATGAAAACAAAAAGTTTCATTTTTAAATATAGGCAATTATTACGGAAGCGTATAAGTGCCAATTATATATTTTTTATTTTCTGATTTTCCGACTTTTAATCTTGGAATTTCCAAGTTTAATCTTGGAATTTCCAACTTTAAAGTCGGAATTTCCAACTTTAATCTTGGAATTTCCAACTTTAATCTTGGAATTTCCAACTTTAAAGTCGGAATTTCCAACTTTAATCTTGGAATTTCCAACTTTAAAGTCGGAATTTCCAACTTTTATCTTGGAATTTCCAACTTTAATCTTGGAATTTCCAACTTTAATCTTGGAATTTCCAACTTTAAAGTCGGAATTTCCAACTTTAATCTTGGAATTTCCAACTTTTTTGGTATCCATGGAAAGGCCTTGTAACAAAAAATACACAAGTGAGATATGAAAGCCCTATCACTAACCATTCAAAAGCTATGGCCAAGGTTAAAGTTTTTCAAAAGTAGGTCAAACACAAAGGTTAAGGTCACAAGGTAAATTTTTTTGGTATTCATGGAAAGGCCTTTTCACAAGAAATATACAAGTGAAATATGAAAGCCCTATTACTTACCATTCAAAAACTATGGCCAAGGTTACAATTTTTCAAAAGAATGTCAAACTCAAAGGTCAAGGTCAAAATTTTTGGTATCCATCGGAAGGCCTTTTCACAAAATATTCACAAATGAAATATGAAAGCCCTATCACTTACCATTCAAAAGCTATGGCCGCCAAGGTTAAAATTTTTCAAAAGTAGGTCAAACTCAAAGGTCAAGGTCACAAAGTCAAACTTTTTGGTATCCATGGAAAGGCCTTTTCACAAGAAATTCACAAATGAAATATGAAAGCCCTATCACTTACCATTCAAAAGCTATGGCCAAGGTTAAAGATTTTCAAAAGTAGGTCAAATTCCAAGGTCAAGGTCACTAGGTCAAATTTTGTTACTGTGTTTGATTCGTCTCGTCATGGTCTATCACCATGTCAAGTTTCAAGTTGCTCCTTCTAACAGTTTTCTCTCAACGGACTAAATCGCAACATTTTAACCAAAATGTTGACGCACTGACGGACGGACAGACAGACGGACTTCGTTATTTCATAGACCGAATTTTGCTTTGCAATCAGGCCAAAAATCAATATATTTTTTCACAACAAACCTAATTTGTAAGCGTAGCACGAAGTTGTTGTCATATATATTTGAAAAGAATAACTAGTATTTATAGATTATTGGTTTAGATGTGTGAATATTTTACATCTGAGTGCTTCTGAATGAAAATATAAGGAATAAGTGTCTTATTTTTTGCGTTCATGGTTTTTACACTCTGCTTCGACAGGCCGCAAATCTTTCTTGATTTGCGCCTGGTTCGACCTTTCTTGAACCGCTTCGTGGTTCACGAGATTTGCGCGTGTCGAACCAGAGTGCAAAAGCCATGAACGCAAAAAATAAGACACTCATTCCTTATGTATCCCTTTAATACACAAAATCTGTTGAGTATATGAGTAGGGAACCCACTTAGACTTGCTCAAGTCCTTGAATCAAATGATTTTAAATTAAATACATTTTATTTGCAAGCAAAAGTTGTCTTCCCTGTATTGTGATATATCTCTGCAACCAATCGCCCACTGCTTATAGTTTTAAAAGGGGCATTTCTTTTCTACTAGAAAAATTTAATAAATAATTGCAATTCTCTGTGTCCCTGTAAAGTGCGAAACGAAACAAAAACGAAACGAAACAAATCGAAACGAAACGAAACAAATCGAAACGAAACGAAACAGATCGAAACGAAACGAAACAAAACGAAACGAAACGGATCAAAGCGAAACGAAACAGATCGAAACGAAACGAAACAAAACATAAAACTTAAAGAAAATGAGAAAAAGAGGAAAAATCACCGAAAACGAATATTTCAAGACAAGATCAGCATGTAATATTGCCTTAATCCAAGAGTTCTACATTTGTAACTAGTGCCGAGAGGGTTTCTTGAAAGAGTCAAAGTTGACAATTAAAAAAGTAAATGTCAAATGCCATTCATGTATTTAGGAGGAATAAAATGGAGGGGATAGAAAACCACGCTATGACTCCGTAATGAGATCATAATACGGGGTTGGGGCACATTTCAGGAAAAAAATCTTATCCTTTTTCAAACGAAATGTGCCCCCCCCCCCCCAGTTTTTAATTGTTCTCATTTTTCTGATAAGATTTTCAAATAGACATAACGGAACAGTTCCGTTTCCTCTGCGCTAGACTCCTCCCTGCTAAATAATATTTTTCCGTCTATGACGAGGTTATTCATCCCATTCACTCTCCTTTAAAATGCAATTGTGCTATATACCGTATATATTATGTTTTAATCGTCAACTTTGATTCTTTAAAAAACCCTCCAGCCACAAGAACTAACGGTTGAAGGCAATAATGAGGGGGTGGACAGGGACAAAGGGAGGAGAGGAAAGGGGGCGAGGGGGAGGGACAGATGATTGGGAGGGTAACAGTAACCAAAAAAATTAGGAAATTACTTTTAATATAAATAATCTTGCTCTGATGCGTTCATGTACATAATCTCAATCTTAAAAATGACCACGAATTTCATCTTTATATACAATGTACCTTAAAAAATTTTCCCGACCGCTTCGCTCGACGCAATTTTCAATTTATTTTTCAAATACTTCAGGCTCGCTTCGCTCACCTTAGTTTTTCATCTAAACAGGTCTATTTCTTTTTTTCAAGGTTTGAAAAAGGAAATAACCAAAATAACTTCACTATTGCACCAATTTACACTTTAAAGTTTAAACATTTGTCTTGACCGCCCAAGACCTCCTCCCCCACGGGGAGGGGGGAGGTGGCAGGAGAGTGGTACCCCTTGACCCTTCAATAAGATATTGTCTTGAAATATTCGTTTGCGGCGATTTTTCCTCTTTTTCTCATTTTCTTTAAGTTTTATGTATTGTTTCGTTTCGTTTCAATCTGTTTCGTTTCGTTTCGATCTGTTTCGTTTCGTTTCGATTTGTTTCGTTTCGTTTCGATTTGTTTCGTTTCGTTTCGTTTTTGTTTCGTTTCGCACTTTACAGGTACCCCAATTGCCTTCATATAACTTTATTTATGATATAAGGACTTGAGCAAGTATAGGACCCACTTAAATAAACAACGCAATAACGTACATAAAGATAAACACTTATTACAATTTCGAATGGAAGTGGATTATTGACCTGAATTTCAGACACAAAGTAAAATGGAAAGTAAGTCTTATCACGCTATACATAGTGCGGTTGCCTGGCTGGATCTAGAGTCCAAATCATAAAGGTATCACAGTACTAAATGCCTTTTCCATTGAAGTCTATGGAGCACCCACCTCTGTTCAATTGCATCCTACGTCTCTTACAACATTCACCCAGATGATTCACTATATAAGTTTTGTACACGAAGGTTTGAGATACTTAAAAATAATAAGTATAGAAAAAGTGACCACGAAGTTAAGAAAGATCTAGCCACTTGAAGATTTAGATCCATTTTTTGCACTTATATCTAAAATGCGATTTTTGAATTCATGGGACTTCCTTTAGATCGATCTTTCATCCATATAGCTACAGATGATAATTTCACAAATGATCCGTGTTTTCATTTCTAAATTATAGACCTTTTATGTGATATGATTAGATTATTTCAGTTCTTTATATTTATTTAGAATTTTATATTTAAAGTCGGGAACAAGATTTCAATAGCGGCCATGTTTTGCCGTGTACCCAAAGGGAATTCCCCTAATAGTACTGTGATACCATAAAAAATCGATATCCAGCCCAATAATTTTCTCTTATAAATTTCTTTTCTTTTATATACATGTATAAAATGTTTATCGTAGAAATAATAGATATATATCCTACCTTATTTCTTTTATAGAATATTAATCTAAATCAATTTTTTAATCAATTATATTCAATTATTACGTTTAATCATCCTTTTTATAACCCAACCAACCTGATCTTTTTCATCTTTCTCGTCTGATGATCCCATTTTAAATGCCAAGTATATAATGCCCCCTTTATATTGACCCTCGGATTTCCTTCCAGTATCCAAAGAATGGTTTCTGAGTCGTTCATCTGGCTCTATTAGCATAAAATGTTGAATGAGTCTTTGTTCTAGAGCTAACGTGTAGAGTTGTTGATCGACGACGAACTCTTGTTTCTTCTTATGATCATCATCTTCGTCCGTGAACGTGAATCTGATGTTTTGTTTTATACTGTCAGGAATCATGTCCCTCTCTACACAGGCCAAGGCCACAAGTCCACTGTAGTCTATACTGTTGTAATATCTCCATCGTCCATTTATTCCATTACTCAATGTCCATGTCGTGTGCTTGTCGGGACGAAATCGTACACCAATTCTCTGTTTGACATAAGACTTTCCTATAATAAACTCCTTTACAGTATTTCCCTGTATCTCTATATCCCTTATTGTTGACTTCACGCCACTAATTAGGCGAGATACTGCTTCCTCAAAAGAAATGTTATGTCGAGTATCTTTGTTTTCAGTACATGTATTATACAGATTCAGCAATCTATGACTATATCCTGGTGTTCCCTTTGTTAAATCATCGAAATCACGAAATCCAGCCACAGAACCTGTTGCAGACATTGCGAACGATGCAATATTCTTTGTCTAGTTTCGATTTAAAATTCGCCTAATCAAAGTTTCTGTTTAACATGTTTAAACCTGCGGTAGATAGAGGCTCGTATTCATTCTCCTCAATCAATAAACAAACAAACAAGCAAATATCAATTTGCGACAGCCCGCCGTAGCAACTGGACGCCGCGTATAATTAATTCAAATACAACATGATGTATAACAATAAATATAATGTGATATAATTGCCATCAATATATTTCAAATTATGTATAAGTCATACATTGATACATAAAATTTTTATCAACATCACCATTACATGCTCTACAAATATTACTTATTTTCGATTTACATCAGACCCAGGGGAAAACAGAGAGAAAAACCTTTTTTAAGGTAAAAATACTCTGAAACTGGGCAAGATATAAATCTATCGTCAGACATTTTTCATTTCTTTTCTGTTAAATTCTCGTTTCAATTCACTTATAATAAATGGAAATTTAAATTGAAAACAAAATTACATACATGAAATTTTGGTTTTCACAGCTCAAAAGGCGGCTAGAGAATGACCAATTCTAATACCCTATACTGACCACTAACTATCCTTACTTTTGATTGGCTAAAGCCAATAGATACGTTCATAACAAATTATAGAACATTCGGAACATCAATATAAAATTTTCCCGCTATACTACGAAACGCGGGAAAATATTAGTATTCATTCTCCTCAATCAATAAACAAACAAACAAGCAAATATCAATTTGCGACAGCCCGCCGTAGCAACTAGAAAATTTTTCAAAGATGGGGGGACCCGATTGTGAGGGATGCTTCTATTTTGACAAATATCTTTGTTAATTAAATTCCTAGCCTTTTTGATACTTCCAGACGCTTCTCAACTGAGTCTGCGATGTAGCGATCTTTGCTACTGTCTGTCTTGCAGCGACCGTGTCGCTTCAAACATCTGTCACCCACTGACAAAGAAGCATTAGCAGCTTCTGTGGCACCCCCTGACCGCATAGAATGTAATCCAAAGTCTGCTGACCCCCCTACCAATTTCAATTTTGATACCATATTAGCTTTGGCTGCCGTGTAACTGATCTTTTTGTTCTTATGAATCAATGCGCAAGTTTTATTGGACCTGTACACTTGTTTAAATAGAAAATGATCTGAAGATAAATTTATTTTCGCTAATCTTAGATAGCGTTGGAGCATTTTAAGAGGACAAGCTATTGTTGAGCCTTCTGCAATTAAAATTTCATCCCCATGTCTATATTGGTCAGTCTTACTCTTGGTAATTTTTATGGAAAAATAACCATCAAAAATTTTGACATCTTGGCAACAGAGAGAGCTAATTTCATCGTATCTTAAAAAGCCTGCAAAAGACAACAAAATCATGGTTAGATCTCTAACTACTAACAAGTCAGAACTAGATTTAAACATTTCACAAAGTTTTATGAGCATCTCGGGAGTAACAGGATCCTTCCGGCAAGTCTTGGGTTTGGCGCGCCTCTTTGCGGATTCTTGTAAGTTTTTAACGAACGAGTTATCTGTAGGGTCGCTGTAACCATTCAAACCATGCACCCACTTTATGCAATAAACGGCAAGATTAACGGTATTCGACGAGGCACCGGAATCTAGGAGATGTGTTAAATACAGAGCAATATGAACAGGATGGGCCGGAAGTGCGGAATGCCCTTGCGCACTAATGAAACGCTGCCACTTCTTGAAACCATTCGAATATGATTTACACGTGTTTTCACTACGCGAGCACAAAAGATGATCGCACATGTTCCCGGCTAAAGAATGCAAATAAGAACCTTCTACAACACCGCTGTCCTCCACCACATCATGTAAATGTTTGTCAAGTCCTATTCCTGAAAAATGAATGGAGATTCATGTAAACCTTCATGCAACAAACAAAAAATTTTGACATTTTTTCCCGAAAATTCCGTTTTTGCCCAAGCCCCTATAAGTGAAATTTTCACCTTTGAAAAATAGATAAGCATTAACTTCAGAAATGAAACTGTCTTGTCTATGAATCAATGGCCAATAAGGGGCCGACTTCCAAACAGGAATGATAAGAGTAGCTTTTGCCTTTTCTTTGAGAACTTTATTCACAACGCCTGATATCAAAGTTGGGGGTGGGACCAACCAATTATTTTCGCCAGACCAGCGCTGCGACATTGCATTGATGCAAAAGCAGCCTTCACACCAAAATTTTGAACTAAATTTTTCACATTTTCTGTTGTATGAAGACGCAAAACGGTCATACGTATGCGGACCCCATACCTGGTCTAACTTCTTGAATACCCACCATTGTATCCCCCAGTCATCATTATCGCCACGCCTACTCAAAATGTCAGCTTCGACATTTTTGTTTCGTGGTATCCAAGATGACGATAGTGTAATGCTGCTTTCATTACAAGTTTCAACAATATCTAGACAAATGTCGTTCAAAATTTCTTTTTACTTCCCACCTCTAATATGTGCTTGACATTCTTGTTATCTGAAACTACCTGCAACGACTGACGTTCGATTTTGTCTAAGTTAGAATACATTACCCTTCTCACAGCCTCAAGCTCTCTCCATGTTGAACTGTTATGAGTTTCATTATAATCCCAGTTACCGTAAACTGTGGTGCCTGGCACATAATCCCCGTCAAATGACATAATGTAACCTCCGTAACCCTCGCCAGAGGCGTCACAAAACAGTTTTAAATCAATGACGTGATCCTCTGTCAAATGACCAAAAGATGCTCCGATTATATTCAACTCAACTGAGTTATTACACCAGAATTTCAGTTCTTCCTCACACTTTGGAGTAATGTATACAAGACTTTTCCAAGATATTCTATCTTGAATGCATTCGTATGCACGTCGTGTGCGTAATCTTACAATTTGTCCAAACACAGGTTGAGCAGAGATCAACTGACCTACGATGCCTGCTAAAAATCGTACAGAAACGACTCTGTTTCCATTACTCAAATGAGTTAATACCGACGTCAAAGAGTCAATTAATTTGTTCAATCTTTCTTGCGTTATTCGCAAATGACCGGTACCCATATTCCAAACTAATCCTAACCACGTTATCTCTTGACTTGGGACCCAGTGTGATTTTTCGTGAGCAATTATAAAGCCGAATCTTTTCAGATCATTCTGAATGATTGAACTCAAAAGCAGGGTATCCTTTTCTGACTTTGTCCCAGCAATACCGTCGTCCAGATACATAATAATATTGTGAGCCAGTGACCTCCAAAATTTAACTATTTCTCTTGTAACCTTGGTAAAAATGAAACCAGCTGTAGCCAAACCAAATGGTAAGACCGTGTAAGTAAAATACTTTCCATGCCAATGGAATCCTAGGTAAGTCTGAAATCTTTTATCAATTGTGATGTGGTGATATGCCGACTTAAGAAAATATTATACTACGGGAGTTTGCAAGCTAATCGTATAACTACATCCTGGTGTTCCCTTTGATAAATCATCAAAATCACGAAATCCAGCCACAGAAGTTGTCACAGACATCTTCCCTGTTTGAAGGTGGTGGACAGGATCGGGCGGGAGGGGGAGAAAGATATATGAATGGGAGGGTACCAGTAACAAAAAATAAGGAAATTACTTTAAATATAAGTTTAATCTTAACCGCGCAATTCAGCTTTATATATACCTTGAAAAAATTCCGCCTCGCTTTGCTCACCTTATTTTTTCATGTGAACAGGTCTATTTTTTCAAAGTTTAAAAAGGAAATAACCCAAATAACTTCACCATTGCACCAAGTTACACTTTTAAGTTTAAACATTTGTCTTGAAAGAACCCCCCTTTACATGTACCTTATATATACGCTTTAGTTTGCAGGCATTCTTCAAAGGGTTTAATCCCGATTGTCCCACATTTTTAAACAAACACATGCATAATGATAATACAAACATTCAGGTTATAGTCTATTTTATTGTTGTAGGTTTTTTTGTTACACTTTTGAAAATGATATTAATACGATTAAATACCGATACATTCTTTATTATTACTCATAAGAGATCCCCCCCCCCCCCATTGTTAACTTTTATTCTGGCTAAATGTTCTTATGTATTTCTCCATTTCGAACACTTTTATATAGACACACATTTACTCTTTATATTTTCGCCAATAAACCTAATATTTTCTCAAAATAAGTAGTTTTTGCAAAAAATATTTCACTCCCAAGGCATGGTCGATCTTCATTTTTGGCACCTTTATTTATTCAATTTATAGCTATTGGATATAATAATCAGGGTTTTTTTTTTTTTGCATCAGGAATTTTAATAATTGTAGAGTATGGGATAACTATTGAAAATATTAAATACCGGTATATGAATCTACTATCGATAAATACAATCTTAAGGCCCCTTCACATATGGACGAAAACCCTCCGACATCAACTTGCGCAAACTGGCGAATAAGGTTTTTGCAAAATTCGTTTCCGTTTGCATATCAACGTTATACTTCGTTGTCGACTTCGCGCGGATTCGTTTGTGTGCGTCTTGATTCGTTCCGCTTAGTTCTGTTCGTCGTTAATTTTTGAACATGTTCAAAATTTTTCAGCGAATAAAATTTTCGTCCATCATCCGTAAGTATTCGTTATAATGCGTTATAATGCGTTAATCATTCGGTATGCATTCGTTATATGTTCGTCGACGTTCGCAAGGGACTAGAATATGACCTACTGCTTTGCATATTACACAACGTATTTGCATTCCAGGCGACTGAAAGCGCACCTTTGTGATATTTTACTTATTGGTGCGACCTGTAACGAATAGCGACGATGCGTAAATAATTCAATCGGAATTGAATGGCGACTAAATACGAATTATTGCGATAGGTTGACGATACGAAACGAACAGCAAACGTTTTAGTAATAATTAATACGAAGGGTTACCACTGCATACGAATAGCAACGAAAACTTTCGAAGGCTTTTTGAAACATCTTACAAATATATTAATTTTTATTGTGAAAAGGGAATTATTCTGGAAATTATTTGTTCAAAATGGAAGATACACAACGTCTGGTTCTTCAGTGTACGACTGCATGAGCTACGGCAACAACTCAACACCTATCAGTATATCAGATGCCGTATCAGATGAAGAAGAGAAGAAGACCATTGCTGCATCACGACATGTGGCGCCATTTTGGAATTTATGATCAACGCATGGTTGAGCTCAGGAGAGACAATCCTAGAACCTTCAAGAAATTAGGCTTTTTGGCTGCATATCACTGCTTCTGACACCCCCCCCCCCCTAATTAGAATTGATAAAGAAAACTATACTCCCAAAACAAATCAATCTTAATGATCTTCTGTTTTTTTGAGTGGCCTTGACCTACAAGAGATTAATAAGAATTTCATGTGTTTGTAAATTCATTTTTCATATAAATACCTGAAACGACAAGTTCATATCTATAACCTTGACCTCTAATCCTATAATTACCTTGAATACCTTTGAGGGAAAGCTCAGATCACATGCAAAACATTTTGCGAAGTCTGCTGAATTAGTATTTTCATATCCTATATTACATTGTTTCATTGGTAAACAAATGACCTTGATCTTTAAGAAATTGTCCATTTTAGTGACATTTCCAAAAGCTCACAATCAAAAACAATTTGTCGATGTATGATGATAATATAAACAGCCTATACATAAGAAGTTGAATGTGATCACCTCTTGATAATAATTATAACTCTTATATATTGTAATTACATCTGTACTCAGGGCATCATTACCTTTCAGAAAATATATAGTTTATAGTACCTTACCAGGCATAAATTTTACCATACTGTACAATGGAGACGATTAAAATGCTATGTAAAATGACTCTATTGTACAACGGATACCTTAATGAATATTTGAAATATTTCATGCAGCAAATGCTAGCTATAAAGTGACCTTGACTTCTGAACGACATTAAGTGACCTTTGACCAAAACTGGCGTTATCCAAATGAACAAACTTCTGAAAAAATCAAATTCTGATGTATACATATATTATATAAGGATGTACGTGTATGAGCTCAGACGGACAGATAGAGAGGTGGATAAATGATGGACTCAAAGACAGCTTTTTCGGTGATCATAAAAACATCAATAATTTGCTTTCAACAAATAGTTCATGAAGTTTATTTTCACGTTTAATTTATATTACAAAAACAGCCACATAGTTCTTACGGACAATTTTGAAATATTTTTAAAAATCTTGCATCTAAGTTGCTTAATCATACCGCCTTTTGACCCCTTTTGCCCCTTTGAATTTGTCAATATTAAAACATATGTTCTATAGTACCAATTTATTGTACTAGACACATGTTTCGGATATTGAATCCTCGTCAGTAGTACTTTAAATAAAGCCAAAGTGAATTTTCCTGGCGCCATCTACAATGTCGCGCACAGGGGGAAGTCGCCGAGAACCGTCCTTTTTTAATCTATGTACATGATTTTTAATATCCAAAAATCCTTCAGTTTTACCTGAAATTGATATAGATTGACAGCTTTAAAATACGGTGTCCCGAAAATGGTCAAGTTATTTGCAAAAAAGAAAAAAAAAGCCAAAATATAGGGTCACAAAAATCGGTCTACAAACCACATCTCTTAGTAGATTTCATGGGCGGATCCAGGATTTTTAGAGGGATGGTCCTAAAGTCCGAAAAAATGAGTCAAAGAAAGAAATAAATAAAAGCACACCAGAAAGTACAAAACATTCATGCCGTTAATTAAGAAATCATGAATCAGACTTTAACCTTCACCCTTTGATCTCTGAATGAGATAATAACCGCAATTACCTAATTAACCTGCACACCACATCCCGATTGCCCACATGACTTTTACACCTTTTTTTGAAAATGTGGGACAATCGGGATGACACCCTTCGAAGTGGCCATGTATATTTCCCATTATCCCTATATTTTTGGATGTGCCATATTTTCATTATATTTTGGCCAAAATGACCCATATTTTCCTATATTATCCCTGTAATTTAAGAAATTGGAAGCAAAATCTTGTTCTTAAATGATAATATTCACTCTATTCCTCTAAACTGAATTATTAGCACGAAATACTGCAGAACATCCTAAAAAATTCCGGCTCGCTTCGCTCGCCAAAGCTTTCTCTGAACACATATAAATTTGTCTAAGCCTAATACATTTATTACATACATGTAATTCTATAGATAGAAAAAATTCCTTGCTCCAACTTTGTAAGAAAAAAATAATTTTGCCCCAGTTCGGAGCGAAAACAAATCTTGCCACGACAACAAAAATACAAGCCTCCCCCCTCCTGATATTCAAATGGACCGTGTCTATAAGCAACAGTTAAATAATGTACACTAATAAAACCGTGTCCGCTCGTGTGAAGTTTTATGGGGTACCTGTAAAGTGCGAAACGAAACAAAAACGAAACGAAACGAAACGAAACAAACCGAAACGAAACGAAACAAATCGAAACGAAACGAAACAAATCGAAACGAAACGAAACAGATCGAAACGAAACGAAACAGATCGAAACGAAACGAAACAATACATAAAACTTAAAGAAAATGAGAAAAAGAGGAAAAATCGCCGAAAACGAATATTTCAAGACAATATCTTATTGAAGGGTCAAGGGGTACCACTCTCCTCCTGCCACCTCCCCCCTCCCCGTGGGGGAGAAGGTCTTGGGCGGTCAAGACGAATGTTTAAACTTTAAACTGTAAATTGGTGCAATAGTGAAGTTATTTTGGTTATTTCCTTTTTCAAACCTTGAAAAAAAGAAATACATGTAGACCTGTTTAGATGAAAAACTAAGGTGAGCGAAGCGAGCCTGAAGTATTTGAAAAATGAATTGAAAATTGCGTCGAGCGAAGCGATCGGGAAATTTTTTTAAGGTATATAAAGATGAAATTCGTGGTCATTTTTAAGATTGAGATTATGTACATGAACGCATCAGAGCAAGATTATTTATATTAAAAGTAATTTCCTAATTTTTTTGGTTACTGTTACCCTCCCAATCATCTGTCGCTCCCCCTCGCCCCCTTTCTCTCCCCTCCCTTTGTCCCTGTCCACCCCCTCATTATTGCCTTCAACCGTTAGTTCTTGTGGCTGGAGGGTTTTTTAAAGAATCAAAGTTGACGATTAAAACATAATATATATTATACGGTATATAGCACAACTGCATTTTAAAGGAGAGTGAATGGGATGAATAACCTCGTCATAGACAGAAAAATATTATTTAGCAGGGAGGAGTCTAGCGCAGAGGAAACGGAACTGTTCCGTTATGTCTATTTGAAAATCTTATCAGAAAAATGAGAACAATTAAAAACTGGGGGGGGGGGGGGGGGGGGTGGCACATTTCATTTGAAAAAGGATAAGTTTTTTTTCCTGAAATGTGCCCCAACCCCGTTTTATGATCTCATTACGGAGTCATAGCGTGGTTTTCTATCCCCTCCCTTTTATTCCTCCTAAATACATGAATGGCATTTGACATTTACTTTTTTAATTGTCAACTTTGACTCTTTCAAGAAACCCTCTCGGCACTAGTTACAAATGTAGAACTCTTGGATTAAGACAATATTACAAGCTGATCTTGTCTTGAAATATTCGTTTTCGGTGATTTTTCCTCTTTTTCTCAATTTCTTTAAGTTTTATGTTTTGTTTCGTTTCGTTTCGATCTGTTTCGTTTCGTTTCGATCTGTTTCGTTTCGTTTTGTTTCGTTTCGTTTCGATCTGTTTCGTTTCGTTTCGATTTGTTTCGTTTCGTTTCGATTTGTTTCGTTTCGTTTTTTGTTTCGTTTCGTTTTTGTTTCGTTTCGCACTTTACAGGGACCCAGTTTTATGGCCTTTTCCTATTTACTCGTATATATGCAATGTGACAAGAATGTCAGTTAAGTGCATTGTCTTTAAGCACGAGGACTTTTGATTTCTTGGGGAGGAACGGGATGGGATGGCGGAGGTAGAGGGCGGGAGGAGGGAGGAAGAGGCGGGAGGGGGAGAGTGGTACCCCCTGTCTGCCCCCCCCCCCCCCTGTCTAGTTTCGATTTAAAATTCGCCTAATCTAAGTTTCTGTTTAAACCTGTGGTAGATAGAGGGTCTTATAGGGGAGTTTACAAACTCATTGTATCTTGTAATTTATAATATATAATATTCGTCTGCTTTTGTTTACCCTTTACAGTATGACCATACCCCAATACACAGTACAAAATCGATAATTCAGAAAATCATAAACCAAAGACATACAAGACCAAGATAAAACAAGAACCGAAGCGGACAAAGAAAATCTCCACCATATGAAAAGAAGCGAACTCCCAATATGGGAGTGCGACCAGGTGCCAAGGAAGAGTCAGCATCTCCTGCTTGCATGCAACACCCATCACTTCAATTCGTTCGAATTGTCACATCCGGTTACTTACATATCAAAAGATACAAGTATATTCTGTGGTTGGATGGTTCAAATGGTCTAAGACAGAATATCGTCCACCATTCTGGAAAGTGGGACATCATAATGTATGACGAGTTCCCCATATCGACCGTAGAACTTCCTCAGTGGCGAGGTTAGTCGGCCAAAACGAATCCCTCACTGAAGCCACCGTTCCACTGCAATCCCGTTGTACCTACGACTATTCCCGACCGAAATTTTCACAAGAGCGGGTAAAACTTTCCCGACCTTTTCATTTTTTCCTTGAAATCACGCTCTATTCCCGACCGATTCACGTTTCATTGCGGACTTACTCACGCTTTACCCGCTCTACTCACGATCATATTGCCGACCAAGTCCCGTTCTATCCGATCAAACTCCGATCTATTCCCGACCAAAACCCGATCTATTCCCGATGCAATTTCGATCTATTACCGACTGTCCCCGACGCATTCCCGCTCAACACATAATTTCTAACTTAAACTGATCTCATTTTTCATCCAATGATCGTATCGACCGAGAAGAAGCCTATATTTCTCGTTTTGACCAAGCCTTACCCAAAAGTGTCGCGATCAAAATTTTAAAAAATTTCTTACTTAAAAAGTGGCATTGGATAGCCAAGAATCGTCGCCGCGACATTTTGGTAATAAGTATTTTGAACGAATCAATATCAGTGCGAGAAAATGAATGAAATATGCACAGATCCTATTTGAAGCGTCGTTTGGTCGTAACTTGGTCATATAAAGCGTGAATAGGTCGCTAGATGGTCATGAAAAGGTCTTGGTAAGATCAGCAAACATTGAACCTTTAGTGAATAGATCGTGGTAAGAGCGTAGAATAGACGGGTAAAGATCGGGAACAGGGCGTAATTAAAGCGTATCTTAAGCGTGAAGAGAGCGGGGTTTAGTTAAATGCCGATCAAACCACGCTCAAGCCACGCTCTTTCCCGACCAGGACACGATTAACCTAGGCTGTACCCCCGACTATCCCGACCAAGCGCCGACTATTTCACGACCACAAAGAGAGCGGGAAAGTTTCCCGTATTCTTTCAACCGGTTGAAAGAATACGGGAAACTTTTCCCGACCTCTAAAGCGTGCCCGCTCTAATACCGATCGATTTTGGACCAACATACGCTGTACCAGACCAAGATACGACTAAGAGCCGTTCTCTCCCGACCTGGCAATTTTCGAGGTCGGGAATGAACGTAGGTACAGCGGGATTGCAGTGGAACGGGGGCTTGAGACGCTTATCTGAAAGACGCCTAGCTCTCAGAATAAAAACTGTATGTTTGGTACTTACTCTGGCATAGCGTATCAACTGAGATATGAACACGCCATGAGCAGGCGATGAAGGGATGTTGCTACTCAGAAAAGGAAAGTTTGTGATGCTGAAATTGAAGTCGTCACGTTTGTCATAGAGTGAGGTGTTCATATGACCATCAGTGTCGTAGGACAACATTATCTTCAGATATGATGCTGAATTATTTATCTCTGTGGTTTCTTTTACTTCAAGGTCCGAATGATAGATTCTGCTGAGCTAATCCGCGAATTTTGGATATTTCATGGACAGCACATCGTTTATGTATCTCTAAGTGAAGTTAAAGTTAGAAGTTACTTCTCTTCTTATTTACTGTCTATCCCTTACTCTCAACTCTACTTTCCTTTTCTTTCTATTTCTAACTAAACTATAAAAAAAACTGTGCAAATATCTAATGATTCATCAATGCTTGTTTATATATATGAGATGACATTAACATAATTAATAAGTACAATGTTTAACATATCACTGCACAAAAAAATAATAATAAAAAAAAGTTAGAAGCTACGTATCTGTTCCCTTCAGAGACCAAAGATTGAATAATTTCAGTTTCGTACGAGTAAAGAAAAATGTCGACAGGGAGTGGGGCACAATTGGTTCCCATTGGAACTCCGACAATTTGCTGGAAGAGCTTTCCTCCAAACACCACAAAAATGTTGTCGATCAGGAAGTTTGACATCTGAATAATATATGCTTCAATGTGCTTATTTGTAGAATCGGACTTTTCTTTAACAAAGTAGGTTTTGTCATAATTAACGACAATATATTTATACTTGCGATTGCCGATCTTGCTTGTAAACGCATTACTTTTGCTTTTGGCGAGTCTTTCTTTCAATTTTTAAAATCCACATCTGGTTAATATCGCTTCGGGAATATACCGTCGAACAGTATTTCTGAAGTCCAGATTTGATTTCAGTTTAAACTTTGATGAGTAAGATCGATACAGATTTGGTTGAACATTTTGAGGAACCAGGGATGAAACGTTGTTTGTACGGATTTTTATGCATTTTAGAAATACAATATAAGTATGATAAGTCTAAATCTAAATTGCTTGTGTCAAAGCCAAAGGAAGTTAGAGTTGAATTGTGGTTATCAATTATATGAATAGAGCTTAATAGTTTATATATTTTTTCCTCAAGACATACTGTAAATATTTTGTTTAACAGATAACCAATTGCTAATATATACTCATGGCTACGAACCTCATTATTCAAATGATATGCATAATCTTAGAAAAATCTCGAGTCTAGATTTTACATTGTACAAAGCGGAAAAGAACATACGTTCCTTTTCTAATTTTCTGGAAGTCTCGTCAAACATTTTCTCTCGTGGACTTGGTAAGTGTCCACTAAATCATTTTCCAAAGGCCGTAATGTTAACAAAATGCCTTATATAGCGTCTATACCAACATTGCTGTCTATGCATGTTATAAACCGATTTGTTCCTTAATTCAAGCTTTATACAAAAAATATAACATGACCGGCTGTTTGTCGCACTTTTTGCGTCACATGGTACCCCGTAAAGAATTTTCAAAAGTTCACGCATGTCCTCTTTAGCGGATCGGAGGCTAAGGAAAAAATTTTAAGTGCAGTTATTTTTCACTTATACATATGATATTCAAACAATACACCAAAACAACCATTATGGCACATAATGTAATTTATGACGATGGCTGTAAATATCCCCCCCCCCCTTTTTTTGTAACCCCATGTAAGCTTATTTTCTTAGCCAATCAGATCGCCTGTTTTAGTCATGTGACATCTTCTTCTTCTTCTTCTTCTTCTTCCTGTTTATATTTTCCTCCACTGCTTGGAGTACCATTCTTGCGATCGTAAACGGTATTAAAACATGTATGATTAAATAAGATTCCAGGGATAAAAAGGATAAAAGAAATTAAAAACAAAAACAAAAACAAAAACAAAAAAACAAAAAACAAAGCATGTTATAGGAAACTGAGTGTATAGTTAAACTTAATTGTGTGACATATTTGAAATGGCTTGACTTCATACAAAGGTTACAATTTAAAATGTAAAAACTTCATAAACAAACAAAGCGAAGGCACGTGGAAATCTGTTAGGATATTTTTCTGGATTTTAACCTATATAATCGGATTTTCTATCTATTTACGAAGTAGTAACGTTATCTTCAACCTATAAGAATTTTGTTTGCTGCCTTCTAGCTGATTATCTTTAGTGAGTATAATCGATATTTGATGTAAACATTCCTTGTTGTGCTCGCTGTTAAGCGGCGGTGGACTTTGACCCCTACTTGACCAAAGTAAACAATGGCCGATTCTCTATCTGCTGATCGAGCACCTGTCAAAATAGAACCCTTCCTGTCAAAACGGCACGCTTTCGAAGCGGAGTAACTCGTGTATCCGACACGCGATGTCGGACATTATTTATTGTGTTTATATGCGCAGGTCGGCACCCCCCCCCCCCCCCCCCCCCGAAATCTGCTCGTTTTAATGAGAAAATGTATTTTAAAACATCCCCCACCCCCTAAAAATGTACTCGCTTTCTACGCTAGCCAATAAAAAGTTTAATTCATTTTTTTTAAATACAATCTCGAAACGTAAAACAATATTTTTTTCTTCATTTTTGTGCAAAATAGATCATTTATAACAAAGAAGGGAATCTGATGCAGTGTAAGAATATCTTAGCAATGCGTTTTTACTAGAATAAGGGGAACACTAGCTTTTTATAACGCACAAACACGATCGGCGTTCTACTTTCAGAATCACGCCGATCGTTTTTCTCCTATTTTGGATAAAACTCGTAGCTAAGGCATCCTTACACTGCATCACATTCCCCTTTTTGTGATACCCTATATTACACGAAATTATAGAAAATCCTAATGTTCTGCTTTGCTACCCACCGTGATAATCAGATCATTCAGCACCTTTAATTTTAATGCAAAAATAGTATTAAAAGTATTTTTCAAATGTAGCAGTAAGTATACTACATACATATTTGTTATGATCTCAGTGGCAGAATACAACATAATATTCGGTTCCTCTCGACCAATTACCAGGCGCGTAGCTGCCCATACGCAAGTACGCAACTGCGTGCACATCATTTTGCCAAAAATAAAAATAAATGAATAAATAAATGAAAATGTTAAAAAATAATCACAGTAGAAAGAAAGAAGGAAACATAGAACCTAACAAAAAACGAGATTATTTGAACAGCGAGGAAATAGAAGAATTACGTCAACATGTTATGAACATTAAAAGATATACAAATACATATATATTAAATCGAACTTCGTCATTTTACAGTGGAAATTGAGTGTTTCAAATTCATGAAATTACCATATTTCACAAGCTTCCAGGGCTTCGTCCCAGACCCCCTACCTAGGCTGATTTGAGTACACATCATTTCTACTCTGGCTACGCGCCTGATTACATTGCAAGAAATTTGCCAGAAGTGGGATTTTCTATATTCGTAAATATGTCTGACGGTTAATGTTATGTATCTGGAATTTTGAGTTTTGATGGAGATAGTCTGCTTATAAAAGTATCTTGTTGTTCAATCCTAACTAACAAATACGTACATGTTGTGTAATATGTGTCATGCCTTAGAAAACACATACTGTTTAAACTAAATGTAGCAAACAAATCAATTATTATCAGAAAGCGAATGAAAAAATCCATCTACAATTCATCTCTAACAATAAAAAAATAAGTTTTATCAAAACTTTCAAACGCAGAAGATTTGATAATAAAAGAAATGAGTTTATCCCAAAAAAATTGAAAACTATTATCATAATTATATAGATTCTAAACGCATCGTAAATTCGTTTTCATTCGCTGAACTGGGCAATCACCGGATCCTATCCTTATACATATGCGGATCTGAGGGGGTTGCAATGAGGCATCCCCTCTAGGGACAGAAAGTTGTACCTCAAAAGATGTCATTTTCGGCTTTTTTTTTTCAGGGCTGCATATTCTCTCTGGACGTACATGTACTATGTTTGAGTTGCTCATTTACTACAAATTGCCTATTGAATATCTGATAAAATGAAATGATTACAAATAATTCGACATTGTTGAAATCAGTTATTCGAATAATAGATCTATATCAATAAATAAGCAATTCATAGTAAAACCAGTGGTGGATCTATAATTTCATAAAAAGGGAGGGCAGAATTGTTCACAGAAAAACTGACAAGCAAAAAAATAACTCTGCACAAAATTGAGGGATATGACCCAAATCTGAGCTTGACTTGTAATGTGAAAGCTATAGATTAGAGGAAACAAGTTCATTCTCTGCGACGGTTTTCCTTTAAATGTCCGGAAACTGCAAAATATCGAATTTTTCCAACTGTCAAGTGACCCATATATAAACTTGACATGCCTATTTCATGGTGTAAAAGCTTTTTCGAAGAAATAATTTGATTCTCTTTAATAGTTTCTTTAAATGTCTCGGGAAACCAAAAAAATCATCTTTTATAGAGCTCTCTAAACGTAATTGAGCGACATGACCCATAATCGAACTTGATCTGCACACTATCTATGAAACAAGCTTAGCCTTCGAAAAAGCTTAGGGTGCGAACCCATAGCAGTTGTATTCACATGCGTAGCTAGAGTCAGTGGCGGATTCAGGGGGGTGCGGAGGGGGCGCCCGCCCCCCCGGCACTGACCAAAAATTTTCCAAAAACAGGTATATTTTGCTCCATTTTCAGTAAAAATCGGCAAAATTCGCCCCTTGACCCCCCGGCAAAGGGGGCGCTGGATCCGCCACTGAGAGTAGAAATTATGTGTACTCAAATCAATCTAGACAGGGGGACTTACTGGAGAACTCCACAACTTACTGGAGAAAGTGGAAATGAAGCAAGCCGTGTTTTGCCTTTTGAATGAATGCGCATTTTTGAATAATAAGTTGCAAAATGGCGATTATTGCAAATTTCCTCCAAGATATATCATAATCAGTTAAAATACAATACTCAACATGGCAACAATATTTTCGATCTCCCTTTTCTCCCTCCTTGGTAAATTTTCTAGATTAAAATCATTTTAGTTCAGAAAACGCATATTTTCGAATTAGAACATCAATGCCGTCTTTAGGGCTTAAAATCTCGAAAATTTCGTGGAATAATTACATGAAAATTATATCAAAGATTGATCAAAGCTTAATTTTCATGTAGACAAATTTCAGGCTATGTCTTCTCGCAAAGTTTTTCGTGCCGTAACGCCGCAATGTACCTTAAAAGACATGAGCTGAATCAGGAAGTGGGACACACATGATCTGATGTTCGAGGAATTTTCCATACCCTATTTTGTCAGGAAATCCCCTCCCTTAGACTTTGTTTATTTTCCAGTTGTTTATTTTTTTTCAAAACCATAGGCTGGATCTCCCCGAATATTGGCTGAAACCTTGGATAACTTTTCTCCCGTTTTCCTGTGAGAAATTTGAATTTATTTATATATTGACATTGAAGGAAAAAAAATGAATTAGCTAGCATTAAAAAATGTCAAAATTGATATGATAACAGGTTTTACTTTTTTCCAGTAAATAATTCATCGTTTGCTGACAATAGTTCTTATGCTTGAATCGCTTCTAAATTCAGTTCAGATATGGTCCAGAAACCACCAATTTGCTTCATTTTTTCAAAAATTCTCGGGGGAGCCCCCCCGAATCCCCATAAATGTGAAGGGGAAATCCCCATACCCTCCCCTACTCGGGTCTCGCCAGTCATCCATTCAAAATAATGTATGGGCGTTTAACGGCCCCAGTCCCCCTGTCTAGATTGATTTGAGTACACATAATTTCTACTCTGGCTACGCGTGTGAATACAACTGCTATGGGGGTCCGTGTACTAAACCACAATTCAATTTTCCGTTTTGGAAATGTTAATGAAAAATGGAAAATTGAATCAATTTTTCATTTTCATTTTCAATTTAGTAAATGAAAAATGGAAAATTGAATCAATTTTCAATTTTTCATTTTAAAATTTCAAATTGAAAAACGAAAATGGAAAATGGACTCAAATACGCTGTATTAAACCACAATTCAATTTTCCATTGCAAAAGTAAAAAACGAAAATGGAAAATTGAACCCATTTTCAATTTTCAATTTTCATTTTGAAAATGAAAAATGAAAAATTGATTCAATTTTTCATTTTTCATTTTAAAAAGGAAAATTGAAAATGGAAAATGGGTTCAATTTTCAATTTTCCTTTTTAAAATTTTATTTTCTTAATGAAAAATAGAAAATGGACTGTAATAGACTGTACTAAACCACAATTCAATTTTCCTTTTCAAAATCCGTAGTGGAAAATGAAAAATTGGGTCAATTTTCCATTTTTACACTCCGCGCGCTAATGCAAAAATGAAAAATGAAAAATTGAATCCATTTTCAATTTTTCATTTTTCATTTTCGATTTAACGACACACGACCTGCACACCCCTATCACTATAATCCAGATCTCCTGCGATTAGCCAATCAGAGCGCTCGATTCAAACATAAACAAAAGTCTCTATCGGCAGCTTGCCCTTTCTCTCGCTTCGCAAATAAACAGTTGTAGTTGTGGAAATAACATTTTATATGTTTTTTTTAAATAAAAATTATGAAATATGGGTGAGTGTTTTATTTGCCTCCAACCTCCCTTTATAGCCATCCAACTCCACCATACAATTTATTTACAATCATATTGTAAAGTATTGTGCTGAGACTCTACGAAACCATTTAAAACTTAAATATCAAAATCAGCGGAGCGACCCGTAATCACGTCTACTCCATAGTAGAACAAAATATATCTTCTGTATAAAATATATGTTACTGAAGACACCGTGAAAGAAACATAAAACTAGCCAATATTTCAGACTTTCTGTTGATTTTATTGTGAAGTACAACGGGTCTGCAACGTGAACACGCTTTAGTTATGGCGTTTTAAAAGACATTGAATATGAATACCTTTCCTTGTTTCCGTCTGACAGTCAAAATAATAATACACATAGTCACTGCTAATTAGATAATTGGATTAACGCAGGGGTAGACGTTGTTTGCACGCTGACATCAAGCGAGCATGATCGATTCTCGAGCCATTTTAAAGGTAATGGTGCTATGCATGGTCAAAATCAAAATAAATCGATTCAATAATTCTTGTATATCTTGGAAAAAAATGAACAAATAGACCCAGCCCCCCCCCCCCAAATCTAAAATGATCGTACGCGAATTTTTCGGATTTTTATGACAAAATGGTGTAATCCGAGGAATTTTTAAAGTCTTTTTACATTTCCCATATTTTGATTTTTAAATTTAATCGGACTTCAAAGTTTTTTTGTGGTTTAAATATTTTTCCCTGAAGAATGTTACTTGCAATTTTTTTTTTTCGCCAAAGTTATCCGTTTGTAGGTTTGCCAAACCATGACAAGACGCATTCATGGGACAGAGGGTATAGATTTGCTTGACTTTTTTTTCAAAATCCTCTCGAGGAGGCCCCCGAACTCCTTTCCATTGGGAGGGAAATCATCTTCCATCTATATGCCCTCTCCATATAGACCCCTCGGGCCTTGCGAGTCATTCCACAAAAAGTGTATAATTATGCACCCCCTCCCCCCCCCCCCCCCCCCCATTTGAGGATTTAGGCCCGCCGGCCCCTGCTAACCGTCCACAACGAAGCTACGCCCCGGTGTTATAGAGTAGACTTTCCCCCGGGTAGATCTTCCCCCCGGAAAATTGGCTCTAGAGTAGAATTTTCCCCCTGGGGGGAAATCCTGCTCTAGAGCAAGCTTTCCCCCTTCAGGTTTTCGGGGTAGAGTTTCCCCCTTAAGGGGGAAAGTCTACTCTAGAGTAAAATTTCCCCCCTAGTATTCCGAATCTTTTAATCCGTAACTGGTTCTTACAGGGGGGGGGAGATCTACTCCGGAGCCAGTCTTACAGATGTACACTGACCTTGGTCTTGGAGATATGACCCTTGTTCAAGGTAATGACACAACCCTGGTTTATTGACAGCAATTGTGTGAAATATCCAGATCCAGGATTAGCATTAAGTATGGAACGCCAAAGTGACATATAGTCGATTAGAGGTCTCTTCAATTAACGAGCGAGCTCTCTGACTTGGAAAGCTCTCTAATTTAATTTATAAATATAATCTCAATCAGAGTTATCATCTTCTGTAAAGACTGTAAGTTTGCGAAAGGAGCCCTTCTCAAAAGAACGTCAAGAAAACGTTAAATAGAAGGGGGAAATTCTACTCTGGGGGGAAAGTCTACTCTACAACTATTTGTAGAGCAGAATTTCCCCCCGGAAACTATAACAGATCTTCCCCCGGGGAAATTCTACTCTAGAGTAGACTTTCCCCCCGGGGGAAAGTCTACTCTGGAGTAGGCTTTCCGGGGGAAGATCTACTCTAGAGCCAATTTTCCGGGGGGAAGATCTACCCCGGGGGAAAGTCTGCTCTATAACACCGGCACTGATCAATCAATATAATAGACGGTAAACTAATACATGTATTTTAGTGAAAATCCGGCAAAGTGCTCAACCCTCTTTTTTACCATATTTGTTGATACGCAACATGTGCAAGAATATTTGATTATTACTGATTAAAATTAAGGAATATATGTATAGAATAAATTTATATAAGAAACCAAATACAATATAGTTCCAGGCACGTATATCATGGTATATATACGTCCCTGATAGTACTTGTTAAGAAACTAAATATTCAAGAAATATACAATGTCTCTACTACAGTAAAATATATCATGTGGATACCATGTAGAGGTGATAATTACATTATTGTACTATGAAAACAATACTAATGTTTGAAATACATGTGTCATATGGAGGCATGCGCTGTCGCAACCTAAAATGTAATAACAACCTCAAATGTAATAAACTGGATTTATTACATTTTAGGTTATTACATTTAAGGCTAACCATCCAAACCTAAAATGTAATAACAACCTAAAATGTAATGAATTTTCAAGACAACCATAGACATTAAACGTCAGACTGTTTATCTATCTAATCCGTAGGTAACTCTGTGAACATACATGTATAAGGCTATGTCACTTGTCGGTCACGCTCAGAATTGATTTTAAACTTGTATTTCTTCGACTTTCAATCATATTTACATTTTTTATTGTCTCTGTCAGATTAATGAAGTGAAATGCAAATCAAAACTTAGACTTCAGAATTTATTACATTTTAGGATATTAAATTCTAGGTTGACCGTCCAAACCTAAAATGTAATAACTGCCCAAAATGTAATAAATGTTCCATTAAACGTAAGATCTCAGTTTGTTGTTTGTTTGTTTGTCTATCCGTAGGTAACTCTGTACATATAAGGCTATATCTCACTCTCTATATTTCTCCCTTTTGGATGATGTTTGTTTTAAAAATATCTTGATATTCCTTACATTTGACGATGACGCTCAGAATTGATTTTAAACTTGCATTTCTTCGACTTTCAATCATATTTATTGTCAGGTAAATGAAGTGAAATGCAAATAAAAAAACTTAGTCTTCAGAATTTATTACATTTTAGGTTATTATTACATTTTAGGTTTAGATGGACAACCAAAATGTAATAACCTCAAATGTAATAAATTCTTAAGACTAAGATTACATTTGCCTTTCACTTCATTAATCTGACAAATACCTTAATATGTATAAATATGATTGAAAGTCGAAGAAATACAAGTTTAAAATCAATTCTGAGCGTCAGTGACAAATGTATGGAATATCAAGATCTTTAATTTAAACAAATATTTTCCAAAAAAGAGAAATAGAGAGTAACATAGCCTTATATGTACACAGAGTTACCCAAGGATAGACAAACAGATTTCACGTTTAATGTCTATGGTTGTCTTGGAAATTTATTACATTTTAGGTTGTTATTACATTTTAGGTTTTGATAGTCAACCTATAATGTAATAACCTAAAATGTAATAAATCCTGTTTATTACATTTTAGGTTGTTATTACATTTTAGGTTGCGACAATGCGCTGTTCAGCAGGCGTAAGAAGATATAGAGAACTTTATCATTTATTTTCCCATGAAGTTATCAAAATATCGGAATGAAAATTAGATATCTACTATCTATAGATGCTAAAAATCAAAATCTATCCAACCACTTAAGTTTCAACAGTACAAGGACGGATTTAGGGGCTGGGTGGTGGTGGTGGTTGTGGAGGGGGGGATCCCCATGGAAACCCCCCCCCATGGGCACCCCCCATGGTTTTCTTTTTATTTCTGTAACATCAGCAATCGAAAAAAAAAACTGCAAACACATCAGTAGAAATTGCTAAATGTTCAGCAGAATTCGTCAATTGGAAATTTTTTTTTTTTATGTATTCAATCATATATCGATCGATACCTTATTTGAGAATTTATTGAGGTTGTAAATCCAATTTTTTAAGTTCTAAATTTGTTCGTACAAACAATATTTATTGCAAAGTTTTGTAATGTACATCGCGCAGGGGGTTTTCTGTTCATTTTATGCCCCAAAATTGGTCCTTATTCCAACTAGTTATCATATCTTTCAATTTTTCTACATTTTATCGGAAAATCAACAATCATATAAACATGTCAAATGATTTACAAAACATATAAATGGTACGGGGTTAGGAACCTTCACGCTTTTATGCTTATAGAAGGATTTTTTAGTCTTCAAAGTTTGTTTAAAACATAGAAATGTACATTTATTAAACATTGGACTTGGAAATTATGTAAAAACAAACAAACAAACAAAAGTGATGGAAACAAATTTTACTCCATATCATACTAATATTCTAATTTTATGTCCATGTAACACTAGTACTGTAACTCCGGGGACAAATAAACAAAAAGTATTAAAGTACAAATAATCTGAAAAAAAATATCGAGATAAACCCAGGCTCTCCCTGCTAATTGGAACTGGTATTCCTAAAATGGTCCTGATGTTCGAGATAATAAGGAGAAAATATGCTTCAGATTGCACAATTTTATTCTTTTTTCATTCCCGGGGAGCCCCCTCCCCCCGGACTTCTACCTCCCGTACCCTTCTACACTGGGCATTTCGTGCCTCGGATCGACCCTTTGGGCCGATGCAACACCCCAATCCCCGCTTTCCACTCTGGATCCACCCCTGATAGTGTACAACATCCAAAGTATGACCGCCGGATATACAGCGAACACAGACGTCAACCGGGTTATGGATGGATAAAAAGGGATTTCTGTATAATTCATAATAGTAAATGTCCATAGTTCTTTTAATTCCAAAAAAAGCACAATTCTGTTAGATTCACTCGAAATAAGGCGATAACACAAGGAAGCTTTAAATTAAAGTCCATGATCCTTTATATACTTATCGCATTGCCTTGTCATATAGCTTTGTTATAAAAATACGATCGAGCTGCATAAATTTATGTGTCTAAGATAACATAATTCATAAAATTATTTCAAAAACATATAAAATGTTATTTCCACAACTGCAACTGTTTATTTGCGAAGCGAGAGAAAGGGCAAGCTGCCGATAGAGACTTTTGTTTACGTTTAAAACAAGCGCTCTGATTGGCTAATCGCTGGACCTCTGGATTATAGTGATAGGGGTGTGCAGTTCGTGTGTCGTTAAATCGAAAATGAAAAATGAAAAATTGAAAATGGATTCAATTTTTCATTTTTCATTTTTGCATTAGCGCGCGGAGTGTAAAAATGGAAAATTGACCCAATTTTTCATTTTCCATTACGGATTTTGAAAAGGAAAATTGAATTGTGGTTTAGTACAGTCTATTACAGTCCATTTTCTATTTTTCATTAGGAACATAAAATTCTAAAAAGGAAAATGAAAATTGAACCCATTTTCCATTTTCAATTTTCCTTTTTAAAATGAAAAATGAAAAATTGAATCAATTTTTCATTTTTCATTTTCAAAATGAAAATTGAAAATTGAAAATGGGTTCAATTTTCCATTTTCGTTTTTTACTTTTGCAATGGAAAATTGAATTGTGGTTTAATACAGTGTATTTGAGTCCATTTTCCATTTTCGTTTTTCAGTTTGAAATTTTAAAATGAAAAATTGAAAATTGGTTCAATTTTCCATTTTTCATTTATTAAATAGAAAATGAAAAATGAAAAATTGATTCAATTTTCAATTTTTCATTAATGTTTCCGAAATGGAAAATTGAATTGTGGTTTAGTACACGGACCTTCGCACCCTAAGCTTTTTCGAAGGCTAAGCTTGTTTCATAGATAGTGTGCAGATCAAGTTCGATTATGGGTCATGTCGCTCAATTACGTTTAGAGAGCTCTATAGAAGATGATTTTTTTTGGTTTCCCGAGACATTTAAAGAAACTATTAAAGAGAATCAAATTATTTCTTCGAAAAAGCTTTTACACCATGTCTTAACTTTTTACTGAATACCCCTGCTTTCAAGAACAGCTGTCGTAAAGAATACATCATGGTCAGATTTTGTTTAAATTGGGTAAAAAGTGAAAAAACCGTGAAAAGTAAAAACGAAATATTTATCGGTCACATCCTCTGTATTCCTATATTTGGCTCTGTTTTGTACAGAGAGTCATTGCAATTCTTGCATTAGATATGTAAATATGATATAGAGTTATTTTGGAGGTAGAATATTTTCTCCTCTCTCGAAAAATGGCAGGTTTATGCAAATTTCTATGAAATATGAAGAATCCGTGTTAATATATTATCTAAAGCCCCGAGACTTGATTTTTGTCTCGAAACATATCGACAAATATATGTATATTATTTCTGAGGCCTTTTTATCGTTAATTTTTCTAGAGGCTTATAAATAAATATAAAAAAACTAATGCGTATACACTTTAAAGTTAACCGTCATTTCCTAAAGAAGATTCCGTAGATTAAGATTCGGTTGACCACGTGTTACAGTTTTTATCAAATCGTACTTTTTTGTCGGTATATATACGTATGTTTGATAAAAGTAACTGCCGAAAGAGGAATTATGTCATCCTGTTGACAAATTCGTGAAAAATACCTTATTTTAATATGCCGTGTGAAGATCACGTATGGAGACCCGTTTGTGACAAGTTGTAATGAAAATACGTGAATTTCAAAACTTCGCATGAAGTTTCTATTAAATGATAAAAAGTATCTTACGACGTTCATTTTAGAACTACATTGATGTAAATATATATGCCAAGTACATTGATCAGAGTTTGGACTCTTCGTTTTCTTTGTTTTAAACATTGAAATATGCCTTTCGTTAACGTTGTGCAATTTTTCAATTTTATCATCCGTACTTACCCTCATTCAGATTCGTAGCTGTTACAAATTAAGTAGATGCTTAGCGTTAGTACCACAAAGAAGATCAACAAGAAAGTTTCAGTGAATAAACACGGTTAAAATGTAATTGATAAAATGAATAGCCGATTACAAAAATTATATCAGAAGTCTAAATTCATTATGTTACATGTATAGCTACAACAATTCGATTGCATCATGAGACAAATGTAATATATATCCGCAATTTTAGGTGCCTAATATTGAGTAATTTGAATGTCCTATTTCCAACTGTAATACTGGAACTGACAGAAAAGCTATTTTGCACCTGGTTACACTCATTTATTATTTTGAAGTGTTCTTTTTTCTTTTTTTTTTTTTGTCGAGCAATTCCATTTTTCAATTCAGAAAAAATAGTCAGGCGTTATATACGAAAATGTGAGAGGAAGTACTTCGGATAAGAACACCATTTACTATGTGCATAGTAGGTGACCTACTATAGAGCATCCTTTAATGTATGTTCATTTCTATTTCAATATCGATGAAGCATGGAAAATGATGAACAGACAGTCAAAACTCTTTTTAAAAAATGCATACAAAGTCATATTTTTCGTACGCGGTCAATGTTGTATAATGTCCAACAACGAGCAGCCAATCAGAAACGAGAGATCCAGAACTAGAAATCAGAGTTTATCTCCATTATCATCTACATCTACATGTAGTACAAATGCCTTTAAGTTAATTTTTAGCGACAAGTGTTTTAACACCGTCAAACGGAGGAAGAAAATGCAATAATTGCCTTAAATGTGAAGGGGTTGTATAGGCAGCTACGCTGCTTATCTAACTTGAAGCTTGTGGAGGTAAAACACAATGCGCATTTCCTTGTTTTGTTGATCGCAAAATCTTTGTTTTACTAAATTATTTCTTTAATTGGGCGGACAAAAGGCTTCCATATTAAATGTTTGAAATCATCAGAATAGAGATAGTACAGAATGACAAAAAGCTTTATTTTCAAAATTATTGATGTAAATTTGTCGTCTACTTTAAAATAAAACAATACTTTTATTCATATTTATATGTTAAAATTAGACTTTGCTGTAATTATGTGGTGTTTAACTCCGTAACAGTATCGAGGAAACATCTAGTTTATTTTGTAGTGATTGTTATTAACAATGTTATGGGGAGGGGCAGTTTAATTGCCTGTAACTCTTAAGTTTGTAAATCGATCTCTGTCAAACTTTCCAAAAAAACACATTCACATATCAAAATATCGTTTCTTTTTGGTTATTTTTATTTTTGAATCAACATTCTCAAAAATCAAGTGAAAGAATTGAATTTTTCCATTTTACCTATTTATCTTAGAATGTGTGCTCATTCATCCATGAAGTTGGAATTAGAAAAATTAATTTAATCCAAAAAGTTTCTTTTGACTTCAATAAGCATAATGACATTTATTTTGGTCACATTGATTATCCATTTGTAAAAAGAAGTAAGTTTTTGTTCAAAAATCTATGAATTTGCATTTAACTAATTTTCCGCTTTTCTGTGAAATTACAGAAATTCTGACCATACGAATTTGTTTACGACACCTCAAACGCATGGCCCACGTTATATTCTTTCGTTTGATATGAATTTAGCCCTGTGTTAGGGATGTTGATTAAAATTTCAAATTTAGCGACTTGGTTGCTCTACTTTAAATGCATAGGCGCTCGTTGAAAAGATATTTTTTTTTCTGGCTGTGCTTTAACCTACGGTGGTTTCCCGATCAGCTGTTTCTATGTTCACATCATAGTGCCGATTGAAAGTATCTTTATCTTTGCAACGAGCACCTATGCATAAATGTCGCGCAACGTAGCGTGACGTTACGATCAAGTAAGATTTATGACGTCATAGCGTAGATGTGCACATACAAAAATTCGAGGGTGAAACCTGCGTACACATTTGATTGTGATGAAAGCTTCCCCGCGAGCTACGTTAAATTTGTGTTTTGTTATGGATGTGCAATACACAACAAACTTGTGCATTTATCGTACATTTAAGCCCCAAAGTCCCCTTAAATCCGTCACTGCAAACCACTTTGAACAATAAGCCTTTTTCACATAACTGCGGTCCAGTTGTTTTGGACGGCAAAATATGAACAGTTCCCGCAATATGACGTCAAGGACAATCACTTTTTAACTGTGACGTCATGAAAATCGGTACTTACCGTCCACAAATTGCTAGTCACGCAGTTATGTGAAAAGGGCTTATTGTCAATTCGTGTTATTCGTACAGCGCTAAATATAGAACAGCGCTAAATATAGAACAGGTGTGTGTAGTGTACACATGCAAAGTAACGCCGAGGAAGTAAACACTCCGCGAACATTCTCGAGACTCTTTCCCAGCATGCCACGCACATGGAGTCTGGACATGCGAATTACAGCAATTTGGACTATTCCAGTATGCTCACCCCGACGGGTTCGCAATGATAACTGATAATGATACCTGTAACGGTTTCCCTTTAAATATCCGGAAAATTCAGGTGGGCCGGACAGAGACAGACGGGCATGTACATCGCTATATACTATTACATGTACGTACCCCCGCCATCTTTGACGGGGGGAGGGGGGGGGCATAGAAAAAGAAAACAAAGGAAAATCTCTAAGTTACACTACTTCCTCCATTCAGCAATTAACTCTTTATTTTTGATAAAAGATGACGATTTTTTCATAGTTGGAATGAAAATGTCAAGACACCATTACTATCAGGGGCGGTAACAGGATTTGAGTTTAGAGGGGGCGTGGAATATATCAATAGGCCTCCATCCACGAAGTCCTAGTGGGGCCCGGGTTCCTACATCCCCTATGATAAATGACCGTTCTGTTTGATGAAGACAGTTTTGAAATGTAATTTTGTCCCTTCGAAATCTTGAATTGAAAAGAAGCATTTTGTATTGATATGAAATATGACGTATTTGGCGAGCAAAGCGAGGCATCTCCTTATATAACATTACCTGTCAAAATGGAACCATCTCCATATATAACAATACCTGTCAAAATGGAACCATCTCCATATATAACATTACCTGTCAAAATGGAACCATCTCCTTAGATAACATTACCTGTCAAAATGGAACCATAACATTACCTATCAAAATGGAACCATCCCCATACATAACAATACCTGTCAAATTGGAACCATCCCCATACATAACATTTCCTGTCAAAGTTGAACTATCTCCATATATACATCTAACATTACCTGTCAAAATGGAACCATCTCCATATATACATGTAACATTACCTGTCAAAATGGAACCATCTCCTTAGATAACATTACCTGTCAAAATGGAACCATAACATTACCTGTCAAAATGGAACCATCCCCACACATAACATTACCTGTCAAAATGGAACCATCCCCATACATAACATTACCTGTCAAAGTTGAACTATCTCCATATATACATCTAACATTACCTGTCAAAATGGAACCATCTCCATATATACATGTAACATTACCTGTCAAAATGGAACCATCCCCTTATAAAACATTACCTGTCAAAATGGAACCATAACATTACCTGTCAAAATGGAACCATCCCCATATATAACATTACCTGTCAAAATGGAACCATCCCCATACATGGCATTACCTGTCAAAATGGAACCATCTCCTTATATAACATTACCTGTCAAAATGGAACCACCCCCATATATACATATAACATTACCTGTCAAAATTGAACCATCCCCATATATGACATTACCTGTCAAATTGGAACCATCCCCATACATAACATTTCCTGTCAAAGTTGAACTATCTCCATATATACATCTAACATTACCTGTCAAAATGGAACCATCTCCATATATACATGTAACATTACCTGTCAAAATGGAACCATCTCCTTAGATAACATTACCTGTCAAAATGGAACCATAACATTACCTGTCAAAATGGAACCATCCCCACACATAACATTACCTGTCAAAATGGAACCATCCCCATACATAACATTACCTGTCAAAGTTGAACTATCTCCATATATACATCTAACATTACCTGTCAAAATGGAACCATCTCCATATATACATGTAACATTACCTGTCAAAATGGAACCATCCCCTTATATAACATTACCTGTCAAAATGGAAACATCTCCTTAGATAACATTACCTGTCAAAATGGAACCATAACATTACCTGTCAAAATAGAACCATCTCCATATATAACATTACCTGTCAAAATGGAACCATCCCCATACATTACATAACCTGTCAAAATGGAACCATCTCCTTATAAAACATTACCTGTCAAAATGGAACCATCCCCATATATAACATTACCTGTCAAAATGGAATCATCTCCTTAGATAACATAACCTGTCAAAATGGAACCATAACATTACCTGTCAAAATGGAACCATCTCCTTATATAACATTACCTGTCAAAATGGAACCATCCCCATACATAACATTACCTGTCAGAATGAAACCATCCCCATACATAACAATACCTGTCAAAATGGAACCATCTCCATACAAAACATTACCTGCCAAAATGGAACCATAACATTACCTATCAAAATGGAACCATCCCCATACATAACAATACCTGTCAAATTGGAACCATCCCCATACAAAACATTTCCTGTCAAAATGGATCCATCCCCATATATACATATAACATTACCTGTCAAAATGGAACCATCCCCATATATGACATTACCTATCAAAATGGAAGCATCCCCATATATAGCATTACCTGTCAAAATGGAACCATCCCCATATATACATATAACATTACCTGTCAAAATGGAACCATCCCCATATATGACATTACCTATCAAAATGGAACCATCCCCATATATAACATTACCTGTCAAAATGGAACCATCCCCATACATAACACTACGTGTCAAAATGGAACCATCCCCATATATGACATTACCTGTCAAAATGGAAGCATCCCCATATATAACATTACCTGTCAAAATGGAACCATCCCCATATATATCATTACCTGTCAAAATGGAACCATCCCAATACATAACATTACCTGTCAAAATGGAACCATCCCCATATATGACATTACCTGTCAAAATGAAACCATCCCCATATATAGCATTACCTGTCAAAATGGAACCATCCCCATATATAACATTACCTGTCAAAATGGAACCATCCCCATACATAACATTACCTGTCAAAATGGAACCATCCCCATATATAACATTACCTGTCAAAATGGAACCATCCCCATACATGGCATTACCTGTCAAAATGGAACCATCTCCTTATATAACATTACCTGTCAAAATGGAACCACCCCCATATAAACATATAACATTACCTGTCAAAATTGAACCATCCCAATATATGACATAACCTGTCAAATTGGAACCATCCCCATACATATCATTTCCTGTCAAAGTTGAACTATCTCCATATATACATCTAACATTACCTGTCAAAATGGAACCATCTCCATATATACATGTAACATTACCTGTCAAAATGGAACCATCTCCTTAGATAACATTACCTGTCAAAATGGAACCATAACATTACCTGTCAAAATGGAACCATCCCCACACATAACATTACCTGTCAAAATGGAACCATCCCCATACATAACATTACCTGTCAAAGTTGAACTATCTCCATATATACATTTAACATTACCTGTCAAAATGGAACCATCTCCATATATACATTTAACATTACCTGTCAAAATGGAACCATCCCCTTATATAACATTACCTGTCAAAATGGAAACATCTCCTTAGATAACATTACCTGTCAAAATGGAACCATAACATTACCTGTCAAAATAGAACCATCTCCATATATAACATTACCTGTCAAAATGGAACCATCCCCATACATTACATAACCTGTCAAAATGGAACCATCTCCTTATAAAACATTACCTGTCAAAATGGAACCATCCCCATATATAACATTACCTGTCAAAATGGAACCATCTCCTTAGATAACATAACCTGTCAAAATGGAACCATAACATTACCTGTCAAAATGGAACCATCTCCTTATATAACATTACCTGTCAAAATGGAACCATCCCCATACATAACATTACCTGTCAGAATGAAACCATCCCCATACATAACATTACCTGTCAAAATGGAACCATCTCCATACAAAACATTACCTGTCAAAATGGAACCATAACATTACCTATCAAAATGGAACCATCCCCATACATAACAATATCTGTCAAATTGGAACCATCCCCATACATAACATTTCCTGTCAAAATGGATCCATCCACATATATACATATAACATTACCTGTCAAAATGGAACCATCCCCATATATGACATTACCTATCAAAATGGAACCATCCCCATATATAGCATTACCTGTCAAAATGGAACCATCCCCATATATACATATAACATTACCTGTCAAAATGGAACCATCCCCATATATGACATTACCTATCAAAATGGAACAATCCCCATATATAACATTACCTGTCAAAATGGAACCATCCCCATACATAACATTACCTGTCAAAATGGAACCATCCCCATATATGACATTACCTGTCATAATGGAACCATCCCCATATATAACATTACCTGTCAAAATGGAACCATCCCCATATATATCATTACCTGTCAAAATGGAACCATCCCAATACATAACATTACCTGTCAAAATGGAACCATCCCCATATATGACATTACCTGTCAAAATGGAACCGTCCCCATATATAGCATTACCTGTCAAAATGGAACCATCCCCATATATAACATTACCTGTCAAAATGGAACCATCCCCATACATAACATTACCTGTCAAAATGGAACCATCCCCATATATAACATTACCTGTCAAAATGGAACCATCCCCATACATGACATTACCTGTCAAAATGGAACCATCTCCTTATATAACATTACCTGTCAAAATGGAACCACCCCCATATATACATATAACATTACCTGTCAAAATTGAACCATCCCCATATATGACATTACCTGTCAAAATGGAACCATCTCCATATATGACATTACCTGTCAAAATGGAACCATATCCATATATGACATTATCTGTCAAAATGGAACCATCCCCATATATAACAGTACCTGTCAAAATGGAACCATCCCCATATATGACATTACCTGTCAAAATGGAACCATCCCCATATATAACATTACCTGTCAAAATGGAACCATCTCCATATATAACATTACCTGTCAAAATGGAACCATCTCCATATATAACACATTACCTGTTTAAATAGAGATCTTTCGTTTAAGAACGCAAACCTTAACTTTTTACTTAAACGAACGTAACTGTACGCATCTTAACTTAGAATAGGGAGAAGTCGTTGGACTGAACTGAGGTATCAAAGGGATCTTAATTTTTCCTTACATCTATACTGGAAATGTCTGACAGGAGATCGACACAAACGAACCTCGATGAAACCCACCCCTATCTACTTTCTCTTTAAGATATACATGTAGCTTATCTTGACCTCTAAACCTGCATTCCATAGAAGTAATTGTGTCAAAGATCAAGGGGAACATGGTATATATATGTAAGTATCTTTTAACAAGGCAATCCGGCGTAAACTCTCGAATTGAGGCAGGATCAGGAGCCCGGAGGAGTAAGCATCCTCTGGCTGCATGCATTTGGAATGTCTGTAATCGACGATTATATATGCAAATCAATCGATTTAAAGCATTAGTTTTCTAATAAAATTCCAAAATCACTCCTGTTTTCCAAGCTGTCACAATTCATAGTGTTTTCGGTATAAAATATTTGTGAATTGTATTCTTGTGAATGTCTTGAAACTTCATTTTTCAACTAAATTTCGATCTTGAAAGCAACGGGTTACTACACATGTACCCTCATACATGAAAATAACCGATTAACTTTTACAAATGCCTGACTGTCCCCTGCAAAGTAGTGTAGACATCCGTAATCGATGTTGAATATTTTGATGCCATAAATATTTACAAGAAATTAAATTATTCTTTTCAATTATTTTCAGTTTAAAAGAGCTCGATTTTG
This sequence comes from Pinctada imbricata, assembly GCA_033119305.1. Taxonomy (NCBI): domain Eukaryota; kingdom Metazoa; phylum Mollusca; class Bivalvia; order Pterioida; family Pteriidae; genus Pinctada; species Pinctada imbricata. Next base: position 21,945,374 of record VSWD01000007.1, read on the forward strand.
CGTTTATATCAGTAATTATCATTGTCGTACTTTCCAAATAGTAATAAATTGCATACTGACTCACTTTTACACGATTAACTTGATAAATGAAAACACAAGCCACGCAAATTATCGCATCCCCTCATGAGGCAACACAATTTCTTACATTTACATGTATTTTATCCAATCAGCTTAAAATGAACTTTTTTCCCATTGTTCTCAATCATCAAGTGATGAGAATAAAGTATTGATGGATTGATTGATTGTGACATTGACCTTTGACGTTGAAAATCAATAGGTGACGTTCTCTCACAAGTGACATCTTACCTGCAAAGTTTAATGAAGATTAAAAGAAAGCTGTGGTCTCTAGAGTGTCCACAAGTTTTTTTTTTTCAATTGTGATTTTGACCTTTGGCCTCTGACCTAAAAACCAGTATGTGTAGCCCTTTTGCCATGGATAATATGCATTCAAAGTTTTATGAAGATTGAAATTTTACTCTGACCTCTAGAGTGTCCACAAGATTTTTCTACAGAATAATAATGAGATACAAATTTTGATCTTGATCATTGACCTCTGACCTTAAATATCAATTGGTCTAGTCTTCTACCATGGATTAATTGCATGCAAAGTTTGATGAAGATTGGAAGTAAGCTGTGACCTCTAGATTGTCAGCATGATTCTCCTATCATTGCCCATTGTGACTTTAATCTTTGACCTCTGAACTTGAATATCAATTATATGCTCTTTTTCTCACCATGGTCAAGTTACATGCAACGTTTGATGAAGATAAAAAGTTAACTGTAACCTCTAGAGCGTTCACAAGGTTTTTCTATTATCATTAATTGTGACCTTGACTTTAAAAATCAATAGGTAATGCCTTCTTTCCATATGGACAACTAACATACAATGATGTTTAGAAGTGAACTGTGACTGCTAGAAAGTCTACAAGCTTTTGCGGAACCACACACCCTCTTACACACGTAGGCATTACATCAAAGTTGCGCGAGGGGATAGCAATGCATACTGTAGTGTTTAAAACCAGTTTTCTTTCATTCTGTACTACCTGTTGTGGATGGAAAAATAATGACTGCTCCCCATATTATTTCCTATAAGTTGTGTCGATATGTGCCATTAGGTTCGTTTCGTTACGTACGTTCTTAAACGAAAGATGAAACCCTATTCATATACAACTTTATCCATCGAAAAAGAACCCTCGCCTCAGATAAGATTATCTGTCAAAATGGAACGGTTCCATTTTGACAGGGTGCTCGATCAACAGATAGAGATTCGATTGATTGCATATGTCTAAGCAGTTTAACAGTGTGTTAAATAGAGTTTTCAAAGGTTTTCCTTTCAGTTCTGTGAAATTTCTCCAGTTTAACTCTCCGCCATGTCTGAATTATGTTGGACAAAAGTCACGAATTTCCACGATTCAATTTTCTTCAGTTTTAATTGAAATGTTCAAAATACAGCAAGAGGACAAAATTCAGTTTATCATTTGTCAACAACGTTTCCGTACAGAAGGTACTACTTCGAATCAAGCGAAAAACGTCGAACGTTCGTTTGCTCTTACGTCAAATGGCGTTCTCCCTCCGCAATGATATTTCAAATGTAAAAGAAACTGGCTGAAAAATTGGCAGAAATAACTTAGTTAACACGTAAAATGTAAATATAAGGATTGTTTTTCAGCTTTTGCGCTTTATCGGTGTGTATTGGCAGTAGGGAATGGAAACAAAATATGTAAAGCACGAAGTGCTTTTCATGAATTTTGTTTCCATTCCCTACTGCCAATACACACCGATAAAGCGCAAAAGCTGAAAAACAATCCTTAATTACAGTTGGGAGAAAATGACATTAAAAAGAATTCTGTACCCATCAAAATTGCGACTGATTTGGTGGCCATTGCGAATTTCCTCCATGATGGTGTTGGAGTAAAGACTGTGTTAATTGGTCAACTTTTACGGCGCCTACCGTATGTATCATGCACCAATTTTAATGAAAAGGTGTGTGAAATAAACAAATGTTTACAAGCCATGTCAGAACACATCGATGGAGTGGAGTTCTGGTCGCACAGAGGTTTCTGGTCGAACTTGTCATACAAATGTACATTGGCCCAGATGGTGTCCACCTGCTATGCACCCCCTCAAACAACCGGCACTTTATTTACTTGAGCGGAGTGTGGGGTGGAGTGGAGTGACACATTTCCAGTCAGATGACCCCCATAATCAGGATAGTGGGGTGAATGATTCTTAGAATCGGGAAAACGGCAGATTTATCTGTCAGACCAATTTATCACACTCTCTTATTAAGGACCTTTGATCTCTGTGTTAAACACATTATGGGAATAGTCATTCCCACAGGCCGATTATTCTTTGAATCATAGTCTTGCATGTATTGAAACATGTTTTTTGTTTTTACCAACCTCTTACATTATGAAATTCAACATTATATATCATCATATCTATAATTATACAGTGATTATTTGCTCCTTTTTCATATACTAGTATATAATACATGTAGTTGTGGAAAGAAATATAAAGTTGTAATTTAAAGTGTTTCTCAGATCATAGATTGACAACTACAACTTTGAGGAGGTTTGTCAACTCATCTATATCTCAGACTTATAGGCTTCTTTTGTTTTGGGATTTTTTTCTCAGCCGGTATTTAGAAATAATTGTGATACAATTCAACCAATAAATGCTGAAATCGACCGCTTTATGTTCACGTTAAACAAATGGTTGGTCACTAAAACACTGTATAATTATATATATAATGTTAAATTATAATCTAAGAGATTAATTAGAGATTGTGATAAATTGGTCTGACAGATAAATCTGCCGTTGTCTCAATTCTAAGAATCATTCACCCCACTATCCTGATTATGGTGGCCATCTGACTGGAAATGTGTCACTCCACTCCATCCTCCACCCCACACACCGCTCAGCTAAATAAAGTATGCCCACAACAAAAAAGGGTTCCCACATCGTAAAAATCTGGTATCCCTCTCCCTGTCGACCTTTTCCCCATATTTAATGTCTCATCAGCGGATATATTGAATTTCTTTCCATGAATTTTGTTTCTCCCGAAGCCCCAATTACCTAATATAAAAATCCGTGCAATTAATGAATTGCTGAACCCGGAAAAATGACTCCACTCCGTAAAATACACCGTGCCCGAGATCAGAGACCAGTGCAGAAAATACACGGTCGACTTGCGTGAGCGTGTGAAAAATAAAGTCCATCATGACTCTTTTTTACTACAAAAGAGATGAAAATGTTATCATTCATGGAGTGGAGACATGGAGTGGAGTGGAGTGGAGTGTAGTGAAGTGGAGTGGAGTGGACTAGAGTCTACTTTATAACCATGCTATTTGCAGATTTGAATTTCGAGTTGAGTTGAGAAATTCGTATTCATTAAAAAATGAAAATAAAACCTGTGTTGGTGAAACACAAATGCCACAGATTGCATTTTTGTCAATATTAACAATATTTTCCGTTCAGTACAGACGGACAAGCCAAAACTGTATGCCCTGAATCTTGATTTCGGGGGCATAATAATTCGTAGGACGTAATTATACCCCCGCAAACGAAGTTTGGTGGTTATATAGGAAACACTTTGTCCGTCTCTCCATCCGTCCGGTTAATAAGTTCTTATATAGGAGATATAAATCTTCAAGTATAAGTGATAAGGCTTTCATATTTCATACATACATTCATCATAATAAGTACTACATTTTGATACCAAGACATTTAATCTAGTGACCTTGACCTTAAACTTTGACCTTATAGTTATATTTTGGCTAAGAAGTTCTAAGAGCGTATATTTCTCCAAGTATAAGTGAAAGGGAATTTATATTTTATCCATACATTCACCATAACAGGTGCTGCATTTTGATACCAAGACATTTGACCTAGCGACCTTGAACTTTGAACTTATTGTAATATTTTGGTTAAGATGTTACTAAAGTGAATATCTCTTAAAGTATATGTGATAAGGCTGTAATGTTTCATACACACATTCATCATAACAAGTATAACTCCCAAGACATTTCACCCTATTCAATATGGAATCACAATTAATGTATTTGCACAATAAGTATGAATTAAATCCTAAGATTAAAAACCACACTGTATAAGATTTATATTTGTGTTCATAGCATTTTAAAGTAACATCCTGAACAATGTGTAAGAATGAGATTTTGAGGCAACGTTGTATGAGTCACATGATCGGTGCAAAGTTTCACGGGGATTTGACAGATTTATAGCCTATTCTTTGATAGTGACTCCGTCTTTGAACGAAGGTAGGGCCATCTGCATCCGATAATACGGTCAGTCGCTCATTTTACCATACTTCTCTAATGACTGACATACTATTATATACATGTATTTATTTCATTGAGAAATCTGCATTTTCTTTTCAATCTGAAACAATTTCGTACTAATCAGAGCTGATAAAGGCAAGCTAGAGCATCGAGCCATATAAATTTCAGCTACGTCGGCGAGCTACATTTATATGTAGCTGAAATACTTTTTTTAACATGTATTTATGAATCTTGTAATCATGTGTGAATCAGTCTATATACAAGTGCACATATCTCGAAAACGAATTGGGATAATAAGAAACCGAAACTCTTACAAGGTACGGAATCCCAATAAAAATGAATTACGGATCGCAGTCTATAATAGATAGCAATACACGGGAAGGATTGTCCCACCAATCAATCCGAATTATACAATACTCAACATCCACGCAAATCAATATTTTTCAGGACCCACTTAATTAAGGCCGGGCGGCGCACCGAAAAATTCGGTGCTTCGAAATTTGCAATGTCGGTTCGATGCACCGACGTAGAATTGCAGATTTCGATTCGGTTCAGACGTAAATAATCAGAGTAAACTGAAGCCAAATAGTGACCAGAAAATAATTAAAAGAGCTTACATTCATTTATCGTGCTGATTTACGTGTAGCCCCCCCCCCCCCCCCCCCCCCCCACACACACACACACTTTTAGGCCTCTCATGAAACTGAAAGTGAAAGTAGATCTACTTTCGCTTTCTGTGAACTTGTAGTGCAAGCAGCAAGAATAACGGGTATTGTAGTCGCCAAATATCATTTAAAGAAAGCTAATGTCCACTAGAATATTAACTGTGTAAGTCCAATGAGACCTGTCAGTACTTCGTTGTTGAAAAATGAGGTGTTGAACTTGGTGTTTATATTTAATGTCTCACAGTATACATACTGTTGGAGCACATGCACCCACAATTATAGTTTGGAATGTAAAACTAATAATTTATTTTAATAATGGTATATACCCTCGTATTCTTCTGATATATGTGAATAAATGCTCCATAATGTTAGACTGAAGTGATAAGTTGGTCAAATCAATTTGTATCTTTTTATTTTTGTTAATTCTGTCCATTTAATAAATTATTTTGTATGTTTTCTAATTCAAATGAATCGAATCGAAATTAACCGAACCGAGGCCTTGTGATTCGAAACCGAACCGAAGGATACCTGAATCGTCCCAGCCCTACACTTAATTACATCATGCATATGAAAACCGTCGAAACACTGTATCACTTTCAAGTCGAGACTATAGCATTATTATCACGACTGCTAATTGTGTTTGCAAATGAATAAGAAACTCGAAACAATTACAGTGTCGGGTCCTGATAAATTTTGATTTGCGTGGATGTTGGGTGTTGTATAATTCGAAACGAATTTTTCAACTCCCAATTTGAATTTGCAAATAGCATGGTTATAAAGTAGACTCCACTCCACTGCACTCCACTCCATGACTCCACACCGTAAATTACACAGTGCCCTGATCTCGTTATCTCGGCTAAGTTTCAGGTTTATCTACCAAAGCAATTTACTTCTCCCTCTCGTTATCCAAGACGTCGTAACTCTTGTCGCTTTTGTACTGTTTTCTTACCGACAAAACACTACGTCCGCGAGACATGTGCTTCCAACATTACTATCTGATCTGGGAAACCAAATCCTTTATACCACATGCATCGTGCGCTGAATTGTAGTTTACATTATATATTCACGATATACGTATGTTTTCTCAGCGTCACATGATTAATTTTTTTTTATTTTTGATTTTTTAATGATATAGCAAAAAAAAAATTCAAATTCCAGTGAAATGAAAGGATCATTTGGATAACGCTTTGAGCAACTTGCTGTAACCCAGAAGACGGGGACCTCTTTCTACAGGCACCCCCCCCCCCCATAAGAAACCCCCCTCAACATGATTATATTGTAAAAAGCGGGCTTTAGTCGAATTTTTCTCACGGTTAAGAGGAAATGACATTCTGAAAAGATCACATAACAATTTCCACTGATGTAGGACATATGTGAGGGGGGAATGTTTTACAAGCGCTTACTATCGGATTCCAACTACTTGTTGTTACGGGCGTCACGGCGCTGCGCTATATGTCTGTGGCGCCGACTACCCCGTGTGATGTATGGGATAGGCCCAAGAAGTGCTGTGATTTTGTTTTCAAAACAAAGAAAGACATTATTTGTTTGATTTCGAAAACAGCACTCTATTAAAAAACAAAACAGACAGGGATCATACAACACTTGATAAAAAAGAAAGAAAATTGGTAGGATTTGAAAGAAAGCTAATCTTGAGCTTATGTAAATCTCTGCAAATATGTTTGCAAAGGCAAACATTTCAACGTAACTTACTGAATTGAAAACGTCATACTATTTAAAGTTTGAGAAAATAGCATCATCAGTGCTTCTTATTCCAAACGATAGACTATGCTAGTCTTGCCTGTCATTACCGAGTATTTACTTTTTTGATGAAGACATTTTTTTCTGACTTCATGGAATTCATATATGTATCATGTTTCATTTATACAATGAAAAGCATTTTTTTTGTAAATTGAAATGAACACAATTCATTTCGGGATATTTAGAAATATTAGTGAAAGATTGATTCGGGCCTACATAATCTGCCCCATGAGTCCACTGAGTGCGCTTTTAAGCCGGGCGACGTCAACCTTTTGTTTACTCGGAGTTTCCTTTGTTGACTTTTACGTCTGTAGAGCAATATACCAAATTTAGAATGTGAATAAGGGTAATTATTGAATATGTTGAAAGATTGTACTTTCATCAAATATAGAATGGTTCAAGCTGATGAACAAGAGGACTGAATATAAGTACATGTATAATAATACGGAAGTGTTCCAACTCTATACCTTCTTGAAGAAAATTTCAAACCAATTTGTAATGCACCAGAGACAGTGGCGGATTCAGGGGGTGCAAAGGGGGCGTCCGCCCCCCGGCGCTGACCCAAATTTGCCAAAAACAGGTATATTTTGGCCCATTTTCAGTAAAAATCGACAAAATTCGCCCCTTACAACCCCCCCCCCCCTGCTTTCTGGGGCGCTGGATCCGCCACTGAGACACGTGTACAAGATAATGTTATATGACACCAATGGTCTTCATTGTTTATCATATTTATTAAAGATAATCATAATGTCTTTTTTATAGTATCCAATCAGGTCTGAATTATATTTCATTTACATGAGTTTCTTAACAAATCCGGGATAAGGGGTCCCTGTAAAGTGCGAAACGAAACAAAAACGAAACGAAACGAAACGAAACAATCGAAACGAAACGAAACAAATCGAAACGAAACGAAACAAATCGAAACGAAACGAAACAGATCGAAACGAAACGAAACAAATCGAAACGAAACGAACAAAACGAAACGAAACAGATCGAAACGAAACGAAACAACACATAAAACTTAAAGAAATGAGAAAAAGAGGAAAATCGCCGAAAACGAATATTCTAAGACAAGATCAGCATGTAATATTGCCTTAATCCAAGAGTTCTACATTTGTAACTAGTGCAGAGAGGGTTTCTTGAAAGAGCCAAAGTTGACAATTAAAAAAAAGTAAATTTCAAATGCCATTCATGTATTTAAGAGGAATAAAAGGGAGGGGATAGAAAACCCCGCTATGACACCGTAATGAGATCATAAAACGGGGTGGGGGCACATTTCAGAAAAAAAATCTTATCCTTTTTCAAACGAAATGCCCCCCCCCCCCCCCCACTTTTTAATTGTTCTCATTTTTCTGATAAAATTTTCAAATACACATAACGGAACAGTTCCGTTTCCTCTGCGCTAGACTCCTCCCTGCTAAATAATATTTTTCCGTCTATGACAGGGTTATTCATCCTATTCATTCTCCTTTTAAAAAATGCAAGTGTGCTATATACCGTATATATTATGTTTTAATCGTCAACATTGATTCTTTAAAAAAACCCTCCAGCCACAAGAACCTACGGTTGAAGGCAATAATGAGGGGGTGGATAGGGACAAAGGGAGGGGAGAAAAAGGGGCGGGAGGAGGGAAGAAGGGGGTGGGAGGAGAGGAAAGGGGGCGCAATTTTCAATTCATTTTTCAAATACTTCAGGCTCGCTTCGCTCACCTTAGTTTTTCATCTAAACAGATCTATTTCTTTTGTCAAGGTTTAAAAAAGATATAACCCAAATAACTTCACTACTGCACCAATTTACACTTTAAAGTTTAAACATTTGTCCTCGACCGCCCAGACCCCCTCCCTCCACCGGGAGTGGGGGAAGCGGCAGGAGGAGAGTGGTACCCCCTGATCTTCAATAAGATCTTGTCTTGAAATATTCGTTTCGGCGGCGATTTTTCCTCTTTTTCTCATTTTCTTTAAGTTTTATGTTTTGTTTCGTTTCGTCTCGATCTGTTTCGTTTCGTTTCGATCTGTTTCGTTTCGTTTTGTTTCGTTTCGTTTCGATTTGTTTCGTTTCGTTTCGTTTCGTTTTTGTTTCGTTTCGCACTTTACAGGTACCCCGGTATAAGACGAATAAACGTGAGCAATTTCACAAAAATGATTCATGGATCAAGTTACAAAATATATATAGCTTTGTATTTCGATAATTCTGTTTTTGACTTCTTGGACTCAGTTTCTACAGCCAGCTTTGTTGACTCGGGCCGAAAAGCTGCTTATGAGATATATTATGCCATATATGTGATCTCGGTTTCGGATTTTACAGACCTAATGCAAGTTTTGTGTTTCAGTTATAATTCAAAAGACCATTTCCGACTATCCCAGAAGGTCTGAAAGGTTTCACTTGTTTCTATGATTCACGCCTAATAATATTCCAAGTCTTTAAAGCAGAGATATGCCTTTTCTGCGCATTTGCCACTT
>VSWD01000007.1:23261670-23301418 GCA_033119305.1 Pinctada imbricata
GAACGATTTTAACTGCTCCACACTGCAACGTGAAATAAGTGTCTATATTAATAATGTCGAAGGGTTCCAACTCTCTACCTTCTTGAAGAAAATTCCAAATCAATTTACATGCACCAGACACGTGTTTCGAATATTAAATTCTCATCAGTGATGCTTTGGGCGGCGCCACCATAAATAGTTTCAGTAGCGCCCTCTTTAATCTTTAGAAGTTAGATTTTTACATTTACATTACAGAGAGCGCGCGGCTCCAAATTTCCTGTAGGGTCGATTCAGTAGCATATCCAAATAAAATCTTTGTTCAAAATAGCATTGGAGGGATGGTGCTAAGATGTTAAACTCCTTTAATTTCGATGATATTTATCGGTGAAATGGCTAGTATCCGAAATAGCAAAAAAATATATTTTATGTCTCATTGATAAAAGGCCAAAACAAAGCTTCTTTCAGGTGACAGAGCTGGAAAGAAGTAATTAATACACTTGACAAACATCAGGCCACGGGGAACGATTTTAACTGCTCCACACTGCAACGTGAAATAAGTGTCTATATTAATAATGTCGAAGGGTTCCAACTCTCTACCTTCTTGAAGAAAATTCCAAATCAATTTACATGCACCAGACACGTGTTTCGAATATTAAATTCTCATCAGTGATGCTTTGAATATCACCAAGGCAAATAAAATCATACTACAGTGTTAAGACGAAAAAAGAAGAAAAATAGAACATACGATACACTTAATAAAACATGAATTATTTTAGTTGTAGCACCCAACGCAAGACTCCGAACCCCCTCCCCACATCAATGCGATATAACGAAAAAGTTTACATACATACCAAGGGACACAATTAGAAACTAGGGACAACCAATTAAATTTATTTCATTAAATTCTCATCAGTGATGCTTCCAGCGGAGCCACCAAAATCCATTTCAGTAGCGCCCTCTTTTACTTTTTGAATTTAGATTTGTACATTTACTTTACAGAGAGTTCGCGGCTCCAAATTTCCTGTAGGGTCGATTCAGTAGCATATCCAAATAAAATATATATTCAAAATAGCATTGGAGGGATGGCAACTAAATCATTTATGTTTTATATAAATTAAAAGATGCATCAACCAGAAAAAAATTGGGATCTTCAACCCTGTACACATGCTCGATCAAAGAGACTTTCTGTACAAAATGGGGTATTCAAGCACTTACAAAATGGGGAAGTCCCTTTGGGTACACGTCAAAAAATGGCTGCTCTAAAATTTAAAGTTGCACAATCTGTATACATTTTAGTATAGGAGTTTTGTTGTCCTTTCTCTCATGTTAATATCTTGAAAAAGATAGGATGAAACTAAAAATAACACAACTGAAAGTGGAAGAGAGTGATAAAGCAAACTGAATGAATTTAATAACTAAGAATAAAGCCCAGGAAATTCGGGTTTTTACAGCGCCATCTACAATAAATTTCGTTAAGCAAATGACATTTGAGTTATCTTATCCAGGTGTTTGTATGTGCAGTGTTTTCATGATTTATTTAGTTCAAGTGGTTCTTGCTATTTAAAGAAAAAATCTCAAAAGATTTGTGATGGTTATATCTAATTGTAACAGTTTACCTACATTAATTTCTTCGTTTACGTTTTTCATATGATAGATTTCATTCATTGAATAAAAAGACGGAAAATAAGTATGGAGATACTAACGGCTTCAAACATCAATGTTGAGAAATTGAATTATTTTTTTATAATGTTTGAAATATTTAGTCAAAGTTATGCACAGTGTAGGTAGCGACTAAGTTTTAAATCTAAATGCAAAATCTGCAATTTTATATCTTTTTCAATATAGCTTTTGTCTTTCTTTGAAAATGAATTATCATGTACCATTTTACTCTTGTGTATTTCATTTGTAGAATACGCAAACGAAGTAGACAAGATAAGGAATAGTAGGTAATAAAGTATCATATCTGGACAGAAACTATAGAATTTTCCCGCAAAATAGATAGATATATAAGTCTTGATTGTTTGTTCTAGGCTTACAATACGTTCACTAACTCTTTTAAAATGGAAGAAATAATTACAAAAAAAAAATCAAGTAATAAGGAAAGAAATGTGAAAATATGACTTTTTCTCATTTGATAAACTTCCATTTGAAAAAAAAGTAGAACTTGAGACGGATTCGATCCAGCGACTTTCATCATCTTGGTGTAAATGTCAGCGCCTTAGACCACTCGACCACGAAGCGCTTATAAAGAGTGAAACTAAGATTTAATATATCCTTTATATCTTTCAGTAAATTGAAATATTTCTTACAGAGGGAAAAGATGATACAAATAAAATCACAAACAATCAAATACACAAATGTTCGACTACTTGGCCTTTATCCAGTGTAAAAAACGACAAGGTATATTTCTTTATTTTTCTTTATAACAAACGTACGTACAACGTTGTGCTTATCCCACTTCCGTTTTAATATCATTTCTAACGTTTGAATACATATTATCGAGAAAGTGGTTCTATTGTTCAGTTCATGCCTTCTAAAAAGACAAGAGCCCCAGGAGGGCACAACGCTCACCTGATACCCATGCATGCTCTAACTGACATACTGACATTGAATAAGACGTAAAATTGGTAGTGCCAGTATCACGATTTGAGCCCACATTCTTTCTAAAAAGATTTTTGCCGGATGCAGACAAGATCTTTTTTACAGCCTTTAAAAGTACAAACAAGAAGAAATAGTAACATTTCAAAACATTATCTTTTTTACTGATTTGAATAGACGGATAATGTGATCCAAAGTCATATGCCCAGCTAGTGTATAGTTCAATTATTCAACATCAAAACCAGAAGTCTCTGATGAGACTGAAGCTCTCCTGGTTGATTTGTACATATACACTCAAGAGAATGAATGCTGGACTTCACCTTGCCTAATACCACTTTTTTCATCGACCCAATATATTTCTGTATCCCCCCTGTAAAACACTCTATAACGAATTTATCCCGCTGAATCGCTTTTGGTTTGTGTATGTTACGTCAACATACTCTAAAGCATTTTGGTGACGTCAAAAGCATATTTTAAAGCATCTTAGTAGAAGCAGGATATCAAAATAATATTCTGTTAGTAAAATAATACAACATAATATTTGGTTCTTCTCGACCAATCAGATTGCAAGAAATTTGCCAGAGGCGGGATAAATGTGTATCAAGTTTTTTTTATTAGAACCAACAACCACATGCCAATGCATATCCATCAATTCCTAATTAATTTTTTTCATCAAAATTCAGAGCAAAATTTTTTTTTTGAAAAAAATGGAGTCCCCCCCCAAGAATATCAAATGGACCGTGCCTTAGATTTCTCTAGAATGTGAGAGAATTACTAAAAACGTGTATATACAACATGTATAACATACCATATGTATCAAAACTAAAATAACAGATGTTTTTATTTTTCAAAAAATGTGGGTCAAAGGTCAGTGATGGGGTCAAAGGTTAAAAATTTGGCTCCAAAAGATGAGCCTTCTCAAGGTTCATAGACATGCAATATATGACAGCTCTATTATCTTATACCCTTTCATCAGAATTTAGTTGAATGGAATGATATACTGACAGTCGGATGGATAGACAAACAGATGAACAGACAGACCTACCACTATATGCCCTTTGATAAAAATAAGACTAAAGGCATAAATAACCTCTCATTTGAGCTGAAATAGTATTGCATAGGATACTCTATTATAAGAGATATTTCCTTCTTTCTTATACTGACCAGTGAAAATACTTAGATCAAGTAATCAGGCAGTTTCAGATTGAAATTAAATATAATAGGACATGTGGCCTACCGAGTGAAATTTTGAAAGTATCGGCCATTTTGTTCTGAAACCTAAAAAGGTTTTAGGCTATTTATTTAGTAAATGTAAAACAATGTAAATAGAATATTGAACGAAGAACATGAACTTTTAGGGCGAATGTGGTATTAATGTAGACAGAAGCTAATTATTAAAATGTAATACAAAATATTTTTACATACCGGGATGAAATATTTGATCCTCTACAGAAAACATTTCTACCATATATCCCAGTTCAGAAAAATATTTCAAAATCTGCATGAGGTTGAAATGATGTTTTTGATTGGTCAAATTTTAAAAGGACAAAATGACTCGAGGTCCAATTGACAAAAAGGCCTGAAACATTAGTTTATTACCATTAATTTATGGCAGGAACAGGTATCGTACCCAGATAGCTCAGTTGGTAAGAGCAGAGCGACGTCTGCCCAGATAGCAGAAGGTCTCGGGTTCAATTCACGGTTCGGTCACATCTTTTCCTCTCCTGTTACAGAATTGGCACCAAACTAAATGACTCAAGGTGAAGTGGAGTTTTGTGTGAGGTTTCCAGTGCATGGAAACCTGAAAAATTGGTAGAGAGGAGTGTGGCAGGAACGGGCATCGTGCCCAGATAGCTCAGTTGGTAAGAGCGTCTGCCTTGATAGCAGAAGATCTCGGGTTCGATTCCCGGTACAGTCACATCTCTCCCTCTCCTGTTACAAATTCAACTTCTATAACTTACACAAGCACCTTTCATTTGGCAATGTGAAGGATGCATTATTGCTATTTTATTTGATAAAATGATCAATCTTTGTGATTCTGGTGTTTCCATTTATCAGAAAGCACAGCTCAAGTCCGTGATCACTTAGGACATTCTACTCTTGCAACAAAAATTCTCACTACTCTCTCTAAAAATCTTACACCTTAAACAATTAAAAAATAAGTAAGAAATACATGCATTTTGATTGTTTGTTATCTTTCTTGCACTGTATAAACATAATAGAAAAGATTTTGAAGTTGATTGATTGATCAGAGGAAATTCCGAAACTATCCCCTAGCGTTTCTATAGAATTGAAGATAAAATCCTGGGTCAGGCCCCAAATAAAATATGAGAAAAACTAAATTACAGACTCATCTATGACAATATTGTCAAATGGCAATAAAGGAAAATTTTGGTAGAAGTTTTCCTGGGTTGAAATATTTTTGTATGAGTCGGCTTTTACAAATGATTTTTTTTAGTATTTTATTTTAATTTTTTTTAAATTTGATTAACGCATAGTAGATATGCCAATAAGGCATCTCTTGTTATATTATCCTCTATTAAAACATGTGTCACTTGCTTTAATGTAAACATTATGAAAAATTTTATCAAACCACACAGTTTTACATCCCATTGGGGGTGGTACTCCAAGCAGTGGAGGAATTTATAAGAAGAAAGAAAGATGTAAGAGTTACCTCCCCCCTCTCCTCCCCCCCCCCAAAAAAAAGCTTACACAAGCACAATATTCCTTTCATTTGGCAATGTGAAGGATGCATTATTGCTATTTTATTTGATAAAATGATCAATCTTTGTGATTCTGGTGTTCCCATTTAACAGAAAGCACAGCTCAAGTCTGTGATATCACTTCGGACATTCTACTCTTGCAACAAAAATTCTCACTACTCTCCCCAAAAATCTTACACCTTAAACATGTTAAACAAATAAAAAATAAGTGAGAAATACATGCATTTTGACTATTTGATATCTTTCTTGCACTGTATAAACACTATAGAAAAGATTTTCATGTTGATTGATTGATCAGAGGAAATTCCGAAACTATCCCCTAGCGTTTCTATAGAATTGAAGATAAAATCCTGGGTCAGGTCCCAAATAAAATATGAGAAAAACTAAATTACAGACTCATCTATGATAATATTGTAAAATTGCAATATCTTTGTTTATTTATAGTTTCTGTCACTTATGTACTCTGAATGCATGTAGATAGGGTAAGAGAAAATAGCCATATACCCATTTTCCAGAATCCTAGGGAACAGGGACTGAAGTAAAATACTGTAATGACATCTAAACTGCAAACCGATAATATTTTGGAATAAATCAATTAACTATTATCCATAAATTCTGGGAAATTAGCTATCATGAGATCACATGTAGTTTAATAGAGAGAAAACAACCACACCCATTTTCTAAGACCCTTGGGGTCAGAGACTCAAACAAAATATGAGGTGGACAATGAGATTACAGACCCATCATATTGCATAAAGAATTTAGTCTCCATTATTTATAGTGTCAGCGCTGTAAGCATAAGATTATATGGAATAATATAAAAGAAAATGGCCACACTCTTTTCTAAGACCCTGGGGGTCATTGGCTCAAACAAAATATCAGGTGCACAACTAGACTACAGACCCATCATATTGCAAAAAGAATTATGTCTCTATCATTTATAGTGATAGAAGAGCTATCCGGACAAAATTACATAGAATTTAATGACCACGCCCATTTTCTAAGACCCTGGGAGTCAGGGACTGAAACTGAATGTCAGGTGCACAACTAGACCATGGACCAAGTAAAATACAAAAGGAATTAAGTTTCTATCTCATACAGTTTCAGAGGAGTTGTCCGGACAAGAATTGTTTACGGACAGACGGACAGACAGACAGACGGACAGACGGACAGACGCCGGACGAAGGGTGATCGCATAAGCTCGACTGGTCTGAGACCAGTAGAGCTAAAAATCATTTTGTAAAATTCCACATTAATGTGCAGCAAGTGATGAAGAAACAGACAAAAAGAATAAAACAATGAAATAAACTTACTACTCTGGTGTATGCTGCTTTTAGGGAAACAAATTAATAGGCCCATGATATTGTAAAGCTTGTCCAACTAGCAGACCTATGACATCGTTATTTACTGTTAACTATGTTTCGCCTCGTGGTAGGACTGTTACATGGACAAATTATTAGCTGACAGAGTTCATGAAAAGTATCAGCTGCATCGGATTTGCTGATAAAAAAACTCATTTGGCCCGATAAAAACTCATGTTCTATCTTTTATTTGGACAGATAATAAAGCCTGTGTTTGTGAAACACGA
This sequence comes from Pinctada imbricata, assembly GCA_033119305.1. NCBI lineage: Eukaryota > Metazoa > Mollusca > Bivalvia > Pterioida > Pteriidae > Pinctada > Pinctada imbricata. Next base: position 23,268,559 of record VSWD01000007.1, read on the forward strand.
ATGCCCCCGGTGGCATCTTTGTTAGTATGAACACTATTTTCTGTTAAGTACATGTATGTGAGGTCACTGGGTTAAAAGGTCAAAGGTCAAGGTCACGAGGTCAAAAATTTTGGTATCAATGGAAAGGTCTTGTCACAAGGAATACACATGTGAAATATGAAAGCCCTATCACTTACCATTCAAAAGTTATGCCCAATGTTAAAGTTTTTGAAAAGTCGTTCAAAGGTCAAGGTCAAGGTCACGAGGTCAAAAATTTTGGTATCAATGGAAAGGTCTTGTCACAAGGAATACACATGTGAAATATGAAAGCCCTATCACTTCCCATTCAAAAGTTATGCCCAATGTTAAAGTTTTTGAAAAGGAGGTCAAAGGTCAAGGTCAAGGTCACGAGGTCAAAAATTTTGGTATCAATGGAAAGGTCTTGTCACAATGAATACACATGTGAAATATGAAAGCCCTATCACTTCCCATTCAAAAGTTATGCCCAATGTTAAAGTTTTTGAAAAGTAGGTCAAAGGTCAAGGTCAAGGTCACGAGGTCAAAAATTTTGGTATCAATGGAAAGGTCTTGTCACAAGGAATACACATGTGAAATATGAAAGCCCTATCACTTCCCATTCAAAAGTTATGCCCAATGTTAAAGTTTTTGAAAAGTAGGTCAAAGGTCAAGGTCAAGGTCATGAGGTCAAAAATTTTGGTATCAATGGAAAGGTCTTGTCACAAGGAATACACATGTGAAATATGAAAGCCCTATCACTTCCCATTCAAAAGTTATGTCCAATGTTAAAGTTTTTCGGACAAACAGACAGACAAACAGACAAACAGATAAACAGACAAACAGACAAACAGACGGACAGGCCAAAAACTATATGCCCCCGAATCTTTGATTCCTGGGGCATAAAAATTCCCAAATGTCTGACCACAGGAACCTTTCGTTTTATGAGAGAAAATGTTTTATTATTCACAACCTTAAGCCTCTGTGTTCATCTTTAGAAATGTTATACATACAAGATGTCGAACACAGTGGCTTAAGGTTGTGAATAATAATTTATTTTCTCTTTTAAAACAACAGCTTCCTGTGGTCCAACATTTCATTGAAAGATTTCAAGAACTCTGAACTGAATTATTTGTTTTCAAGAATTTCAGATATATCAAATGTCCTATACATTCTCAAAATCCTCGGGAATTACTCATTTGTTTTCAAGAATTTCCGATATATCAAATGTCCTATACATTCTCAAAATCCTCTGGAAGAGGTTACTCATTAGATGTTTCTTCAAGAAATCAGTCCGTATACAATTCATCTAAGATAGTCTATGACGAAGGAAATTCGAGCTAAGTTTATAAATGATGACAAGTATGGAATTGTTCCAAGTACACGAATAATAACAAGCATGAAAGTGTTCCCAGTATATGCACATTAAATAAAAATCTATTAATAGATCATCTATTAATCTCCTGAAATGTATCACGTGTACAGTAATAACACGGTGGGTAATCTCGCAACGCAGAACAATTTATTTTTCTATATTTTTGCACAAAATAGCTAGATAATTTATTACAAAAGGAAAATGTGATGCAGTGTAATAACGCCCTAACTATGAGTTGCATCCAAAATAAGGTGGATATTATAGCTTTTTATAATGCACAAACACGATCGGCGTTCTACTTTCACTTTCATCTACACCAATCATGCCGATAGTTTTTCGGCTTTATAAAAGGATATTACCTCTCTTACTTTCGATAAAACTCGTATCTAAGGCATCCTTACACTGCATCACATTCCCCTTTTTGTGAAAAATAATTTGTAATACACGAAATTTTAGATAAACCTAGTGTTCTGCGTTGCAAGATTACCCACCGTGACTATTAAATGGGCGTGGAGGAATATTGAACCAATCAAATCTGTAACACAAGATACATGGCGACTTTGTTTACCATAGATACAAAAATAAAGCAGAGAAAATAATCATTAAATAGGGAAATTGTTATGAAATATGCATGTATGGAAAAAGTCAACATCTCAAAAATAAATTCAGAGTATATATTTGATTGCATGTGTGGCTGAGTTATTTCGACGTACGAAAATAAGTACACAAAGCCAAACTAGCTTGTCTATTTAAAGAATCATGAAAAATCTAAAAGTTGATATTTTGACAGAATTCTTTCACAGTTTCATTTCTAACGATAAATATAAAAAAAGGCAAAAAAAACCTGCAAAAGTGGGGTCCTGCCGGGGATTGAACCACTACTCTTGGGTTCATTGGGCATGGAAAACCTACATTGTACCTATGAATGTTTTTCCGTAAAAATCCAAAAGAGGATATCTTGACAAAATTCATTCACTTGTAGGGAACCATGAGTACCTCATACCTACCAAGTGTCATGTCAATCTGAGAAAAAAAGTAAGTTAGATATGATAAATATGCAGTAAATGAGTGTGTAAAATCATACACTTATTGAGTTATTTAAAGAAATAGTGCAAAAATTTGCATTTCTGACTAAGTCCGAAGAGACATCAAAAAAGCGTCAAAAATTTGAGTTCGGAGTGGAACCAAAAATAACAACACTTCTTATGACATCTCTCTAGATCATCCTGATGCTCTCGGTTTGTCGATACGTGCTTCCGTTCTGAAGAAGAAGTTTGTCAAAGGAGGGTAACCCCCGTGACCTACTTTTGCCTGTGGTGGCGCCACCTGTTGAGGGATCCGGACGAAAAACAACAACACTTGTAGGGAACCATTAGTACTTTATACCTACCAAGTTTCATCAAAATCCCTTTAGCCATTCTTGAGAAGAAGTCGAAAATGTGAAAAGTTTACGACAGACACACGACGGACGACGGACGCCGGACGCCGGACGGATCGCTATGACAATAGCTCACTAGAGCCTTTGGCTCAGGTGAGCTAATAAGGGAAGAAAAATTTTTGTTGGGGTCCCGCCGGGGTTTGGAGCCACTCCCCATGGGTCCATTGGGCATGGAAAACATACACTATACCTATGTACAATCTTAAAAAATATTCCTTAAAAATCCAAAAGTGGATATCTTGACAAAATTCCTTCACTTGAAGGGTACCATGCATGAGTACCTCATACATACAAAATGTCATGACAATCTGAAGAGTGGTTATAGAAAAGAAGCAGAAAATGTATGAAAATCAACCCCCCCCCTCCTTCCTTTTTACATAAGAAAAAAAAAATTCATAAAAAAATAAAAAAAATAAAATTTAAGCATAAAATACATATCAAAGCAATAATTAAGTTAGATATGATATATATGCAGTAAATGAGTGTGTAAAATCATACACTTATTGAGTTATTTAAAGAAATAGTGCAAAAATTTGCATTTCTGACTAAGTCCGAAGAGACGTCAAAAAAGCGTCAAAAATTTGAGTTCGGAGTGGAACCAAAAATAACAACACTTCTTAAGACATCTCTCTAGATCATCCTGATGCTTTCGGTTTGTCGATACGTGCTTCCGTTCTGAAGAAGAAGTTTGTCAAAGGAGGGTAACCCCCGTGACCTACTTTTGCCTGTGGTGGCGCCACCTGTTGAGGGATCCGGACGAAAAACAACAACACTTGTAGGGGACCATTAGTACTTTATACCTACCAAGTTTCATCAAAATCCCTTTGGCCATTCTTGAGAAGAAGTCGAAAATGTGAAAAGTTTACGACAGACACACGACACACGACACACGACGGACGACGGACGCCGGACGGATCGCTATGACAATAGCTCACTAGAGCCTTTGGCTCAGGTGAGCTAAAAAAGTATGATTATGTTTATTAATGTTTTCACCAAATGACGAGAAGCAACTTCATGACGCACATGATTCAAGGGTATTTTTGAAATATTTTGTGTATCGCCTCTCTCAACACAACACAACTTATATTGGGATTTTCGGCATATAAATATGACTTCAACCATGTATTTTACAACAAATGTACCGATCCCGTTGTGTTCTTTTTGGGAGGGAGGGAAAAATCAATTCTAACACAGGTCCTTACTTTCTTTCCACACAGACTATCCCTTACGTATCATCCGCTTTCCTCTCCACGACACATAGCCAGACACGCCAAGGAGGGGCCTGTGTCGTTCCTTCTCCTCCTGTTTAGGGGGGAAGGGGGGGGGGTAGAAAAAAGAAGTAAAAAGAAGAAAGAAAGAAAGAAGAAAAGAATCAGAGATAAAAACAAATTTATGGGGCAAGAATTTCTGAATATCACCAAGGCAAATAAAATCATACTACAGTGTTAAGACGAAAAAAGAAGAAAAATAGAACATACGTTACACTTGATAAAACATAAATTATTTTAGTTGTAGCACCCAACGCAAGACTCCGAACCCCCTCCCCCATCCACGCGATATAACGAAAAAGTTTACATACATACCAAGGGACAACATTAGAAACTAGGAACAACCAATTAAATTTATTTCATTAAATTCTCATCGGTGATGCTTCCAGCGAAGCCACCAAAATCCATTTCAGTAGCGCCCTCTTTTACTTTTTGAATTTAGATTTGTACATTTACTTTACAGAGAGTTCGCGGCTCCAAATTTCCTGTAGGGTCGATTCAGTAGCATATCCAAATAAAATATCTATTCAAAATAGCATTGGAGGGATGGCAACTAAATCATTATGTTTTATATAAGTAAAAAAGATGCATCAACCAGAAAAAAATTGGGATCTTAAACCCTGTACACATGCTCGATCAAAGAGACTTTCTTTACAAAATGGGGTATTCAAGCACTTACAAAATGGGGAAGTCCCTTCGGGTACACGTCAAAACATGGCTGCTCTAAAATTTAAAGTTGCACAATCTGTATACATTTTAGTATAGGAGTTTTGTTGTCCTTTCTCTCATGTTAATATCTTGAAAAAGATAGGATGAAACTAAAAATAACACAACTGAAAGTGAAAGAGAGTGATCAAGCAAACTGAATGAATTTAATAACTAAGAATAAAGCCCAGGAAATTCGGGTTTTTACAGCGCCATCTACAATAAATTTCGTTAAGCAAATGACATTTGTGTTATCTTATCCAGGTGTTTGTATGTGCAGTTGTTTTCATGATTTATTTAGTTCAAGTGGTTCTTGCTATTTAAAGAAAAAATCTCAAAAGATTTTTGATGGTTATATCTAATTGTAACAGTTTATCTACATTAATTTCTTCGTTTACGTTTTTCATATGATAGATTTCATTCATTGAATAAAAAGACGGGAAAGAAGTATGGAGATACTAACGGCTTCAAACATCAATGTTGAGAAATTGAATTATTTTTATATAATGTTTGAATTATTTAGTCAAAGTTATGCACAGTGTAGGTAGCGACTAAGTTTTAAATCTAAATGCAAAATCTGCAATTTTATATCTTTTTCAATATAGCTTTTGTCTTTCTTTGAAAATGAATTATCATGTACCATTTTACTCTTGTGTATTTCATTTGAAGAATACGCAAACGAAGTAGATAAGATAAGGAATAGTAGGTAATAAAGTATCATATCTGGACAGAAACTATAGAATTTTCCCGCAAAATAGATAGATATATAAGTCTTGATTGTTTGTTTAGGCTTACAATACGTTCACTAACTTTTTGAGATGAAAGAAATAATTACAAAAAAAAATCAAGTTATAAGGAAAGAAATGTGAAAATATGACTTTTTCTCATTTGATAAACTTCCATTTGAAAAAAAAAGTAGAACTTGAGACGGATTCGATCCAGCGACTTTCATCATTTTGGTGTAAATGTCAGCGCCTTAGACCACTCGACCACGAAGCGCTTATAAAGAGTGAATCTAAGATTTAATATATCCTTTATATCTTTCAGTAAATTGAAATATTTCTTCCAGAGGGAAAAGATGATACAAATAAAATCAAAAGCAATCAAATACACAAATGTTCGACTACTTGGCCTTTATCCAGTGTGAAAAACGACAAGGTATATTTCTTTATTTTTCTTTATAACAAACGTACGTACAACGTTGTGCTTATCCCACTTCCGTTTTAATATCATTTCTAACGTTTGAATACATTTTATCGAGAAAGTGGTTCTATTGTTCAGTTCATGCCTTCTAAAAAGAAAAAGTATGATTATGTTTATTAATGTTTTCACCAGATGACGAGAAGCAACTTCATGACGCACATGATTCAAGGGTATTTTTAAAATATTTTGTGCATCGCCTCTCTCAACACAACACAACTTATGACTTCAACCATGCACTTTACAACAAATGTACCGATCCCGTTGTGTTCTTTTTGGAAGTGGGAGGGAGGGAAAAATCAATTCTAACACAGGTCCTTACTTTCTTTCCACACAGTCTATCCCTTACGTATCATCCGCTTTCCTCTCCACGACACATAGCCAGACACGCCAAGGAGGGGCCTGTGTCGTTCCTTTTCCTCCCGTTTAGGGGGGGGGGGGAGAAAAAAGAAGTAAAAAAAGAAAGAAAGAAAGAAAGAAAAAGAATAAGAAATAAAAACAAATTTCTGGGGAAAGAATTTCTGAATATCACCAAGGCAAATAAAATCATACTACAGTGTTAAGACGAAAAAAGAAGAAAAATAGAACATACGATACACTTAATAAAACATGAATTATTTTAGTTGTAGCACCCAACGCAAGACTCCGAACCCCCTCCCCACATCAATGCGATATAACGAAAAAGTTTACATACATACCAAGGGACACAATTAGAAACTAGGGACAACCAATTAAATTTATTTCATTAAATTCTCATCAGTGATGCTTCCAGCGGAGCCACCAAAATCCATTTCAGTAGCGCCCTCTTTTACTTTTTGAATTTAGATTTGTACATTTACTTTACAGAGAGTTCGCGGCTCCAAATTTCCTGTAGGGTCGATTCAGTAGCATATCCAAATAAAATATATATTCAAAATAGCATTGGAGGGATGGCAACTAAATCATTTATGTTTATATAAGTAAAAAGATGCATCAACCAGAAAAAAATTGGGATCTTCAACCCTGTACACATGCTCGATCAAAGAGACTTTCTGTACAAAATGGGGTATTCAAGCACTTACAAAATGGGGAAGTCCCTTCGGGTACACGTCAAAACATGGCTGCTCTAAAATTTAAAGTTGCACAATCTGTATACATTTTAGTATAGGAGTTTTGTTGTCCTTTCTCTCATGTTAATATCTTGAAAAAGATAGGATGAAACTAAAAATAACACAACTGAAAGTGAAGAGAGTGATAAAGCAAACTGAATGAATTTAATAACTAAGAATAAAGCCCAGGAAATTCGGGTTTTTACAGCGCCATCTACAATAAATTTCGTTAAGCAAATGACATTTGTGTTATCTTATCCAGGTGTTTGTATGTGCAGTTGTTTTCATGATTTATTTAGTTCAAGTGGTTCTTGCCATTTAAAGAAAAAATCTCAAAAGATTTTTGATGGTTATATCTAATTGTAACAGTTTATCTACATTAATTTCTTCGTTTACGTTTTTCATATGATAGATTTCATTCATTGAATAAAAAGACGGGAAAGAAGTATGGAGATACTAACGGCTTCAAACATCAATGTTGAGAAATTGAATTATTTTTATATAATGTTTGAATTATTTAGTCAAAGTTATGCACAGTGTAGGTAGCGACTAAGTTTTAAATCTAAATGCAAAATCTGCAATTTTATATCTTTTTCAATATAGCTTTTGTCTTTCTTTGAAAATGAATTATCATGTACCATTTTACTCTTGTGTATTTCATTTGAAGAATACGCAAACGAAGTAGATAAGATAAGGAATAGTAGGTAATAAAGTATCATATCTGGACAGAAACTATGGAATTTTCCCGCAAAATAGATAGATATATAAGTCTTGATTGTTTGTTTTAGCCTTGCAATACGTTCACTAACTTTTTTGAGATGAAAGAAATAATTACAAAAAAAAAAAAACAAAATCAAGTAATAAGGAAAGAAATGTGAAAATATGACTTTTTCTCATTTGATAAACTTCCATTTGAAAAAAAAAGTAGAACTTGAGACGGATTCGATCCAGCGACTTTCATCATCTTGGTATAAATGTCAGCGCCTTAGACCACTCGACCACGAAGCGCTTATAAAGAGTGAATCTAAGATTTAATATATCCTTTATATCTTTCAGTAAATTGAAATATTTCTTACAGAGGGAAAAGATGATACAAATAAATCAAATACACAAATGTTCGACTACTTGGCCTTTATCCAGTGTAAAAAACGACAAGGTATATTTCTTTATTTTTCTTTATAACAAACGTACGTACAACGTTGTGCTTATCCCACTTCCGTTTTAATATCATTTCTAACGTTTGAATACATTTTATCGAGAAAGTGGTTCTATTGTTCAGTTCATGCCTTCTAAAAAGAAAAAGTATGATTATGTTTATTAATGTTTTCACCAGATGACGAGAAGCAACTTCATGACGCACATGATTCAAGGGTATTTTTGAAATATTTTGTGTATCGCCTCTCTCAACACAACACAACTTATATTGGGATTTTCGGCATATAAATATGACTTCAACCATGCATTTTACAACAAATGTACCGATCCCGTTGTGTTCTTTTTGGGAGGGAGGGAAAAATCAATTCTAACACAGGTCCTTACTTTCTTTCCACACAGACTATCCCTTACGTATCATCCGCTTTCCTCTCCACGACACATAGCCAGACACGCCAAGGAGGGGCCTGTGTCGTTCCTTCTCCTCCCGTTTAGGGGGGAAGGGGGGGGGGGTAGAAAAAAGAAGTAAAAAGAAAGAAAGAAAGAAAGAAAGAAAAGAATCAGAGATAAAAACAAATTTATGGGGCAAGAATTTCTGAATATCACCAAGGCAAATAAAATCATACTACAGTGTTAAGACGAAAAAAGAAGAAAAATAGAACATACGATACACTTAATAAAACATAAATTATTTTAGTTGTAGCACCCAACGCAAGACTTCGAACCCCCTCCCCACATCCATGCGATATAACGAAAAAGTTTACATACATACCAAGGGACACAATTAAAAACTAGGAACAACCAATTAAATTTATTTCATTAAATTCTCATCAGTGATGCTTCCAGCGGAGCCACCAAAATCCATTTCAGTAGCGCCCTCTTTTACTTTTTGAATTTAGATTTGTACATTTACTTTACAGAGAGTTCGCGGCTCCAAATTTCCTGTAGGGTCGATTCAGTAGCATATCCAAATAAAATATCTATTCAAAATAGCATTGGAGGGATGGCAACTAAATCATTTATGTTTTATATAAATTAAAAGATGCATCAACCAGAAAAAAATTGGGATCTTCAACCCTGTACACATGCTCGATCAAAGAGACTTTCTGTACAAAATGGGGTATTCAAGCACTTACAAAATGGGGAAGTCCCTTCGGGTACACGTCAAAACATGGCTGCTCTAAAATTTAAAGTTGCACAATCTGTATACATTTTAGTATAGGAGTTTTGTTGTCCTTTCTCTCATGTTAATATCTTGAAAAAGATAGGATGAAACTAAAAATAACACAACTGAAAGTGAAAGAGAGTGATAAAGCAAACTGAATGAATTTAATAACTAAGAATAAAGCCCAGGAAATTCGGGTTTTTATAGCGCCATCTACAATAAATTTCGTTAAGCAAATGACATTTGTGTTATCTTATCCAGGTGTTTGTATGTGCAGTTGTTTTCATGATTTATTTAGTTCAAGTGGTTCTTGCTATTTAAAGAAAAAATCTCAAAAGATTTTTGATGGTTATATCTAATTGTAACAGTTTATCTACATTAATTTCTTCGTTTACGTTTTTCATATGATAGATTTCATTCATTGAATAAAAAGACGGAAAAGAAGTATGGAGATACTAACGGCTTCAAACATCAATGTTGAGAAATTGAATTATTTTTATATAATGTTTGAATCATTTAGTCAAAGTTATGCACAGTGTAGGTAGCGACTAAGTTTTAAATCTAAATGCAAAATCTGCAATTTTATATCTTTTTCAATATAGCTTTTGTCTTTCTTTGAAAATGAATTATCATGTACCATTTTACTCTTGTGTATTTCATTTGAAGAATACGCAAACGAAGTAGATAAGATAAGGAATAGTAGGTAATAAAGTATCATATCTGGACAGAAACTATAGAATTTTCCCGCAAAATAGATAGATATATAAGTCTTGATTATTTGTTTTAGGCTTACAATACGTTCACTAACTTTTTTGAGATGAAAGAAATAATTACAAAAAAAATCAAGTAATAAGGAAAGAAATGTGAAAATATGACTTTTTCTCATTTGATAAACTTCCATTTGAAAAAAAAGTAGAACTTGAGACGGATTCGATCCAGCGACTTTCATCATCTTGGTGTAAATGTCAGCGCCTTAGACCACTCGACCACGAAGCGCTTATAAAGAGTGAATCTAAGATTTAATATATCCTTTATATCTTTCAGTAAATTGAAATATTTCTTACAGAGGGAAAAGATGATACAAATAAATCAAATACACAAATGTTCGACTACTTGGCCTTTATCCAGTGTAAAAAACGACAAGGTATATTTCTTTATTTTTCTTTATAACAAACGTACGTACAACGTTGTGCTTATCCCACTTCCGTTTTAATATCATTTCTAACGTTTGAATACATTTTATCGAGAAAGTGGTTCTATTGTTCAGTTCATGCCTTCTAAAAAGAAAAAGTATGATTATGTTTATTAATGTTTTCCCCAGATGACGAGAAGCAACTTCATGACGCACATGATTCAAGGGTATTTTTGAAATATTTTGTGTATCGCCTCTCTCAACACAACACAACTTATATTGGGATTTTCGGCATATAAATATGACTTCAACCATGCATTTTACAACAAATGTACCGATCCCGTTGTGTTCTTTTTGGGAGGGAGGGAAAAATCAATTCTAACACAGGTCCTTACTTTCTTTCCACACAGACTATCCCTTACGTATCATCCGCTTTCCTCTCCACGACACATAGCCAGACACGCCAAGAAGGGGCCTGTGTCGTTCCTTCTCCTCCTGTTTAGGGGGGAAGGGGGGGGGGGTAGAAAAAAGAAGTAAAAAGAAAGAAAGAAAGAAAGAAAGAAAAAGAATCAGAGATAAAAACAAATTTATGGGGCAAGAATTTCTGAATATCACCAAGGCAAATAAAATCATACTACAGTGTTAAGACGAAAAAAGAAGAAAAATAGAACATACGTTACACTTGATAAAACATAAATTATTTTAGTTGTAGCACCCAACGCAAGACTCCGAACCCCCTCCCCCATCCACGCGATATAACGAAAAAGTTTACATACATACCAAGGGACAACATTAGAAACTAGGAACAACCAATTAAATTTATTTCATTAAATTCTCATCGGTGATGCTTCCAGCGAAGCCACCAAAATCCATTTCAGTAGCGCCCTCTTTTACTTTTTGAATTTAGATTTGTACATTTACTTTACAGAGAGTTCGCGGCTCCAAATTTCCTGTAGGGTCGATTCAGTAGCATATCCAAATAAAATATCTATTCAAAATAGCATTGGAGGGATGGCAACTAAATCATTTATGTTTTATATAAGTAAAAAGATGCATCAACCAGAAAAAATTGGGATCTTAAACCCTGTACACATGCTCGATCAAAGAGACTTTCTTTACAAAATGGGGTATTCAAGCACTTACAAAATGGGGAAGTCCCTTCGGGTACACGTCAAAACATGGCTGCTCTAAAATTTAAAGTTGCACAATCTGTATACATTTTAGTATAGGAGTTTTGTTGTCCTTTCTCTCATGTTAATATCTTGAAAAAGATAGGATGAAACTAAAAATAACACAACTGAAAGTGAAGAGAGTGATAAAGCAAACTGAATGAATTTAATAACTAAGAATAAAGCCCAGGAAATTCGGGTTTTTACAGCGCCATCTACAATAAATTTCGTTAAGCAAATGACATTTGTGTTATCTTATCCAGGTGTTTGTATGTGCAGTTGTTTTCATGATTTATTTAGTTCAAGTGGTTCTTGCCTATTTAAAGAAAAAATCTCAAAAGATTTTTGATGGTTATATCTAATTGTAACAGTTTATCTACATTAATTTCTTCGTTTACGTTTTTCATATGATAGATTTCATTCATTGAATAAAAAGACGGAAAGAAGTATGGAGATACTAACGGCTTCAAACATCAATGTTGAGAAATTGAATTATTTTTATATAATGTTTGAATTATTTAGTCAAAGTTATGCACAGTGTAGGTAGCGACTAAGTTTTAAATCTAAATGCAAAATCTGCAATTTTATATCTTTTTCAATATAGCTTTTGTCTTTCTTTGAAAATGAATTATCATGTACCATTTTACTCTTGTGTATTTCATTTGAAGAATACGCAAACGAAGTAGATAAGATAAGGAATAGTAGGTAATAAAGTATCATATCTGGACAGAAACTATGGAATTTTCCCGCAAAATAGATAGATATATAAGTCTTGATTGTTTGTTTTAGGCCTTACAATACGTTCACTAACTTTTTTGAGATGAAAGAAATAATTACAAAAAAAAAAACAAAAATCAAGTAATAAGGAAAGAAATGTGAAAATATGACTTTTTCTCATTTGATAAACTTCCATTTGAAAAAAAAGTAGAACTTGAGACGGATTCGATCCAGCGACTTTCATCATCTTGGTATAAATGTCAGCGCCTTAGACCACTCGACCACGAAGCGCTTATAAAGAGTGAATCTAAGATTTAATATATCCTTTATATCTTTCAGTAAATTGAAATATTTCTTACAGAGGGAAAAGATGATACAAATAAATCAAATCAAATACACAAATGTTCGACTACTTGGCCTTTATCCAGTGTAAAAAACGACAAGGTATATTTCTTTATTTTTCTTTATAACAAACGTACGTACAACGTTGTGCTTATCCCACTTCCGTTTTAATATCATTTCTAACGTTTGAATACATTTTATCGAGAAAGTGGTTCTATTGTTCAGTTCATGCCTTCTAAAAAGAAAAAGTATGATTATGTTTATTAATGTTTTCCCCAGATGACGAGAAGCAACTTCATGACGCACATGATTCAAGGGTATTTTTGAAATATTTTGTGTATCGCCTCTCTCAACACAACACAACTTATATTGGGATTTTCGGCATATAAATATGACTTCAACCATGCATTTTACAACAAATGTACCGATCCCGTTGTGTTCTTTTTGGGAGGGAGGGAAAAATCAATTCTAACACAGGTCCTTACTTTCTTTCCACACAGACTATCCCTTACGTATCATCCGCTTTCCTCTCCACGACACATAGCCAGACACGCCAAGAAGGGGCCTGTGTCGTTCCTTCTCCTCCTGTTTAGGGGGGGAAGGGGGGGGGGGGTTAGAAAAAAGAAGTAAAAAGAAAGAAAGAAAGAAAGAAAAAGAATCAGAGATAAAAACAAATTTATGGGGCAAGAATTTCTGAATATCACCAAGGCAAATAAAATCATACTACAGTGTTAAGACGAAAAAAGAAGAAAAATAGAACATACGTTACACTTGATAAAACATAAATTATTTTAGTTGTAGCACCCAACGCAAGACTCCGAACCCCCTCCCCCATCCACGCGATATAACGAAAAAGTTTACATACATACCAAGGGACAACATTAGAAACTAGGAACAACCAATTAAATTTATTTCATTAAATTCTCATCGGTGATGCTTCCAGCGGAAGCCACCAAAATCCATTTCAGTAGCGCCCTCTTTTACTTTTTGAATTTAGATTTGTACATTTACTTTACAGAGAGTTCGCGGCTCCAAATTTCCTGTAGGGTCGATTCAGTAGCATATCCAAATAAAATATCTATTCAAAATAGCATTGGAGGGATGGCAACTAAATCATATATGTTTTATATAAGTAAAAAAAGATGCATCAACCAGAAAAAAATTGGGATCTTAAACCCTGTACACATGCTCGATCAAAGAGACTTTCTTTACAAAATGGGGTATTCAAGCACTTACAAAATGGGGAAGTCCCTTCGGGTACACGTCAAAACATGGCTGCTCTAAAATTTAAGGTTGCACAATCTGTATACATTTTAGTATAGGAGTTTTGTTGTCCTTTCTCTCATGTTAATATCTTGAAAAAGATAGGATGAAACTAAAAATAACACAACTGAAAGTGAGAGTGATCAAGCAAACTGAATGAATTTAATAACTAAGAATAAAGCCCAGGAAATTCGGGTTTTTACAGCGCCATCTACAATAAATTTCGTTAAGCAAATGACATTTGTGTTATCTTATCCAGGTGTTTGTATGTGCAGTTGTTTTCATGATTTATTTAGTTCAAGTGGTTCTTGCCATTTAAAGAAAAAATCTCAAAAGATTTTTGATGGTTATATCTAATTGTAACAGTTTATCTACATTAATTTCTTCGTTTACGTTTTTCATATGATAGATTTCATTCATTGAATAAAAAGACGGAAAGAAGTATGGAGATACTAACGGCTTCAAACATCAATGTTGAGAAATTGAATTATTTTTATATAATGTTTGAATCATTTAGTCAAAGTTATGCACAGTGTAGGTAGCGACTAAGTTTTAAATCTAAATGCAAAATCTGCAATTTTATATCTTTTTCAATATAGCTTTTGTCTTTCTTTGAAAATGAATTATCATGTACCATTTTACTCTTGTGTATTTCATTTGAAGAATACGCAAACGAAGTAGATAAGATAAGGAATAGTAGGTAATAAAGTATCATATCTGGACAGAAACTATAGAATTTTCCCGCAAAATAGATAGATATATAAGTCTTGATTGTTTGTTTTAGGCTTACAATACGTTCACTAACTTTTTTGAGATGAAAGAAAAAATTACAAAAAAAATCAAGTAATAAGGAAAGAAATGTGAAAATATGACTTTTTCTCATTTGATAAACTTCCATTTGAAAAAAAAGTAGAACTTGAGACGGATTCGATCCAGCGACTTTCATCAGCTTGGTGTAAGTGTCAGCGCCTTAGACCACTCGACCACGAAGCGCTTATAAAGAGTGAATCTAAGATTTAATATATCCTTTATATCTTTCAGTAAATTGAAATATTTCTTACAGAGGGAAAAGATGATACAAATAAATCAAACAATCAAATACACAAATGTTCGACTACTTGGCCTTTATCCAGTGTAAAAAACGACAAGGTATATTTCTTTATTTTTCTTTATAACAAACGTACGTACAACGTTGTGCTTATCCCACTTCCGTTTTAATATCATTTCTAACGTTTGAATACATTTTATCGAGAAAGTGGTTCTATTGTTCAGTTCATGCCTTCTAAAAAGAAAAAGTATGATTATGTTTATTAATGTTTTCACCAGATGACGAGAAGCAACTTCATGACGCACATGATTCAAGGGTATTTTTGAAATATTTTGTGTATCGCCTCTCTCAACACAACACAACTTATATTGGGATTTTCGGCATATAAATATGACTTCAACCATGCATTTTACAACAAATGTACCGATCCCGTTGTGTTCTTTTTGGGAGGGAGGGAAAAATCAATTCTAACACAGGTCCTTACTTTCTTTCCACACAGACTATCCCTTACGTATCATCCGCTTTCCTCTCCACGACACATAGCCAGACACGCCAAGGAGGGGCCTGTGTCGTTCCTTCTCCTCCCGTTTAGGGAGGGGGGGGGAGGGGGGGGGTTAGAAAAAAGAAGTAAAAAGAAAGAAAGAACGAAAAAGAATAAGAGATAAAAACAAATTTATGGGGCAAGAATTTCTGAAAACATACGTTACACTTGATAAAACATAAATTATTTTA
The DNA here is from genome assembly GCA_033119305.1 of Pinctada imbricata. Classification (NCBI taxonomy): domain Eukaryota; kingdom Metazoa; phylum Mollusca; class Bivalvia; order Pterioida; family Pteriidae; genus Pinctada; species Pinctada imbricata. The sequence goes on from VSWD01000007.1 coordinate 23,284,347, forward strand.
GTTGTAGCACCCAACGCAAGACTCCGAACCCCCTCCCCCATCCACGCGATATAACGAAAAAGTTTACATACATACCAAGGGACAACATTAGAAACTAGGAACAAGCAATTAAATTTATTTCATTAAATTCTCATCAGTGATGCTTCCGGCGGAGCCACCAAAATCCATTTCAGTAGCGCCCTCTTTTACTTTTTGAATTTAGATTTGTACATTTACTTTACAGAGAGTTCGCGGCTCCAAATTTCCTGTAGGGTCGATTCAGTAGCATATCCAAATAAAATATCTATTCAAAATAGCATTGGAGGGATGGCAACTAAATCATTTATTAATATCATTTCTAACGTTTGAATACATATTATCGAGAAAGTGGTTCTATTGTTCAGTTCATGCCTTCAAAAGAAAAAGTATGATTATGTTTATTAATGTTTTCACCAAATGACGAGAAGCAACTTCATGACGCACATGATTCAAGGGTATTTTTGAAATATTTTGTGTATCGCCTCTCTCAACAAACACAACTTATATTGGGATTTTCGGCATATAAATATGACTTCAACCATGTATTTTACAACAAATGTACCGATCCCGTTGTGTTCTTTTTGGAGGGAGGGAAAAATCAATTCTAACACAGGTCCTTACTTTCTTTCCACACAGACTATCCCTTACGTATCATCCGCTTTCCTCTCCACGACACATAGCCAGACACGCCAAGGAGGGGCCTGTGTCGTTCCTTCTCCTCCCGTTTAGGGAGGGGGGGGGGAGGGGGGGGGGTTTGAAAAAAGAAGTAAAAAGAAAGAAAGAACGAAAAAGAATAAGAGATAAAAACAAATTTATGGGGCAAGAATTTCTGAAAACATACGTTACACTTGATAAAACATAAATTATTTTAGTTGTAGCACCCAACGCAAGACTCCGAACCCCCTCCCCCATCCACGCGATATAACGAAAAAGTTTACATACATACCAAGGGACAACATTAGACACTAGGAACAAGCAATTAAATTTATTTCATTAAATTCTCATCAGTGATGCTTCCGGCGGAGCCACCAAAATCCATTTCAGTAGCGCCCTCTTTTACTTTTTGAATTTAGATTTGTACATTTACTTTACAGAGAGTTCGCGGCTCCAAATTTCCTGTAGGGTCGATTCAGTAGCATATCCAAATAAAATATCTATTCAAAATAGCATTGGAGGGATGGCAACTAAATCATTTATGTTTTATATAAGTAAAAAGATGCATCAACCAGAAAAAATTGGGATCTTAAACCCTGTACACATGCTCGATCAAAGAGACTTTCTGTACAAAATGGGGTATTCAAGCACTTACAAAATGGGGAAGTCCCTTCGGGTACACGTCAAAACATGGCTGCTCTAAAATTTAAAGTTGCACAATCTGTATACATTTTAGTATAGGAGTTTTGTTGTCCTTTCTCTCATGTTAATATCTTGAAAAAGATAGGATGAAACTAAAAATAACACAACTGAAAGTGAAAGAGAGTGATAAAGCAAACTGAATGAATTTAATAACTAAGAATAAAGCCCAGGAAATTCGGGTTTTTACAGCGCCATCTACAATAAATTTCGTTAAGCAAATGACATTTGTGTTATCTTATCCAGGTGTTTGTATGTGCAGTTGTTTTCATGATTTATTTAGTTCAAGTGGTTCTTGCTATTTAAAGAAAAAATCTCAAAAGATTTTTGATGGTTATATCTAATTGTAACAGTTTATCTACATTAATTTCTTCGTTTACGTTTTTCATATGATAGATTTCATTCATTGAATAAAAAGACGGAAAAGAAGTATGGAGATACTAACGGCTTCAAACATCAATGTTGAGAAATTGAATTATTTTTATATAATGTTTGAATCATTTAGTCAAAGTTATGCACAGTGTAGGTAGCGACTAAGTTTTAAATCTAAATGCAAAATCTGCAATTTTATATCTTTTTCAATATAGCTTTTGTCTTTCTTTGAAAATGAATTATCATGTACCATTTTACTCTTGTGTATTTCATTTGAAGAATACGCAAACGAAGTAGATAAGATAAGGAATAGTAGGTAATAAAGTATCATATCTGGACAGAAACTATAGAATTTTCCCGCAAAATAGATAGATATATAAGTCTTGATTGTTTGTTTAGGCTTACAATACGTTCACTAACTTTTTTGAGATGAAAGAAATAATTACAAAAAAAATCAAGTAATAAGGAAAGAAATGTGAAAATATGACTTTTTCTCATTTGATAAACTTCCATTTGAAAAAAAAGTAGAACTTGAGACGGATTCGATCCAGCGACTTTCATCAGCTTGGTGTAAGTGTCAGCGCCTTAGACCACTCGACCACGAAGCGCTTATAAAGAGTGAATCTAAGATTTAATATATCCTTTATATCTTTCAGTAAATTGAAATATTTCTTCCAGAGGGAAAAGATGATACAAATAAAATCAAAAGCAATCAAATACACAAATGTTCGACTACTTGGCCTTTATCCAGTGTAAAAAACGACAAGGTATATTTCTTTATTTTTCTTTATAACAAACGTACGTACAACGTTGTGCTTATCCCACTTCCGTTTTAATATCATTTCTAACGTTTGAATACATTTTATCGAGAAAGTGGTTCTATTGTTCAGTTCATGCCTTCTAAAAAGAAAAAGTATGATTATGTTTATTAATGTTTTCACCAGATGACGAGAAGCAACTTCATGACGCACATGATTCAAGGGTATTTTTGAAATATTTTGTGTATCGCCTCTCTCAACACAACACAACTTATATTGGGATTTTCGGCATATAAATATGACTTCAACCATGCATTTTACAACAAATGTACCGATCCCGTTGTGTTCTTTTTGGGAGGGAGGGAAAAATCAATTCTAACACAGGTCCTTACTTTCTTTCCACACAGACTATCCCTTACGTATCATCCGCTTTCCTCTCCACGACACATAGCCAGACACGCCAAGAAGGGGCCTGTGTCGTTCCTTCTCCTCCTGTTTAGGGGGGAAGGGGGGGGGGTAGAAAAAAGAAGTAAAAAGAAAGAAAGAAAGAAAGAAAAAGAATCAGAGATAAAAACAAATTTATGGGGCAAGAATTTCTGAATATCACCAAGGCAAATAAAATCATACTACAGTGTTAAGACGAAAAAAGAAGAAAAATAGAACATACGTTACACTTGATAAAACATAAATTATTTTAGTTGTAGCACCCAACGCAAGACTCCGAACCCCCTCCCCCATCCACGCGATATAACGAAAAAGTTTACATACATACCAAGGGACAACATTAGAAACTAGGAACAACCAATTAAATTTATTTCATTAAATTCTCATCAGTGATGCTTCCAGCGGAGCCACCAAAATCCATTTCAGTAGCGCCCTCTTTTACTTTTTGAATTTAGATTTGTACATTTACTTTACAGAGAGTTCGCGGCTCCAAATTTCCTGTAGGGTCGATTCAGTAGCATATCCAAATAAAATATCTATTCAAAATAGCATTGGAGGGATGGCAACTAAATCATTTATGTTTTATATAAGTAAAAAAGATGCATCAACCAGAAAAATTTGGGATCTTAAACCCTGTACACATGCTCGATCAAAGAGACTTTCTGTACAAAATGGGGTATTCAAGCACTTACAAAATCATGGGGAAGTCCCTTCGGGTACACGTCAAAACATGGCTGCTCTAAAATTTAAAGTTGCACAATCTGTATACATTTTAGTATAGGAGTTTTGTTGTCCTTTCTCTCATGTTAATATCTTGAAAAAGATAGGATGAAACTAAAAATAACACAACTGAAAGTGAAAGAGAGTGATAAAGCAAACTGAATGAATTTAATAACTAAGAATAAAGCCCAGGAAATTCGGGTTTTTACAGCGCCATCTACAATAAATTTCGTTAAGCAAATGACATTTGTGTTATCTTATCCAGGTGTTTGTATGTGCAGTTGTTTTCATGATTTATTTAGTTCAAGTGGTTCTTGCTATTTAAAGAAAAAATCTCAAAAGATTTTTGATGGTTATATCTAATTGTAACAGTTTATCTACATTAATTTCTTCGTTTACGTTTTTCATATGATAGATTTCATTCATTGAATAAAAAGACGGAAAAGAAGTATGGAGATACTAACGGCTTCAAACATCAATGTTGAGAAATTGAATTATTTTTATATAATGTTTGAATCATTTAGTCAAAGTTATGCACAGTGTAGGTAGCGACTAAGTTTTAAATCTAAATGCAAAATCTGCAATTTTATATCTTTTTCAATATAGCTTTTGTCTTTCTTTGAAAATGAATTATCATGTACCATTTTACTCTTGTGTATTTCATTTGAAGAATACGCAAACGAAGTAGATAAGATAAGGAATAGTAGGTAATAAAGTATCATATCTGGACAGAAACTATAGAATTTTCCCGCAAAATAGATAGATATATAAGTCTTGATTGTTTGTTTTAGGCCTTACAATACGTTCACTAACTTTTTGAGATGAAAGAAATAATTACAAAAAAAATCAAGTAATAAGGAAAGAAATGTGAAAATATGACTTTTTCTCATTTGATAAACTTCCATTTGAAAAAAAAGTAGAACTTGAGACGGATTCGATCCAGCGACTTTCATCATCTTGGTGTAAATGTCAGCGCCTTAGACCACTCGACCACGAAGCGCTTATAAAGAGTGAATCTAAGATTTAATATATCCTTTATATCTTTCAGTAAATTGAAATATTTCTTACAGAGGGAAAAGATGATACAAATAAAATCAAACAATCAAATACACAAATGTTCGACTACTTGGCCTTTATCCAGTGTAAAAAACGACAAGGTATATTTCTTTATTTTTCTTTATAACAAACGTACGTACAACGTTGTGCTTATCCCACTTCCGTTTTAATATCATTTCTAACGTTTGAATACATATTATCGAGAAAGTGGTTCTATTGTTCAGTTCATGCCTTCTAAAAAGAAAAAGTATGATTATGTTTATTAATGTTTTCACCAAATGACGAGAAGCAACTTCATGACGCACATGATTCAAGGGTATTTTTGAAATATTTTGTGTATCGCCTCTCTCAACACAACACAACTTATATTGGGATTTTCGGCATATAAATATGACTTCAACCATGTATTTTACAACAAATGTACCGATCCCGTTGTGTTCTTTTTGGGAGGGAGGGAAAAATCAATTCTAACACAGGTCCTTACTTTCTTTCCACACAGACTATCCCTTACGTATCATCCGCTTTCCTCTCCACGACACATAGCCAGACACGCCAAGGAGGGGCCTGTGTCGTTCCTTCTCCTCCCGTTTAGGGAGGGGGGGGGGGGAGGGGGGGGGGGTTTGAAAAAAGAAGTAAAAAGAAAGAAAGAACGAAAAAGAATAAGAGATAAAAACAAATTTATGGGGCAAGAATTTCTGAAAACATACGTTACACTTGATAAAACATAAATTATTTTAGTTGTAGCACCCAACGCAAGACTCCGAACCCCCTCCCCCATCCACGCGATATAACGAAAAAGTTTACATACATACCAAGGGACAACATTAGACACTAGGAACAAGCAATTAAATTTATTTCATTAAATTCTCATCAGTGATGCTTCCGGCGGAGCCACCAAAATCCATTTCAGTAGCGCCCTCTTTTACTTTTTGAATTTAGATTTGTACATTTACTTTACAGAGAGTTCGCGGCTCCAAATTTCCTGTAGGGTCGATTCAGTAGCATATCCAAATAAAATATCTATTCAAAATAGCATTGGAGGGATGGCAACTAAATCATTTATGTATTATATAAGTAAAAAAGATGCATCAACCAGAAAAATTTGGGATCTTAAACCCTGTACACATGCTCGATCAAAGAGACTTTCTGTACAAAATGGGGTATTCAAGCACTTACAAAATGGGGAAGTCCCTTCGGGTACACGTCAAAACATGGCTGCTCTAAAATTTAAAGTTGCACAATCTGTATACATTTTAGTATAGGAGTTTTGTTGTCCTTTCTCTCATGTTAATATCTTGAAAAAGATAGGATGAAACTAAAAATAACACAACTGAAAGTGAAGAGAGTGATAAAGCAAACTGAATGAATTTAATAACTAAGAATAAAGCCCAGGAAATTCGGGTTTTTACAGCGCCATCTACAATAATTTCGTTAAGCAAATGACATTTGTGTTATCTTATCCAGGTGTTTGTATGTGCAGTAGTTTTCATGATTTATTTAGTTCAAGTGGTTCTTGCTATTTAAAGAAAAAATCTCAAAAGATTATTGATGGTTATATCTAATTGTAACAGTTTATCTACATTAAATTCTTCGTTTACGTTTTTCATATGATAGATTTCATTCATTGAATAAAAAGACGGAAAATAAGTATGGAGATACTAGCGGCTTCAAACATCAATGTTGAGAAATTGAATTATTTTTATATAATGTTTGAAATATTTAGTCAAAGTTATGCACAGTGTAGGTAGCGACTAAGTTTTAAATCTAAATGCAAAATCTGCAATTTTATATCTTTTTCAATATAGCTTTTGTCTTTCTTTGAAAATGAATTATCATGTACCATTTTACTCTTGTGTATTTCATTTGTAGAATACGCAAACGAAGTAGATAAGATAAGGAATAGTAGGTAATAAAGTATCATATCTGGACAGAAACTATAGAATTTTCCCGCAAAATAGATAGATATATAAGTCTTGATTGTTTGTTCTAGGCTTACAATACGTTCACTAACTCTTTTAAGATGAAGAAATAATTACAAAAAAAATCAAGTAATAAGGAAAGAAATGTGAAAATATGACTTTTTCTCATTTGATAAACTTCCATTTGAAAAAAAAGTAGAACTTGAGACGGATTCGATCCAGCGACTTTCATCATCTTGGTGTAAATGTCAGCGCCTTAGACCACTCGACCACGAAGCGCTTATAAAGAGTGAAACTAAGATTTAATATATCCTTTATATCTTTCAGTAAATTGAAATATTTCTTACAGAGGGAAAAGATGATACAAATAAAATCACAAACAATCAAATACACAAATGTTCGACTACTTGGCCTTTATCCAGTGTAAAAAACGACAAGGTATATTTCTTTATTTTTCTTTATAACAAACGTACGTACAACGTTGTGCTTATCCCACTTCCGTTTTAATATCATTTCTAACGTTTGAATACATATTATCGAGAAAGTGGTTCTATTGTTCAGTTCATGCCTTCTAAAAAGAAAAAGTATGATTATGTTTATTAATGTTTTCACCAAATGACGAGAAGCAACTTCATGACGCACATGATTCAAGGGTATTTTTGAAATATTTTGTGTATCGCCTCTCTCAACACAACACAACTTATATTGGGATTTTCGGCATATAAATATGACTTCAACCATGTATTTTACAACAAATGTACCGATCCCGTTGTGTTCTTTTTGGGAGGGAGGGAAAAATCAATTCTAACACAGGTCCTTACTTTCTTTCCACACAGACTATCCCTTACGTATCATCCGCTTTCCTCTCCACGACACATAGCCAGACACGCCAAGGAGGGGCCTGTGTCGTTCCTTCTCCTCCCGTTTAGGGAGGGGGGGGAGGGGGGGGGGTTGAAAAAAGAAGTAAAAAGAAAGAAAGAACGAAAAAGAATAAGAGATAAAAACAAATTTATGGGGCAAGAATTTCTGAAAACATACGTTACACTTGATAAAACATAAATTATTTTAGTTGTAGCACCCAACGCAAGACTCCGAACCCCCTCCCCCATCCACGCGATATAACGAAAAAGTTTACATACATACCAAGGGACAACATTAGACACTAGGAACAAGCAATTAAATTTATTTCATTAAATTCTCATCAGTGATGCTTCCGGCGGAGCCACCAAAATCCATTTCAGTAGCGCCCTCTTTTACTTTTTGAATTTAGATTTGTACATTTACTTTACAGAGAGTTCGCGGCTCCAAATTTCCTGTAGGGTCGATTCAGTAGCATATCCAAATAAAATATCTATTCAAAATAGCATTGGAGGGATGGCAACTAAATCATTTATTAATATCATTTCTAACGTTTGAATACATATTATCGAGAAAGTGGTTCTATTGTTCAGTTCATGCCTTCTAAAAAGAAAAAGTATGATTATGTTTATTAATGTTTTCACCAAATGACGAGAAGCAACTTCATGACGCACATGATTCAAGGGTATTTTTGAAATATTTTGTGTATCGCCTCTCTCAACACAACACAACTTATATTGGGATTTTCGGCATATAAATATGACTTCAACCATGTATTTTACAACAAATGTACCGATCCCGTTGTGTTCTTTTTGGGAGGGAGGGAAAAATCAATTCTAACACAGGTCCTTACTTTCTTTCCACACAGACTATCCCTTACGTATCATCCGCTTTCCTCTCCACGACACATAGCCAGACACGCCAAGGAGGGGCCTGTGTCGTTCCTTCTCCTCCCGTTTAGGGGGGGGGGGGGGGGAGGGGGGGGGGGTTTGAAAAAAGAAGTAAAAAGAAAGAAAGAACGAAAAAGAATAAGAGATAAAAACAAATTTATGGGGCAAGAATTTCTGAAAACATACGTTACACTTGATAAAACATAAATTATTTTAGTTGTAGCACCCAACGCAAGACTCCGAACCCCCTCCCCCATCCACGCGATATAACGAAAAAGTTTACATACATACCAAGGGACAACATTAGACACTAGGAACAAGCAATTAAATTTATTTCATTAAATTCTCATCAGTGATGCTTCCGGCGGAGCCACCAAAATCCATTTCAGTAGCGCCCTCTTTTACTTTTTGAATTTAGATTTGTACATTTACTTTACAGAGAGTTCGCGGCTCCAAATTTCCTGTAGGGTCGATTCAGTAGCATATCCAAATAAAATATCTATTCAAAATAGCATTGGAGGGATGGCAACTAAATCATTTATGTATTATATAAGTAAAAAAGATGCATCAACCAGAAAAATTTGGGATCTTAAACCCTGTACACATGCTCGATCAAAGAGACTTTCTGTACAAAATGGGGTATTCAAGCACTTACAAAATGGGGAAGTCCCTTCGGGTACACGTCAAAACATGGCTGCTCTAAAATTTAAAGTTGCACAATCTGTATACATTTTAGTATAGGAGTTTTGTTGTCCTTTCTCTCATGTTAATATCTTGAAAAAGATAGGATGAAACTAAAAATAACACAACTGAAAGTGGAAGAGAGTGATAAAGCAAACTGAATGAATTTAATAACTAAGAATAAAGCCCAGGAAATTCGGGTTTTTACAGCGCCATCTACAATTAATTTCGTTAAGCAAATGACATTTGTGTTATCTTATCCAGGTGTTTGTATGTGCAGTATTTTCATTATTTATTTAGTTCAAGTGGTTCTTGCTATTTAAAGAAAAAATCTCAAAAGATTATTGGTGGTTATATCTAATTGTAACAGTTTATCTACATTAAAATTCTTCGTTTACGTTTTTCATATGATAGATTTCATTCATTGAATAAAAAGACGGAAAATAAGTATGGAGATACTAGCGGCTTCAAACATCAATGTTGAGAAATTGAATTATTTTTTTATAATGTTTGAAATATTTAGTCAAAGTTATGCACAGTGTAGGTAGCGACTAAGTTTTAAATCTAAATGCAAAATCTGCAATTTTATATCTTTTTCAATATAGCTTTTGTCTTTCTTTGAAAATGAATTATCATGTACCATTTTACTCTTGTGTATTTCATTTGTAGAATACGCAAACGAAGTAGATAAGATAAGGAATAGTAGGTAATAAAGTATCATATCTGGACAGAAACTATAGAATTTTCCCGCAAAATAGATAGATATATAAGTCTTGATTGTTTGTTCTAGGCTTACAATACGTTCACTAACTCTTTTAAAATGGAAGAAATAATTACAAAAAAAAATCAAGTAATAAGGAAAGAAATGTGAAAATATGACTTTTTCTCATTTGATAAACTTCCATTTGAAAAAAAAGTAGAACTTGAGACGGATTCGATCCAGCGACTTTCATCATCTTGGTGTAAATGTCAGCGCCTTAGACCACTCGACCACGAAGCGCTTATAAAGAGTGAATCTAAGATTTAATATATCCTTTATATCTTTCAGTAAATTGAAATATTTCTTCCAGAGGGAAAAGATGATACAAATAAAATCACAAACAATCAAATACACAAATGTTCGACTACTTGGCCTTTATCCAGTGTAAAAAACGACAAGGTATATTTCTTTATTTTTCTTTATAACAAACGTACGTACAACGTTGTGCTTATCCCACTTCCGTTTTAATATCATTTCTAACGTTTGAATACATATTATCGAGAAAGTGGTTCTATTGTTCAGTTCATGCCTTCTAAAAAGAAAAAGTATGATTATGTTTATTAATGTTTTCACCAAATGACGAGAAGCAACTTCATGACGCACATGATTCAAGGGTATTTTTGAAATATTTTGTGTATCGCCTCTCTCAACACAACACAACTTATATTGGGATTTTCGGCATATAAATATGACTTCAACCATGTATTTTACAACAAATGTACCGATCCCGTTGTGTTCTTTTTGGGAGGGAGGGAAAAATCAATTCTAACACAGGTCCTTACTTTCTTTCCACACAGACTATCCCTTACGTATCATCCGCTTTCCTCTCCACGACACATAGCCAGACACGCCAAGGAGGGGCCTGTGTCGTTCCTTCTCCTCCCGTTTAGGGAGGGGGGGGGGGAGGGGGGGGGGGTTGAAAAAAGAAGTAAAAAGAAAGAAAGAACGAAAAAGAATAAGAGATAAAAACAAATTTATGGGGCAAGAATTTCTGAAAACATACGTTACACTTGATAAAACATAATTATTTTAGTTGTAGCACCCAACGCAAGACTCCGAACCCCCTCCCCCCATCCACGCGATATAACGAAAAAGTTTACATACATACCAAGGGACAACATTAGACACTAGGAACAAGCAATTAAATTTATTTCATTAAATTCTCATCAGTGATGCTTCCGGCGGAGCCACCAAAATCCATTTCAGTAGCGCCCTCTTTTACTTTTTGAATTTAGATTTGTACATTTACTTAAATTTCCTGTAGGGTCGATTCAGTAGCATATCCAAATAAAATATCTATTCAAAATAGCATTGGAGGGATGGCAACTAAATCATTTATTAATATCATTTCTAACGTTTGAATACATATTATCGAGAAAGTGGTTCTATTGTTCAGTTCATGCCTTCTAAAAAGAAAAAGTATGATTATGTTTATTAATGTTTTCACCAAATGACGAGAAGCAACTTCATGACGCACATGATTCAAGGGTATTTTTGAAATATTTTGTGTATCGCCTCTCTCAACACAACACAACTTATATTGGGATTTTCGGCATATAAATATGACTTCAACCATGTATTTTACAACAAATGTACCGATCCCGTTGTGTTCTTTTTGGGAGGGAGGGAAAAATCAATTCTAACACAGGTCCTTACTTTCTTTCCACACAGACTATCCCTTACGTATCATCCGCTTTCCTCTCCACGACACATAGCCAGACACGCCAAGGAGGGGCCTGTGTCGTTCCTTCTCCTCCCGTTTAGGGAGGGGGGGGGAGGGGGGGGGTTAGAAAAAAGAAGTAAAAAGAAAGAAAGAACGAAAAAGAATAAGAGATAAAAACAAATTTATGGGGCAAGAATTTCTGAAAACATACGTTACACTTGATAAAACATAAATTATTTTAGTTGTAGCACCCAACGCAAGACTCCGAACCCCCTCCCCCATCCACGCGATATAACGAAAAAGTTTACATACATACCAAGGGACAACATTAGACACTAGGAACAAGCAATTAAATTTATTTCATTAAATTCTCATCAGTGATGCTTCCGGCGGAGCCACCAAAATCCATTTCAGTAGCGCCCTCTTTTACTTTTTGAATTTAGATTTGTACATTTACTTTACAGAGAGTTCGCGGCTCCAAATTTCCTGTAGGGTCGATTCAGTAGCATATCCAAATAAAATATCTATTCAAAATAGCATTGGAGGGATGGCAACTAATCATTTATTAATATCATTTCTAACGTTTTGAATACATATTATCGAGAAAGTGGTTCTATTGTTCAGTTCATGCCTTCTAAAAAGAAAAAGTATGATTATGTTTATTAATGTTTTCACCAAATGACGAGAAGCAACTTCATGACGCACATGATTCAAGGGTATTTTTGAAATATTTTGTGTATCGCCTCTCTCAACACAACACAACTTATATTGGGATTTTCGGCATATAAATATGACTTCAACCATGTATTTTACAACAAATGTACGATCCCGTTGTGTTCTTTTTGGGAGGGGAGGGAAAAATCAATTCTAACACAGGTCCTTACTTTCTTTCCACACAGACTATCCCTTACGTATCATCCGCTTTCCTCTCCACGACACATAGCCAGACACGCCAAGGAGGGGCCTGTGTCGTTCCTTCTCCTCCCGTTTAGGGAGGGGGGGGGGGAGGGGGGGGGTTTGAAAAAGAAGTAAAAGAAAGAAAGAACGAAAAAGAATAAGAGATAAAACAAATTTATGGGGCAAGAATTTCTGAAAACATACGTTACACTTGATAAAACATAAATTATTTTAGTTGTAGCACCCAACGCAAGACTCCGAACCCCCTCCCCCATCCACGCGATATAACGAAAAAGTTTACATACATACCAAGGGACAACATTAGACACTAGGAACAAGCAATTAAATTTATTTCATTAAATTCTCATCAGTGATGCTTCCGGCGGAGCCACCAAAATCCATTTCAGTAGCGCCCTCTTTTACTTTTTGAATTTAGATTTGTACATTTACTTTACAGAGAGTTCGCGGCTCCAAATTTCCTGTAGGGTCGATTCAGTAGCATATCCAAATAAAATATCTATTCAAAATAGCATTGGAGGGATGGCAACTAAATCATTTATGTTTTATATAAGTAAAAAAGATGCATCAACCAGAAAAAATTGGGATCTTCAACCCTGTACACATGCTCGATCAAAGAGACTTTCTGTACAAAATGGGGTATTCAAGCACTTACAAAATGGGGAAGTCCCTTCGGGTACACGTCAAAACATGGCTGCTCTAAAATTTAAAGTTGCACAATCTGTATACATTTTAGTATAGGAGTTTTGTTGTCCTTTCTCTCATGTTAATATCTTGAAAAAGATAGGATGAAACTAAAAATAACACAACTGAAAGTGAAAGAGAGTGATAAAGCAAACTGAATGAATTTAATAACTAAGAATAAAGCCCAGGACATTCGGGTTTTTATAGCGCCATCTACAATAAATTTCGTTAAGCAAATGACATTTGTGTTATCTTATCCAGGTGTTTGTATGTGTAGTTGTTTTCATGATTTATTTAGTTCAAGTGGTTCTTGCTATTTAAAGAAAAAAATCTCAAAAGATTTTTGATGGTTATATCTAATTGTAACACTTTATCTACATTAATTTCTTCGTTTACGTTTTTCATATGATAGATTTCATTCATTGAATAAAAAGACGGAAAAGAAGTATGGAGATACTAACGGCTTCAAACATCAATGTTGAGAAATTGAATTATTTTTATATAATGTTTGAATCATTTAGTCAAAGTTATGCACAGTGTAGGTAGCGACTAAGTTTTAAATCTAAATGCAAAATCTGCAATTTTGTATCTTTTTCAATATAGCTTTTGTCTTTCTTTGAAAATGAATTATCATGTACCATTTTACTCTTGTGTATTTCATTTGAAGAATACGCAAACGAAGTAGATAAGATAAGGAATAGTAGGTAATAAAGTATCATATCTGGACAGAAACTATAGAATTTTCCCACAAAATAGATAGATATATAAGTCTTGATCGATTGTTTTAGGCTTACAATACGTTCACTAACTTTTTTGAGATGAAAGAAATAATTACAAAAAATCAAGTAATAAGGAAAGAAATGTGAAAATATGACTTTTTCTCATTTGATAAACTTCCATTTGAAAAAAAAATGTAGAGCTTGAGACGGATTCGATCCAGCGACTTTCATCAGCTTGGTGTAAGTGTCAGCGCCTTAGACCACTCGACCACGAAGCGCTTATAAAGAGTGAATCTAAGATTTAATATATCCTTTATATCTTTCAGTAAATTGAAATATTTCTTCCAGAGGGAAAAGATGATACAAATAAAATCAAAAGCAATCAAATACACAAATGTTCGACTACTTGGCCTTTATCCAGTGTGAAAAACGACAAGGTATATTTCTTTATCTTTGTTTATAACAAACGTACGTACAACGTTGTGCTTATCCCACTTCCGTTTTAATATCATTTCTAACGTTTGAATACATTTTATCGAGAAAGTGGTTCTATTGTTCAGTTCATGCCTTCTAAAAAGAAAAAGTATGATTATGTTTATTAATGTTTTCACCAGATGACGAGAAGCAACTTCATGACGCACATGATTCAAGGGTATTTTTGAAATATTTTGTGCATCGCCTCTCTCAACACAACACTACTTATATTGGGATTTGCGGCATATAAATATGACTTCAACCATGCACTTTACAACAAATGTACCGATCCCGTTGTGTTCTTTTTGGAAGTGGGAGGGAGGGAAAAATCAATTCTAACACAAGTCCTTACTTTCTTTCCACACAGACCATCCCTTACGTATCATCTGCTTTCCTCTCCACGACACATAGCCAGACACGCCAAGGAGGGGCCTGTGTTGTTCCTTTTCCTCCCGTTTAGTGGGGGGGGAAGGGGGGAGGTAGAAAAAAGAAGTAAAACGAAAGAAAGAGAAAGAATAAGAGATAAAAACAAACTTCTGGGGCAAGAATTTCTGAATATTACCAAGGCAAATAAAATCATACTACAGTGTTAAGACGAAAAAAGAAGAAAAATAGAACATACGATACACTTAATAAAACATAAATTATTTTAGTTGTAGCACCCAACGCAAGACTTCGAACCCCCTCCCCACATCCATGCGATATAACGAAAAAGTTTACATACATACCAAGGGACACAATTAAAAACTAGGAACAACCAATTAAATTTATTTCATTAAATTCTCATCAGTGATGCTTCCAGCGGAGCCACCAAAATCCATTTCAGTAGCGCCCTCTTTTACTTTTTGAATTTAGATTTGTACATTTACTTTACAGAGAGTTCGCGGCTCCAAATTTCCTGTAGGGTCGATTCAGTAGCATATCCAAATAAAATATCTATTCAAAATAGCATTGGAGGGATGGCAACTAAATCATTTATGTTTTATATAAGTAAAAAAGATGCATCAACCAGAAAAAATTGGGATCTTAAACCCTGTACACATGCTCGATCAAAGAGACTTTCTGTACAAAATGGGGTATTCAAGCACTTACAAAATGGGGAAGTCCCTTCGGGTACACGTCAAAACATGGCTGCTCTAAAATTTAAAGTTGCACAATCTGTATACATTTTAGTATAGGAGTTTTGTTGTCCTTTCTCTCATGTTAATATCTTGAAAAAGATAGGATTAAACTAAAAATAACACAACTGAAAGTGAAGAGAGTGATCAAGCAAACTGAATGAATTTAATAACTAAGAATAAAGCCCAGGAAATTCGGGTTTTTACAGCGCCATCTACAATAAATTTCGTTAAGCAAATGACATTTTGTGTTATCTTATCCAGGTGTTTGTATGTGCAGTTGTTTTCATGATTTATTTAGTTCAAGTGGTTCTTGCCATTTAAAGAAAAAATCTCAAAAGATTTTTGATGGTTATATCTAATTGTAACAGTTTATCTACATTAATTTCTTCGTTTACGTTTTTCATATGATAGATTTCATTCATTGAATAAAAAGACGGAAAAGAAGTATGGAGATACTAACGGCTTCAAACATCAATGTTGAGAAATTGAATTATTTTTATATAATGTTTGAATCATTTAGTCAAAGTTATGCACAGTGTAGGTAGCGACTAAGTTTTAAATCTAAATGCAAAATCTGCAATTTTGTATCTTTTTCAATATAGCTTTTGTCTTTCTTTGAAAATGAATTATCATGTACCATTTTACTCTTGTGTATTTCATTTGAAGAATACGCAAACGAAGTAGATAAGATAAGGAATAGTAGGTAATAAAGTATCATATCTGGACAGAAACTATAGAATTTTCCCACAAAATAGATAGATATATAAGTCTTGATCGATTGTTTTAGGCTTACAATACGTTCACTAACTTTTTTGAGATGAAAGAAATAATTACAAAAAATCAAGTAATAAGGAAAGAAATGTGAAAATATGACTTTTTCTCATTTGATAAACTTCCATTTGAAAAAAAATGTAGAGCTTGAGACGGATTCGATCCAGCGACTTTCATCAGCTTGGTGTAAGTGTCAGCGCCTTAGACCACTCGACCACGAAGCGCTTATAAAGAGTGAATCTAAGATTTAATATATCCTTTATATCTTTCAGTAAATTGAAATATTTCTTCCAGAGGGAAAAGATGATACAAATAAAATCAAAAGCAATCAAATACACAAATGTTCGACTACTTGGCCTTTATCCAGTGTGAAAAACGACAAGGTATATTTCTTTATCTTTGTTTATAACAAACGTACGTACAACGTTGTGCTTATCCCACTTCCGTTTTAATATCATTTCTAACGTTTGAATACATTTTATCGAGAAAGTGGTTCTATTGTTCAGTTCATGCCTTCTAAAAAGAAAAAGTATGATTATGTTTATTAATGTTTTCACCATATGACGAGAAGCAACTTCATGACGCACATGATTCAAGGGTATTTTTGAAATATTTTGTGCATCGCCTCTCTCAACACAACACAACTTATATTGGGATTTTCGGCATATAAATATGACTTCAACCATGTATTTTACAACAAATGTACCGATCCCGTTGTGTTCTTTTTGGGAGGGAGGGAAAATCAATTCTAACACAGGTCCTTACTTTCTTTCCACACAGACTATCCCTTACGTATCATCCGCTTTCCTCTCCACGACACATAGCCAGACACGCCAAGGAGGGGCCTGTGTCGTTCCTTCTCCTCCCGTTTAGGGGGGGGGAGGGGGGGTTAGAAA
>VSWD01000007.1:23301918-23369574 GCA_033119305.1 Pinctada imbricata
AATAACAACAACACTTGTAGGGGACCATTAGTACTTCATACCCACCAAGTTTCATCAAAATACCTTCAGCCGTCCTTGAGAAGAAGTCGAAAATGTGAAAAGTTTACGACGGACTACGGAAGGCACGCTATGACAATAGCTCACTTGAGCTTTGCCCAGGTGAGCTAAAAAATGAACATGCATTCCTGAAAATTAAGCTTTCAATTCAAACCGACAAAGGAGGAGGGGGATGCACATTTAATTGGCGATTTTGACCAACTTACATTAGAGCAACAAAGCTTAAAAGGAGGATATCCTTCAAACGTTTCGTTTAGTGTTGTATTTATATGTTTGAATTTTTCTTTTAGATCAGAGGAAATTCGATATATTTTTTTCACCATTCAATAAAATCATAGTACATCTTAGTATGGCCCTTGATTAGTAGGTTTCTATTCTACACGTTATATTCATCAAAACAACCAAATTTATTCATTTAAATATATTTCATAATTATATCAGTCAACAAACATGTCCACCTACACAAACCTCGTGATCGTCAATAAAGAGACAACGTTCCCGCAATTTTTTTTTCAATTTGCAAAATTATTTTCTCTATTCTTCAATGTATTCAGAGTTTCTCATGGTGTTCTAATAAAAATTGAAAATATGAAAAATGCCCTAGGCCTAGCTATTGCTTTAATACATGAAAATCACCCCCCCCCCCTCCTTTTTACATAAGAAAAAAATTCATAAAAAATCAAAAAAATAAAATTTCAGTATGAAATACATATAAAAGCATTTAGTAACTTAAATATGACAAATATGCAGTAAATGAGTGTGTAAAATCATACACTTATTGAGTTGTTTAAAGAAATAGTGCAAAAATGTGCATTTCTGACAAAGTCCGTAAAGACGTCAAAAACGCGTCAAAAATTTGAGTGGAACCAAAAATAACAACACTTCTTTAAACATATCTCTAGATCATCCGAATGCTTTCGATTTGTCAATATGTGCTTCCGTTCTGAAAAAAGAAGTTTAACAAAGGAGGGTACCCCCGTGACCTACTTTTGGCTGTGGTGGCGCCACCTGTTGACGGACCGGGACGAAAAACAACAACACTTGTAGGGGACCATGAGTACTTAATTCCAACCAAGTTTCATGAAAATCTGTTCAGCGGTTCTGGAGAAGAAGTTGAATATGTATGAAAATCACCCCCCCCCCCTTCCTTTTTACATAAGGAAAAAAAAATCATAAAAAATCAAAAAATTAAAATTTTAGTACAAAATACATTTCAAAGCATTTAGTAACTTAAATATGATAAATATGTAGTAAATGAGTGTGTAAAATCATACACTTATTGAGTTATTTAAAGAAATAGTGCAAAATGTGCATTTCTGACAAAGTCCGAAAAGACGTCAAAAACGCGTCAAAAATTTGACTTCGGATTGGAACCAAAAATAACAACACTTCTGAAGACATCTCTCTAGATCATCCTGATGCTTTCGGTTTGTCGATACGTGCTTCCGTTCTGAAGAAGAAGTTTGTCAAAGGAGGGTACCCCCCTGACCTACTTTTGGCTGTGTCGGCGCCACCTGTTGACGGATCCGGACAAAAACAACAACACTTGTAGGGGACCATGAGTACTTCAATCGTACAAAGTTTCATAAAAATCCCTTCAGTGGTTCTGGAGAAGTTGAAAATGTCGAAAAGTTTACGACGGACGACAGACGACGGACGGTGCGCTATCACCATAGCTCACTTGAGCTTTGCTCAGGTGAGCTAAAAAGTTGTCAGTCATTTGAAATTGAAAGCTGAATTGACACAAAATGACAAATTCTTATCTGACAGGAAATCTACTAAAGCTGATCTACTTATGCTGTGCTCGTCATATGAAGTAACAGTTTCAAAAAGTAAAAAGAAAGATGAAATTGCAAATTTACTGAGGCAGAAAGTATTATCTGTTGTCCGGAGAAAATACAGTCATCAGCAAAGTAAACTGGAGGTTCTATATTTAGGCACAAATTCCATAGTAGAATGACTGTGTATACTTTGAATCTATGGATTGCTAACCACTACCATGACAGCCGAATGGTGTACACTGAAATATATAATTTTGTTTATTCATAGTGAAGACAGCTTTATGGAATTTATAAAAACATCGAATTAGTGATATGATTCATGGATTTATGTCTAATGGATAACAGATTTTGAGACGATAATCGGAAATGTCACATATTGGCCTCCTATCCCTGAACACTTTGATGAAAGTACTGGTGTGCTCCAGAAGTTGGATAGTTGAATCTAAATAGGTCACTTCGTTTCCTACACAACACAAACTTGCTTTGTATAGCCTCATTAGATTGAGCATTTCAGTGTTCAGAACATGTTCAGCCAATTTATTCCGTATTTTGTTCTAATTTGTCAATATAAAATGTTCTTGTGTTAGTTTATAATGTACCGGTAAGGGGTTTTTTGAGATATCCCAAGAAAATGCATTTTTAAAATGGTCCCATATAATTTCTTGACCTTTCATTACAAGACACCTTTTAGGGTTTCTATGATTGCAGCTTTTTGACAAATTATTTCTGATTTTTTTTAAATACATGTGAATTGTCCATAATAAAGAAAATCTTTTCTTTCTCATTTGTACAGATGCTTGTAAAGCCACATGTAATGGGGGATGCAGAGCTGAAATTTGGTAGTAGAATCCTCATCAAGGCTCTGTTACTTTGTGCCCCATCTGTAGAGATGTACCTTATTTTAAATCCAAACATGGAGAGCATTTGTACAGACTTCCATAACAGTAAGTACAACTCATTACCAGATGCAGTGCATGTTGGAAAGTGGGCAAAGGGAAAGCGAAATCAAGTTAGTCCTAAAAACACTAGTTGAAGAGAATGGGTTGCTAGAGTTGCTTCCCTTTTTCTACCTTTAATTTGGTCCATTATAATAGACTCTGGTGTAACATCTGTGAAACCAATGAGTTCAATGGTACCATTGTGTTTAGAAATTTGCAAGTAGGCTGTATGCTCATTTCGTCTATAATTAGGCCACCCTCATATCCTTCTGGTGGAATACTATGCAATACATCTTCATTAGCCATCCATTTTAGCATTTCTTTGCTAATGTCAGCATCTTGGTGAAATTGATTTTTGTATAATTGTATTAGCCGTTGAGATGGTAATATTAAGAATCCGCTTTGCCTAATATCATTATAACCACGTGGGTTTCTACAATAAAGTGAAAGACAAAGTCGAACAATATCACTGTTCCAGCGCCTACCATGAGGATTTCTCTCTAAAGCTTCTTTTTGAGATTGTAAAAATACTGCCATTTTAGGGGGACAGTCTGGAAAAATTTGAGATAATATTGTAGTCATATCTTCATGATCTACCTGAGATAGATGCAGGTCATTATCACTTTGAACACAAGAAGATACTTCTTTTGTATCTGAACTATCTGCTTGCTCACATGTTTCAGTTTGATCATCACTGCCATTAGGCTCACATAAAGTTTTGCACTCAGGACAAATAGCCTTTAGTTTTTCGAAAGGAACGATAACCTTACACTTTTTAGCCCTCAAGCGTAGAGTGTCTGTGTTATTTGAACTGGTTACAGTTTCTTTATAAGTTGAAGTATTGTCATATTTGATTTTGGATAGGCTCTCATTAGCTGGGATGCCTTCACAATAGCGTAGATATCTTATTGCGTCAAAGATGGAATGTATGCAAGCTTCTGAATCACATGAGTAAGTAGATTCCAGTCCAGCTTCTCGGGGATTAATAGTGTTGCCAAGCAACATAATATACCATGCATAGCAATCTGCGAATGTCTCCTCCATGATAACTTTGCTCCTATTTATTTTGAAGTTTGGGTAGTACCCTAAACAAATTTTCTGTTCGGTTTTCGAAATCAGAAAAAAGTCAGCAGGCACAAGATTTGGCAAATCTGTAAATTTAACATGTTTATTTTGAATGTTCTCTTTATCTTCTTTCCATTTAATTTCATAGTAGCGTTGTGTCAATTTATTTGCCCAGTTTCTAGTATCCCTCCCCCTCTGAATTTTTACATGTGGAAATATTTTTGTGATAAGACGGCCAAATTTTGCTTTTGAAACACTTGTATTTGATTCTGAGATTGCTATGTAGTCCAGAAATGTATTTTCGTCTGCTTTTTGAATATTGCAAAAGATCCAGTTAGTGATTTTGTCGTTAGAAGCCATTTTTTGTTTTTATTTTGCGAAACAGAAATCGTATTTTGCGCCAAATTGATTTTCCCGGAGTTTTTCGAGTCATAAACAATCATAAACAATCATAAAAATAGCAATCCAAGGAATGCTTGTGTCGCCTGCGAAGCAGTTTGATTATTATTCTAGAAAGTGGATCAAATTATTGGTATCAGTAGAAAAGTCTTGTCAAATGAAATTCATTTGAAATATCAGACGTAAAAATTGGTAACAAAAAGGTCTTATCATAAGAAATATTAAAGACCTATCACCTACCAATTAAAAAATATATACAACCTTAGAAAAGAAGGTCAAATAGCTAGGTCAAGGTCAAAAAGTAAAAAATTATAGTATGTGTAGAATGGCATTGTTACAAGGAAAATACATGTGAAATATCAAAGCCCTATTACCTACCAATCAAAAGATATAGCCAATATTACTTTTCTTGAAAAGTAGATCAAATATCTAGATCAAGGTCAAAAGGTCAAATATTATGGTCTGTGTAGAAAGGTCTTGTCACAAGGAATATACATGTGAAATACCAAAGCCCTTTCACTTATCAATTAAAAGATACATCCATTCTTACTTTTTTTTAAAAGTAGGTCAAATATAAAGGTCAAGGTCAATAGGTCAAAAATTATGGTATATGTAGGAAGGTCTTGTCACAAGGAATACACATGTGAAATATCAACTCCCTATCACTTACAAATCAAAAGATATATCCATTTCTAATTTATTTGAAAAGTAGGTCAAATATCGAGGTCAAGGTCACAAGGTCAAAAATTATGGTATGTGTTGAAAGGTCTTGCCACAAGGATTGCTCGTGTGAAATATTAAAGTCCTAACACTTACCAATCAAAAGATATATCCATTTGTAATTTATTTTCAAAAGTAGGTCAAATATGTAGGTCAAGGTCACTAGGTCAAAAATTATGGTATGTGTAGGAAGGTCTTGTCACAAGGAATACACATGTGAAATATCAAAGCCCTATCACTTACCAATCAAAAGTTATGGGCTGTGACACCCAAAGTGTAACAGATAGACATACGGACAGACGGACAACGGACAAAGTTATCACTAAGTGTCGCTATGCTTCGCAGGCGACACAAAAACCCTGAACACAAAATTTGAAAATGATTACACATCAAAGTCATTTGATCTACAAGTAATCAGTAATCAATCAATACAACAATACTGTATTAACTCAGTTATCATAGATAAATTGCATACTCTGATAATAAAATGTAAACAAACAGGTAAGTCATATGATCTTAAAATAGAAATCGAAAGTATGGTTTTCTCGGAATTAGAAAATCGATATGAAATTACTTGATCATCAATAAAATGCATATTTACTGATTCCTAAAAATTATGACAATAGAATAAATCATATATATCAATGTAAGTTACACTTTATTGGGCAGTAAACTGATTTAACAAAGTTTTGGCAAGAAGTGCTGACATGGCGATGTGGCCGCTCTGAGCGGATTCTAATAATAAAACCAAACTGTACGAATGACAAATATGGATAATGACCATATCCCTGTTTACAGCACAAAATCGATAATTCAGAAAATCAGAAACTGAAGGCATACAAAATCAGGGCAAAACAGGAACCAAAGCAAACAAACAAAAACCTCCACCATATGAAAAGAAGCGAACTCCCGACATTCCGGGTAACATGACACTCCCCCTCTGATTTTGTAAAAAATCACTATTAGTTCAAAAATCAATGAAAGAACTGTTGAAACATAACAACAAGTAGAAAATCACAAAATCACACATGATATCAATCATTCTATTCAAAAATGTAAATATTTGAGAATTAATATGAAATATATGAAATGAAAGTATCAAAATTATGAAAAATGCAGAAATTATAGAGAATCATATATTCACAATTGTCCAAGAACTGTCAAATAAGATTCGTCTTTGTACCACAAAGTAAAATATTTCAACAAAGGTATTTGATTAGAAGACTAAATATGAAAAGTTAACAGACAAATTCGCAGCGAGTCAGAAAATTAAAGAATTACTCAAATTCTACAAGCCTAAGGAGTTGTGAAACTGGTCGCACAAGTAAGTTCGAAGATTCTGCGCGTCTAATCTCCGCCTTCCTAACATGGTTATCGTCACTTACGAAAACTCTAGTGATTAGTCCTAGTGGCCAAATATTACGATGTACTACGGAGTCCTTTATAAGCACCACGTCCCCTTCCTTGTAAGGTGTATTAGGGGTATGCCATTTTTGACGCGATTGCAGCTGTTGTAAGTATTCTGTACGCCACCTAGACCAGAAATTGTCTGCGAGTTGTTGCACGCACTTCCACGCACTACGCAACGCATCCTTTGTACCATAACCTTCGAGGACAGGAGATTCAAGTACTGTCCTTTTATGTGTCAGTAGCATAGCTGGTGACAAGATTTCATGAGCTCCAGGGTCGGTCGGAACAGGTAATAACGGACGGGCGTTAAGAATAGCACATACTTCGAGCATGAACGTAGAGAGTACTTCATGAGTGAGTGCGGCTTTATGATTAAGGAGTAAGCTGTCCAATATCCTTCGACATGAGCCGATCATTCTCTCCCATACACCCCCGAAGTGGGATGTATGGGGAGGGTTGAACGTCCATTTTGAGCCATTATCCCGCAGAAACTGTCCGACGGTTCCTTTCTCCACGAATGTTGTGTCGATCTGCAACTCACCCGTCGCTCCTATAAAATTAGTCCCTCTTTCAGATCTGAAGCAAGAAACGATTCCATGGATGGATATGAAGCGTCTCAATGCATTTATGAACGAAGCACTTGATAATTCCTAAATTAGCTCTATATGTACACCACGTGTAACCAAGCACGTAAAAAGTATGGCCCATCTTTTCTGGTTAGATGAACCTCCGCGCGTGCGTCTAGATACTACCTGCCAAGGTCCGAAAGAATCGATCCCTACATTTGTGAAGGGTGGTCCCGGATCTAATCGGTCCTTCGGCAGATCTGACATTTTCTGCCATCCTAATTTACCCCTCAGTCTGCGACACATGACGCACTTACTGATAACAGATGCAATGAGACGTTTACACCCAAGTATCCAAAATCCGGCATTTCGGATGGCACCTTCCGTAATGTGCCTACCCTAATGGGCAACTTTACTATGAAAATGTCGAGTAAGAAGCAATGCTATGTGATGTTTCGGAATGATAATCGGAATGTTTGTGACATCCTTCGCATGCTTAATCCTGCCTCCCACATGCAGAAGACCGTCTGGTCCGATAATAGGGTTCAAAGGTAATAGCGGGCTATTGCGCGGTGCAGAGATACCTTTCTTTATACAAAGAATCTCTTCGCTGAATACTTCACTCTGTACGAGACTGATCACAAATTTCTCTGCATGGTTCAAACTCTCGAGTTTCGATGTTTCGGATTTTGTCTCAGATTTCGATGCCTGACGCCTAATGAAGCTTTGTAGGGTAGCAATGCCTAGTAGAAGACTGTTCTATGTAGAAAAATTGCTTAATCGCTCGAAGCCTAGGCTAGTAGAGGTTACTTTTGCCTTTGCACATGTTACGATAGGGCGCACCTCCGCATCAGAGTCTGGATCGATCAAGGGGTACGTAGTGGGATACGGTTGACTCTCCTGATATAAAAAGTCGGGTCATTTAAGCCAAATGCTATCCTGCAAGTTAGATGCAGAGATTGACCTAGTCGCTAGGTCTGCGGGGTTCTGAGCTAAAGATATATAACGCCACTGATCTGGTGAACTGCTGGCTCGAATTCGGCTAACTCGGTTGCTTACAAATACGTAAAATCGGCGAGACTCGTTTGTTATATAGCCAAGAACGATTTGACTCTCCGAGTAATATCGGAAACAACACGAAGGTAACTGAAGGTGTTCTTGATAGTGTCAGCCATTTCAATAGCTAGAACGGCTGCACAGAGTTCCATACGGGGAATCGTTACTCCATACGCAGGCGGTACTTTGGCCTTGCCGAGTAAAAATGAAACGTGCTCCCTTTCTGCATCTGTGAGCTTAAGATAAGCTACCGCCGAAATAGCTTCTTTAGAAGCGTCCGCAAACACATGTACCTCATAATTTTCGGATTTCTCGTATGAGGTTCCAAGATATTGTCTGTCGATGTGCACATGCTCAAGGTCGCGAAGCGAGTTGACCCACTTATTCCACGAGTCCCTCAAGAAGGGAGGTAAGGGTTCGTCCCAGTCTGTATTTTTTGTGAGTGACATCAGTTCTCGCATCATGAGCCTTCCTGTGATAACTACTGGCGCGACAAAACCAATAGGGTCATATAAATTATGCTATTTATGACAGAGTACGCCGCGTCGCGTAAACGGCTTGTCATCTACAGCTGTCTTAAACGTAAAGAAATCTCCTTCTGTGTCCCAAAGTAGCCTAAGGCTACGCTGAACCGGTAATGTTTCGTTTCCAAAATCAAGTTCCTTGAGATTTTTAGCAAGGTCATCCTGCGAAAAGGCATCGAGTACATCTCTGCAATTTGAAACTACCTTTTGAAGTCGCAAGTCT
This sequence comes from Pinctada imbricata, assembly GCA_033119305.1. NCBI lineage: Eukaryota > Metazoa > Mollusca > Bivalvia > Pterioida > Pteriidae > Pinctada > Pinctada imbricata. Next base: position 23,310,658 of record VSWD01000007.1, read on the forward strand.
CCGTTTTCTTTTAGAGTACGTTGTGACCGTTTTACCAGAGAAATCGCTTCTTCTGGAGAGGCGCATGAAATAAGACCATCGTCCACGTAAAAATTCCTGCATATGAATTCCTGCACGTCCGGATTCGCATTTTGGACTGACTTCTGCATTCCTTAAGTCGCGACGGCTGGTGACGGGCCGTTACCGAAGATATGCACTGTCATTCTGTGATCAACTACATGTGCGGCCTTGGTCTCGTTGAACTGCAAGTTCTTATAAAAAAAGAGAGCTCGTTTCAAAGCAAGTGAACGGTTGTAATCCAAAGTTGGTCGCGGATAGCGAAAGGGCAAAGGTGCTGTCCATTTCCCTTCATTTGACATAGTAAACCCAGAATCCATAATGTCTATAAATTTCCGATCCTCTATTGACAAACCAGGTCTCTCGTCATGAGAAATGGTCGCTTTTAACGGTTAAGGCATTTTCACATGGTTCCAGTATGGTAGGCCTGCCATTAGGTAAAATGGCGGTCTTATTTACACTGACCTTGCTCGGTGCATGTGTTTTGTCTAAACAGACGTTGCCTATGATGACCCTGCCAAGGGGTAATTTCTGTGCATAGGGCTTGCCGATACGGTGCTCTAAGATGAAATGTGATTCGACCAAGTCACGTCCAATGAGTAGTTCAATATTGCACGCATTGTCGATAGGAGGTATTGAATCGACAAAATCGCATAAATGGTCATAATGTTGGAGTATATTTGGTGATGGTATCTCGTTTTTATTTTGTGGAATGTCATTACATTCTAAGATTGTAGGCAACCTCAGAGTGTGCTCCCCATCTAAAGACTGTATCGCATAACCAGTACCAAAGCGTCCTGATGTATTGAACTTTCCTGCACAAATTTCTAAAAAGTACAAAAAATGTATGTCATTTCAGCACCGTTTTCTCCAAATTGATTATAAAACTCCGATAACGCTAGACACTGATCACTTTGATCATCTATCATGCAATAAATTAGTCGCTTCCGACTATAGTCATTTTCCGGATAGACGTGAGCAAGGATGATTTTAGCGCAGGATTTACTAACGTGCTTATCTCCACAGATCTGAGTGCATGACGATCGTGCTTGCAGTTTCTCCCCCTCATGAGCCTCTGCGGGGACTTTGGTGTATCCTTGTTCCCAGAATTGACCCTTTCTATTTCAATGTGTAAGGCTGTAGGATGATTAGCTAAGTTACATATTTCGCAAACAACATTTTCACGACACCGAGCACGAGGGTGCTTTTTAGGTCCACAGCATCTATTACATATCCCATTCTTCCTTAGAAACTCACGTCGCTGTGCAATGGGCTTCAATCGGAATGCACGACATGAATTTAAGACATGGTTTGTATTATGCATAGGACATAACATGTGATTAATGTTTGTACCGCTTCTTAGTTTATTGTCTTGATTATGAGTCTATGACACTGTTGGTCAGTTCCGGATTTATTTACGACAACACGCGGTAGACTACGAGATGGGCCCCTACTAGAAACAGTCGGTTTCGGTTCCTCAAAAATTAGGGCGGGGTCATTCTTATGTTTGGCCATATTTCTCATAAACTGAGCGAAAACACTGAACGTAGGATATGCGTCATTATGTTTCAAACGGTGAGTATTCACTTCACTTGACCATTTTTCTCGAATGTTAACTGACAGCTTACACACTATGGAGTTTACACCTGCTGATGAATCATAATATGAGAAAAGAACAGAAAATCTCGGATTTGCTTTCAATCCTTCTATTTCGGATACAATATCTGCAAGGTCATACAGACGTTTATTGTCATGAATGGTAAGTTTCGGGAATGACGCAATCTTTTGCTTTATCGCAAATTCCACCATTTCTGGACGATTATAACGATCCTCTAAACGTTCCCAAAATCCTGAGTAGAGCGTTTCTGGGATTCGTTGCATTAGCAGCACGTATTCGTTTGGCTTGACCTGCGGAGTCAGGTCCTAGCCACTTTATAAGTAAGTGTAACTCCTCTGAAGCAGATAAGTCGAGCTCCTTTGTGACATCTTTAAAGCTGGCTTTCCACACAGCAAAGAACTCCGGGTTGTCATCAAACTTGGTTAGTCTGCTACTAAGTAAGTCTTCTTTGATGACATATTTCGAAAAATCAGTGCAGAATGATGTAGGGTTAAAGGAAGGAGCATTAGTATTTGATGCCTTCGCACGATTGTTATTACTGTCGACATTCTGCTTTTCATTAAGTTCGTAATTCCATACGGGCTTCTGAGTACTTTTGAATTGCAAATTTTGATTCGCAACATAGTCTGCAGTACGAGAACTCCTCTCATGAACATAATCCTCATGATCAGGTTTACTGCTGTTGTAATCTATGTGAGATTCTTAATCATCTGACTCATTCTAAATTAAATTGTTAACTGCATGAAAACTAGATTCCGCTTCGTGGACCTCCTTTTTATGTTCCAAAATTAATCTCTCCGCTTTTAGTTCTGCTTCTTTGCGGATTAAGTCTGCATCTAACGAAACGAATTGAAGTTTACTTTTTGCTGCAGCTACGCGCGCACCTTTGTGCGGCTAGATCCTGTTGAGCCCTGCGATCGATGTGATAAGTTGTCTGTGCGATCAAGAGAAGATAAAACCTTATTAGTCTGGGATGTATCATTGGGTTGGGTGCACCCCCCCTTGATCCTCCAAAACCGGCCTAACTTTGTAGCATTTTTTGCGTTCTTTCAGGTAAAAATTTGTCTCATGGAAATTTCCATTGCAAAAATCACTGAAAATAGGAAAAAAATTATAACTTTTATATGGTTGATGTTTTTGGAATTTGAAAAGTGTGAATATATAGTATTTTTTATGCTTTTTCAGATGAAATAAGTTGCAAGTTCCAATTCTTATTTTTACTGTGTGTTTTGGGGTAAAAAAGTCGAATTTTTTCCAAAATTCACAGAAATTTGAGGAAATTTTCATGTATTCCTGCTTCTCAGCTCCTCAATATTGCATATGATCGTTCAATGATGATTTAAAAAACATCTTTAAAGTCTCCTCTTTTAAATGACATATTCTTATATTCTTAGTTTTTTGCAAAATCCTCGAAATTGATTATTTTATACAGAAACCTGTATTTTCAATCAGAAATCTCAGATTTCTGTATATTTATTTAAAGAACCCTTATTTGTTATGAAAGCAATGATTGAAAGCTATTTTCTAGTGTAACTTTTCACAATATATCAGATTATATATGTTTTACTAACATTTCATTCAAAATCAAAGTGTTTTTGGGGAAAAAAACGTATTTTTATGCCCCCGGAATCAAAGATTCGGGGGCATATAGTTTTTGGCCTGTGCGTCTGTTTGTCTGTCCGTCCGAAAAACTTTAACATTGGAAATAACTTTTGAATGGTAAGTGATAGGGCTTTCATATTTCATATGTGTATTCCTTGTGACAAGATCTTTCCATTGATACCAAAATTTTTGACCTCGTGACCTTGACCTTGACCTTCGACCTACTTTTCAAAAACTTTAACATTGGGAATAACTTTTGAATGGTAAGTGATAGGGCTTTCATATTTCACATGACTGTGTATTCTTTGTGACAAGACCTTTCCATTGATACCAAAATTTTTGACCTCGTGACCTTGACCTTGACCTTTGACCTACTTTTCAAAAACTTTAACATTGGAAATAACTTTTGAATGGTATGTGATAGGGCTTTCATATTTCACATGTGTATTCCTTGTGACAAGACTTTTCCATTGATACCAAAATGTTTGACCACATGACCTTGACCTTTGACCTTTTAACCCAGTGACCTCACATACATGTACTTAACAGAAAATAATGTTCATACTAACAGATTGTAACCATATGGCCTCTCCCCCACAATATTTATGGTTAATAATTATTTTATGTTGGGGAATTTGCACACTGTAGAAAGAGTGATAACTCTAAACTAAATAGATGCATTTGTCAGAACACAAAAGTAAATAAATTCCCTTACATGAAAAAGGGATGATGTTAATATTAATTCACATAAAGATAATTTTGAAACAAGATTAGAAACAGATTCATGAAATCTCAGTTAATGATTTTATATTAAGATTTTAAGGGAAATATTTTCTCAACTTTAACACGTTTAATTGTAAATATTGATTTTCCAATACTTGAAAGTCCAGAGATTGATAAGAACTTAATTACAAATTGGTTTTATCTATGAGTTGGAGAATTCTACACGTGAAGTACCAGCATATTGGGTTTATTTACGTACAATCCCTCATAATTTCAAATGCTTTGAAGAGTTGTAGACAACCTTATCTTTGAGGGATGAACATGGAATTATCTAGAAATATGTCCATCATATTGTGCAATTCCCCTCCCAGGTTTAAATACAATGTGTCATTTTTCAATTGTTAGAATTACTTTCTCGATTATCAGATTTACTTTCTCGTTGTCAGATTACTTTCTCGCATGCTATGGATTCTGTTAAACAATGTTTCGTGAAATAAACTTTGTGAAAATTCCAACGATGTTTTCCTTCCAAGACAAAGTACTGAACATTTATTAATCACACAACGCGAAGTACGAATTATGGCTTGTAAGCCCGCATCGGCTTACATAAATATTCTGGTGCCGTCGACCTACACGAATCGGAGAAAATAGAAATCATGGATTTTTATCAGAAAACGGAGATTGAACTGAACTCAGTCAAAGTGAAAGGTAGGACACAACTTTATTTCTCAACGTACTTTCAGATCGGTTGACCATGTAAAAACATTTTTTTTCTTTTTGTATCAAAGAATTTACTGGACAGAAAACGTTTAGAACATCTGTTTTGAAAATTCAAAATAAAAAACAAAGACTAATTATGACAAAAAAGTGACACTTCAAATGACTAGTACAGACCAAGACTGTCCGACAACGAACGTTGGTGCAAATTTAGGTTCGGGTGGTTCTAAAAGTTTTTCTTCGTCAAAGAATACAAGTTCCAGTTCCTCAAAATTTGGTAGCTTATCGGATAATGGTGATGAAGCAATGAAATGGATAGCTCATCAGGTAAAAGGTCTTCAAACAGCTATTTCTGTCCCTCTTCTTCAGGTAGTAAGATCGTTTGAAGGTGACTCTTCACAATTTAAAGAGTGGGTCAAAGAAATTGAAAAGTACGCACATATGGCTAGACTCGATAATACGGACATACCGAGAATAGTTCTTATGACTTGCACGGGCACAGTAGGTGATTTTGTCAAACGGTATTTAGAGGAAATTGAGTCAGAGGGCGAAATTCCTGACTGGTCAAATCTCAAAAGGTTGATGCAAAAGCGATATGCTGAAATTACTGATAATCAGAGAGCTATGACTGTGCTCCGTAAAATTAAACAAACTTCCGAGGAAAGTGTTCAGTTGTATTCAGAGCGTTTACTCCGATTGGCTGAAGATGCATACACTGCTCCTTTTGATGAAACAGAATACGCCTTTATTCAGAAACAATTGGTTGACATTTTCTGTGACGGTCTGTTTTATGATTACTTGCGAATGAAAGTTCTTAGATGTGATCCAAGAGGTTATGATGAGGCAGTTGAAATTGCAATGAAGGAGCAAAATTTACGAAAACGTTTTAATTTGAGGTCAAAGACACAGAATGAAACACCCACAAATAATGAAAATCCAGATTTGGCTGTAAATTCGAGTCATCAAAAATGTTTTAAATGCAAATGTACAGGACACACTTTATGGGAATGTCCCCAGCGCGTAAGTAAACAAAATATTAAACCGGCTCTCGATTATTCAGACCCAGAATCCGATGAAAACAGAGAAGTTTCCCCTACTAAACGTAAAAAGTCATTAGATGAATGTGAAAACACCCTACCTAATAAACAGAAACTGATAAATACAGTTCCCGTTAAAAATTCAGAAGACTTCCGTGATAAAATACTAGGTCAGACAAAGTCAGGATGCATGAATAGGTATAAAACAACAGAATGCTGGCTATGTCACGCGAAAGGTCATTTTAGACGGAATTGTCCCAATCGCAGATTTCCGGATAGATACAGAGTTCAAAATTACTCACATGACAGGTATTTACGGCGATTGTCCCACAAACAAAATCAGGGAAACTTCAAGGCTCTCTTCAAAAGGAAGCCGTTGAAGAGAGCAAACAAAATGCTAAAATGAAAAGATATAATGAAAGTAAGAAACCCGTATTCCAATTAAATTTAGCTGGAAACCCTAGCTCCTGTATTATAAAGATAGGTAAGATGAGATGCCGAACTTTAGTAGATACTGGTGCTGAGGTTTCCATCATGAATAAAAAGACTTTTGATCGATTATCGCCAAAGCCAAAATTATTGCGCGTTAATAGAAGTTTACGAGCGGTAAATAGTGCGCCAATTGAAGTGTTAGGACGGACAACACTTAACTTTTCAATAAACGGACTGAAAATGTCTCAAAACTTTTACGTAATTGACACGCTAAATAAAAACTTCATCTTAGGAAGAGATTGGCTAAAGGAATATGGTGTACGTCTTTACTTCGACTTAGGAATGCTTAGAATAGGAAAAACGTATGTGAAACTGGACGAAGATATTCACATTTCATCGATTTTGAGGCTCAATAAAAAGATGAAGATCGAACCACAGACAGCGGTTATATGTCACGTTAAGTTACAGAAAGGCTTCCAAATATCAGATTCAAGGCTTCTAGAGGTCACGAATCTTGACCCCGGGTGTATCGTAGAAGAACCTGGACTCACAATTAGGGAATCCGTGAATACAGTCAGGTCTCCGAACAAAGTACCTATTATGATTGTTAACGAGACTAACAAATGTTACCGTCTCAGAAGAGGAAGCGTAGTAGGAAGGGCTCGACCTTTGACCCCACAAGAAATTTACGCCTTCAATGAAGAAGAACCAATGGAGGTTGATGAACCAAAGCCAGTAATGACGGATTTTGAGGATCTATATGTACCCGAGGACAAGCGCCAAGAAGTGGTAAAACTTCTAAAGAAAAACACAGATCTAATAGCTATGTCAGATTCGGATCTTAGTGGAACAAAGACAGTGCAAATGAAGATAAACACCGGAAAGCATCCTCCAATTAAGAACAGACCGTATAGGACCCCTCTAAACAAACGACAAATTGTTGACAAGGCGATCGATGAGATGCTGGATGCAAAAATAATCAAACGATCACAATCTCCATGGTCGTTTCCTTTAGTTGTGGCGAAGAAGAAGGACGGCAGTGAGAGAATGTGTGTCGATTTCAGAACACTGAACAAAATTGTTCGACCGATATCTTACCCGCTTCCTTTAATCGATGACATCTTGTCACTGATAGGAAATGCTAAGTATTTCACTACGTTGGACTTAAGGCATGGATACTGGCAAGTAACGTTAGATGAAAGTAGCAAGGAGAAGACAGCGTTCGCGTGTCATCGAGGTCTATTTTAATTTAACAGGATGCCTTTTGGTCTGAGTAATGCCCCTGCGGTATTCCAGGAACTTATGAATATTGTTCTACAAGGATGTGAGGGATTCGCCATGGCGTATTTAGATGACATTTTGATTTTCTCTCAAGACGATCCAAAGCAGCATATAAGACACATTCAAGAGGTATTTGACCGACTGAGACAACATAACCTCAAGCTGAAATTAAAGAAATGCGCTTTCTTTAAGGAAGAGACAGAATACTTAGGGTTCGTAATCAACAAAGATGGTATTGCTCCAGATCCAAAGAAAGTTGAAGCGGTCAAAAACTTACCAGCTCCGAAGAATGTTAGAGAAATTCGAGGATTCATCGGAATGTGCAGTTATTATAGAAGATTTGTTCCAAATTTCTCGAAGATAGCAGAACCTTTGATCAATTTAACCAAGAAATATGCAAGATTTAAATGGACCCAGGAATGTCAAATCGCTTTTGATTACCTCAAGGAAAGTCTTACTGTAGTACCACTCCTTGCATACCCGGATACCAATAAACCATACGTCTTATATACGGACGCAAGTAATAACTGTGTAGGAGCGTGCCTTACTCAAAAAACGGACGAAGGAGAAGAAAAACCTATCTATTTCTTATCACACAAACTAAGTCACACACAGACGAAATGGTCCACTATTGAGAAAGAAGCTTTTGCTATCCATTATGCACTTCAGAAGTTAGACCATTACTTACATGGAGCTCAATTCACCATCAAGACTGATCACAAACCTTTGAAGTACCTCCTAGACTCACCTAGGCAAAACAAGAAAATACAGCTATGGGCATTAAGTATTGCAGGATACAACTGCAGGATCGAATACGTCAAAGGTGAAGATAATCACTGTGCGGATCTTCTGTCCCGTATACCGCATCCTAAGACGAACGAAAAGTGCAAGGAAATCGAAGAAGAGCCTGATATTGACGATAGAACATTTGAGATAGGGGTACTAAATTCAAATGAGTTCAACCCGAGAGACTTTGCAAACTGTCACGTTGAAGATCGACAAGAGATCACAAAAGCTGTTTCAGATTTATCTGAGGAGTTCAACTTGAAAGAAGAACAGGAAAAAGACCAAGAAGTCGTGAGAATAAAGAACAGACTAAGGAAAGGAACAGCCACGAAAGCTGAACAGACACACTACTTCGAGGACAAGGAAGGACTATTTTATTACCTATCTCAGCCGGACTCTGAGGATCCAAAGCTAAGACTGTATATACCTCAAGAAATGGAGACAGTCGTCCTCAGGCAGTACCATGATCAACTCGGTCATATGGCTGTAGATAAGACATACGATTCCATTCGTCTTAAGTATTTCTTTCCGAATATGTACAAGAAAATTCACGCATATGTAGAGAAATGTGTCACATGTCAGACAAGAAGTTCCAAGAAATCAAAACCTCCTATCAAGGAAACAGAAATACCTCCTTACCCTTTCGCAAAGATTGGCTTGGATTTATCTGGACCATATCCGACTACACTATCTGGGAACAAATACATTGTCTCCTTCATAGACATATACTCGGGATGGCCAGAAGCTTTCGCCGTGCCTGACAAGTCTGCAGATCGAATCGTACATCTTATTTTAGAAGAAATTTTCCCGAGATTTGGCTGCCCCCTGGAAATTATCTCGGACAACGGAACGGAAAACGTCAATAGGAAAGTACAGGAAACTTTGGACACGATGAACATTCATCACATCAAGACATCGTACTACAGTCCCTAAGCAAATGGTAAAGTCGAAAGATTTCACCGAACTCTTCATGACGTCATGTCTAAGAAAATTCAAGAAGACGTCCAAGACATAAGGAATCACAGAAGAGATAACAAGCTTGATGCTATGTGGCAACCGTACTTTCGAATTATTGATCATACAGGACCACTTTCATTCATAGTGAAAAATCAGCTTGATGGTAATACAACAAAGACACATGCTCGACATCTTAGACCTGCAAAGATTGATGAATGGAAAATTCCGAGGGACTCTGAAGGAAATTTATTACGTAAAAAGACATACGTAATCCCGCCCGAACAATCAGATAGTGATGATGATGAACCTGTTCCTCAAGACGTTGCGATTCGACACAGAATTCAAGAAAGAGAGGATTCGTCTGACGAAGATGACATTCCACTTATGGAACTTCGGAGACGACTAAGAGCTCGTGATATGCCCGATACATGTACGGACAAGGGCGATGAAACGAACATCAATCTTGATCCTCCAGTAGTGAGTTTACCAATAACTCCTGAGCATCGCGAGGAGGAGATGGAAATAGACGCTATTTCCAAGAAACCGGAAACGAGTTTCTTACAAAATGAAAAGGCTTCCCAACAGAAATCTGTTGAAAATACCCCGTCTTCAGATCCCCAGTTGCTACTCATGAACAGCATTTATGAAATGACAAAATTTTTGACCTCTCAAAAGCTTAATATATCGTCATTGTAAACGATATAAATATAGTTCCTATTTCAAGCATTAAATAACTAAAATGTTTTAAGATGAAAAGAAAGTGAGAAGAAATGGTAATAAAGATGATTAATTAAACAGTCAAGGAAAAATAAAGTAAATCAAAACGAACTTTAAAAAAAAGTCCTGAAATATCCGATAAAAATATTCTTTTTATCTAAAAAGAGAGGGAGGGAAAGGGCATTAAAACTCAAAAAGTAACGTATCACAGATACAGATTTTATAAATACACACAAAAGACATTTTAAAAAACTATTAATTACACAGATGCAATGGCAAATTAGAATGAGATAAAAAGGGGAATAAAATCAAATTATCCATACACAATATGAAAGAAAAACAAAACATAAATGATAAAATATGCAGCGTGTACTTTAAGAATGCTCTTAAGTTGTAAATTTCTAACTGGATTTCACTGGTTTACATCAGGGTTTGATCAATATCTAGAGCTTTCATTCTGGTGATCGTATTTCAGTCCTTGTCTCACTTTATTTCATGTCAACGGTGTAGTATTGTCAAAGACAATATAAAGTCATGATTTGCTTGAAAAGATCACTAGGCTGAATTCTAAGTTCTATATTTATTTACATATATACATGGTACTATGAGTTGCACAGAGGTACACGCTAGCTGGCAGACTGACCAGCACGTGGGCATGCATACAGATAAGATGCTTCATAATCACGTGACTGGCTATAGCTAAGATATTACATTCCTCCTTTTCTTTATAGATTAAAAAATATTATTACTGATGATTAAATTTAAATGTAATAAAGTAATCTAAAAATAAATGAAGTAGTGTCGAGCACGGCACAGAGAGTTCATATATAATGTCAAAGGTTCACCGTCTCGACACGAGCAGATAAAGAAAGCAATTAATACGAAATCAAAAGTGAATAACTAAAGAGTGTAACAAGTCTTTCAATTGATCTCAGAATAAAGTGTCATAGAGAATCAATGCACGTGTTCATCTAATCTAAACTATACGATAAGAAAGCACTACATAACAACGAGTGTAAAAGTTAATGATGTCCGAGTCCCTGAAAAGCAATAAAACTAACACGAGATTGACATGATTGATATAACAGCTGAATGCAATGAAATTTGAACAATCTATGGTAACAGCAAAATTAATCAGTAACATTGAAATCAAAAATTCGAATACATGATTTTTAATTGACTTTTCACTTTTTTCACATTTCACATTTTCACCGCACTAATCATTAATCGCGATATCTTGCCGGTTTCTGTCTATTTCGTTTTGGTCGTCTACGAATGATAGGGGTTGGCGATTGATACGGTGTTCGATTGTCTGATGCGTAAATTCCAGTTGGAAGCGGTTTGAAATGTGAAGCATCTCGGGTTATTTCTTTTCCTTCGTGATTTACGGTTATCATTGATTTCTTTCTTCGAATAACTTTGGCCGGTTTCGGATGAAACGGGGGTGTTAATTTATCCCTTTTCCGTTGTTTTACGAGTACTTGATCGCCCTCCTTGATAGGTGACTCTCGTCCTTTTCTTTTTGAGTCAGCGTACTTTTTGTTTTTCGATTTTTCTGATGCATCTTTGTTTCGCAATGGACTGTTTTGAGGTGATTTCGGCATCTCTGGTAATTTGGTTTTTATTGTTCTGGAGAAAAGAATTTCTGCCGGTGAAATTCCAGTTGTAGAATGCGGTGTCGCACGGTAGTTCCTGAGAAATTTGTGTAGTTCCTGCCTGTAATTTTTGTTTTCGATGTTTGCGGCTTTTATAATTTTCTGCAACTGTTGCATGAATTTTTCGACAAGTCCGTTTGCTTCTGGATGTAACGGAGTTATTTTACGGTGTTTGAATCCCAGGTAATCCGCAAATTTGCTGAATTCTGAACCGTTAAATGGTGGTCCATTGTCGCTCTTACATACTGACGGTATTCCGAATGTAGCAAATATACCATCTAGCTTAGGTATGACAGTTCTCGCAGAGATGGATGTCATTATTTCAATGACCGGAAAACGAGAATAATCGTCGATTACAACCATGATGTAATCACCATTCGGAATTGGTCCGAAAAAATCAACAGAAACTTCGTCCCACGGTTTTGACGGTATTTCACTCGTCTTTAATGGTTCCGGTGTGTTCGTAGGCGACAACGATAGGCAAGTTATGCACGATTTGCACATTTGTTCAGTAAGATCGTCGATATACGGAAACCATACTTTTTCTCGCAGTAATTGTTTTGTCTTTGTGATTCCCTGGTGACCTTCATGAGCTATGCTAATTGCTCGTCGCTGCAATGATTCTGGGATACAAATCCTTGTTCCTCGTAAAAGTATACACTTATCTTTGATATTGACGACTGTTAGTTCATTTCGCATTCTCGAGAAACAATTGTAAGATTTATTATCTTTGCACATTTTGTGGTCCCAGTGATTTAAGGTCACGGCCTCGATAACGAGCGGAATTACGGGATCATGCTGGGATGCTTTGATGATATCGTCCAGTTGCATAGATCTTGGTACGGCATTTTCGGTAACGTACCTTATGTAATGTTCATCTGGATTACATTCCTTTGACTCGGTCAGCGGGTGTCTAGACAAGTAATCGGCGGCATTAGTAATCCCAGGCATGTACTTGACCTTAAAGTTGTATGTTGTTAACCTTAAACGCCACCTTTCTAGTCTGAGATTTTGTTTTGCTTTCGGCTTCTGAAAAATGTATTCTAAAGATTTGTGATCCGTGATAAGAGTAAACGGTTTTCCAAATAGATACAGGTGGAAATGTTCGCATCCCCAAACAATTGCAAGTGCTTCGCGTTCAGTTTGGCTATATCTTTGTTCTACAGGGGTTAGCGCACGGCTTGCGTAAGCGACTATTTTATTTTCTTGGCTCATCACTGCGGCTACACCTACTGGACTTGCATCCACGTGTACTTCTGTCTGTTTTCTAGGATCGAAGAATGTCATTACACGGTCACTTGTGAGGTTACGTTTTACTTCCTCGAATGCGTCATCCTGTTCACTTGTCCATTTCCAAGGAGTTTTGTCCCGTAGTAATTTTCGCAAAGGTTCAGTGATAGTCGAATAGTCCGGAATGAATCTGGACACGTAATTTGTCATTCCAAGAAAACTTTGATTTCTGATTGATTTGATGGCTTCTTTGCGTCCTTGATTGCCTCTACTTTCTTTGGATCGGCTGATATTCCTTCCGCTGAGAATACATATCCGAAGAAAGATATCTTGTTCTGATTAAACGAACATTTTTCCTTGTTAAGAGTAAGATTCTTTTCTCTTAGCCTCTGAAGAACGGCACGGAGATTTGCATCGTGAGTTTTTTGGTCGGATCCAAACACTATTATGTCATCGCTTAGGTTACGGACTCCTTTAAGGCCTTGTAGCGCTTGACGAATTTCGTTTTGGAATATTTCAGGAGCTGCAGAAATACCAAAATTAAGTCTTTTATAGCGCCATAATCCTACATGTGTAGAGAAGGTAGTTACATACCTTGACTCGGGTTCGAGCTCTAGCTGATGAAATCCATTTCTTAGATCCAATTTGGAGAAAACTTTAGCTCCGTTAAGATCCATTATCAGGTCATCTATAGTCGGTGTAAGATGACGCTCACGTTTAATAGCTTTATTAGCTTTCCTCATATCGACACATATCCTTATTTGATTGGGATTTTTCGCTCGTGTTGCTACAACGATAGGCGATACCCAGGGTGTCGGTCCTACGGCTTTTTCTATGACGTCTTGTTGCTCAAGTCGCTTTAATTCCTCTTCTACTTGATTTCGCACGTGAAACGGAATTCTCCTGTGAGGCTCTGCTACAGGAGCGATATTTTCATCGATGTGTATTTTGATCCTTTTATCTTTTAATTTTCCGAAGCCTTCGAACACATCGCGGTATTCTTCTGTTAATTCCTTTTTCGGGATTTTCACTTTCTGGATGACCGGTATAATATTAAGATCCACTGCTGTTGCGTAACTTAACAGATTTCCATAATCTCCCGGCACAACGTAGAATGTAGCGGTTACGATCTTATCCTTGGATTCAACGGATGCAGAAAATTTGCCTTTTATACGGAGCTTTTCCTTTTGACCGTAAGCAAACGCACTTATATCCGATTTCTGCAGTTTCGGTTTTTTTCGCATTTTGTTTACCATGGTTTCTTCTACGATGTTGATTGAGCTACCCGTATCGACAATAATTTTCATTTTGTGGTCGTTCAGACGGATTTCTGTTTTAGGTAGTTTACCTATTTGATGGACTTTGGCTTTAACTCCGAATGAGTATGCACCTTTTGTCGTAGTTTCATCGTCGCTTCTTGAAGATGTAGACGAATTTTCACCATCGCTGCTTGATGCGCTGTTTTCGTCGACATTTTGTACCTTTTGTCTTTCTCTAGTTTTGCGTTTCAGGCATTGCGAGGCAAAGTGATTCTCTTTCTTGCAGTAATCACAGATTTGACCAAACGCAGGACATGATGAGCGATGTGGATAGCGTCCTCCACAGTTCCTACATTTTTGCTTCTTTCTTTCTTTGCTTTGAGAATTAGATTGCTCAATGTTAGGCTTAGAAAAAGGTTTTTGCCTTACCGCATTGGTTTCTTCTGATTTCCTCATTTTGTCCGCTTGTTTATTTGCAATTTCCATGGCCCTTGCTGTTGATAATAATTTTGTTAAATCCAAGTTATCACGAAGAGCTTTGCGTCGCAGATCATTTGAAGTACAGCCTTGAATTATCTGACTCTTGATTTCTCCGTCAGTGTCCGCAAAGTCGCAGTGTTTAGATTTTTGTCGAAGTCTGGTCGCAAACTGATCCACGGTTTCCTCTTGGAGTTGTTTCATTTGACGGAATTCAAATACTTCAAACTCGCGATTTACTTGTGGTTGAAAGTAGTTTGTCAGAGCTGATTTTGACTGATCATATCCGTCTTCTGCACTTGTATCTGGAAGGGTCTGATGGATATCAAAAACATCTTCTCCTGCGTAATGTAAGAGTAGTGCCTTTTTTCTCTTTTTGCTAGAAATGTCCATAGCAACGAATAAATTCTCAAGTTGATTTACGTATTTTGTCCATCTAATTCCCACAGAATTTTCATCGGAATGAATGTCAAATTTTGGAAATGTTGGAAGAGACATTTTCGGCATTTAAACAACAAGTGTCCTACACGGTTGTTAAAACTCGAGTTTCTCTTTTAATCCAGTTTATCCTCGTCGCCAAATGTAGTATTGTCAAAGACAATATAAAGTCATGATTTGCTTGAAAAGATCACTAGGCTGAATTCTAAGTTCTATATTTATTTACATATATACATGGTACTATGAGTTGCACAGAGGTACACGCTAGCTGGCAGACTGACCAGCACGTGGGCATGCATACAGATAAGATGCTTCATAATCACGTGACTGGCTATAGCTAAGATATTACAAACGGATTAATGATATTGACCCTTGTTGCCCTTTTGGCGGTGTTGGAATTTCATTGACGGTCGTCTCGTGATGCAGGTTCTATCATCAGCTGACAAATGATTTGTTGATACTTCACTGACAAACGACATAATTACAGACGACGTCTAACAACAATGAAAAGTGCATATCAGTTAAAATTTTGATTGAATCGAAATATTAAATGGCATAGCCTGTTGAGTATTTATAATATAAGTAAATACAAGTTAAATGAATGAATCATTGCAAAAAAAAAGATATAATTTTGGAAATTATTTTAGTTTTGGAACAGAGTCTAAATTATTTTTGTAAATTCAAAATTTTGGTCAATCAAGGGGTACAGAGAAAATCTAGTGTCATAACTACCAAGAACAATTTAGTTTGACGTGCAAATATGTTATAGCAATGAACAATAGATGCTGGTATCACTTGGAGAAATGACGATTGAAAATGCTTGATAAACAGTGTAGTTATGCAGAATATCCTTGAATTTTGAATAGCAGCTATTATAACGGAGCAGCCTGTTGTTAATAGAGAGACAAATAAAAGTATACAGGTTAATCCAATAGACAGAAGACGGAAGCCAAAAGACGAAGCCCGAAGCAGTGACGTCAGGAACCTCTGTGCACGATGTTACCAGTGTGGCCGGATGTTAAACCAGCCCGTCACGATGGCAAACGGAGAGACATTTATCTGTTCTTAAATGATGCTATTCAATTTGAAGACGTTTACATTTATACCACTTGGTGAGTGTCACTGCTGGTGGACCAGGTGTCCCCGAGGGCACATGTAGCCAAGTTCGATCAATTTCGGTTGATCGTTTCTTTAACGCATTCTAAATTTCTGGTATCAAAATTTCTTGAAATTTCTAAAAAGTGGGTCCTGTAGCATCATATCCCACCCATCCTGCTACGTCTTTCGGTATACTTTTTCGACATAGTAACTTTCATACTTTTTGGCATATTACATTGTTTAGATTTAGGATCACTGATGAGGGTTAAATACCCGAAACGTGCATGTCTGGTCCACGTTGCCAATTTATCTGTTCTTAAATGATGCTATTCAATTTGAAGACGTTTACATTTATACCACTTGGTGAGTGTCACTGCTGGTGGACCAGGTGTCCCCGAGGGCACATGTAGCCAAGTTCGATCAATTTCGGTTGATCGTTTCTTTAACGCATTCTAAATTTCTGGTATCAAAATTTCTTGAAATTTCTAAAAAGTGGGTCCTGTAGCATCATATCCCACCCATCCTGCTACGTCTTTCGGTATACTTTTTCGACATAGTAACTTTCATACTTTTTGGCATATTACATTGTTTAGATTTAGGATCACTGATGAGGGTTAAATACCCGAAACGTGCATGTCTGGTCCACGTTGCCAATTTATCTGTTCTTAAATGATGCTATTCAATTTGAAGACGTTTACATTTATACCACTTGGTGAGTGTCACTGCTGGTGGACCAGGTGTCCCCGAGGGCACATGTAGCCAAGTTCGATCAATTTCGGTTGATCGTTTCTTTAACGCATTCTAAATTTCTGGTATCAAAATTTCTTGAAATTTCTAAAAAGTGGGTCCTGAAGCATCATATCCCACCCATCCTGCTACGTCTTTCGGTATACTTTTTCGACATAGTAACTTTCATACTTTTTGGCATATTACATTGTTTAGATTTAGGATCACTGATGAGGGTTAAATACCCGAAACGTGCATGTCTGGTCCACGTTGCCAATTTATCTGTTCTTAAATGATGCTATTCAATTTGAAGACGTTTACATTTATACCACTTGGTGAGTGTCACTGCTGGTGGACCAGGTGTCCCCGAGGGCACATGTAGCCAAGTTCGATCAATTTCGGTTGATCGTTTCTTTAACGCATTCTAAATTTCTGGTATCAAAATTTCTTGAAATTTCTAAAAAGTGGGTCCTGTAGCATCATATCCCACCCATCCTGCTACGTCTTTCGGTATACTTTTTCGACATAGTAACTTTCATACTTTTTGGCATATTACATTGTTTAGATTTAGGATCACTGATGAGGGTTAAATACCCGAAACGTGCATGTCTGGTCCACGTTGCCAATTTATCTGTTCTTAAATGATGCTATTCAATTTGAAGACGTTTACATTCAAAGATTATGGTAGAGTGAAATCTATCATAGGGATGTGCGATCCGTGCAGAATCCAATGCAAAGGACAATTTGCAATTAATGAACTACTTTATTTGACGCTTTATAACGAGAAAGTTTTTACCCCGTCGCTTTTCTGGGTGCATGGCGTCATCCGGATTACGGGAAGATCTTGGTAACGTCACTAATACCAAGATGCGTCTGAGGTAGATCAATGAAGAAGAAATGATTGCTTAGAAGAAACCATGAGATGCAATTCCGTGGGAGATGATGCCGAAGACGAGAAGATGATTTAATTCTCGAGCGAAAAGAAAAACATTTGATGATACGATGATAAATCCATATGGTGCAGAATTCCTTCCATGATGAAATCGAGGTCCATGTATTTGTTTAACTCGACGGAGGTTACACAGAACACGAAGAAGGACCATAAGACGGAAAGGAACCATCATATAAAAAAGGGCCCTTGCAGAAGAAAAGAAAAAGAAGTGTACAAGTTGTGTGTAGTGTTATTTCAGTGGAAAAAAGCAGAGTAAATGTGAATTTTATAATGTATTATGCTTATGTATGATGATTCTTGCATATATTTAACTCATCAATTTTGATTTTTGCATGATGTACATTGAACATTGATATATCATACTACTATTTGACGTATTGGCCTTGAATGAATTTGTTATGTTTTGATAATCATGTCAAGGACATTTTGAATGAACAATAATGAGTTTATTATGATGATGAACATTGGGTCACTTGATAAAGACAGTGAAAAACGTGAGATGATGACTTTAATCTGCATGTCATTTATATTTATTTACTTGATCATGATTGACTGAGTGCACTATAAGATGATGCAATTATCTATATTGTGGTGTCAAGGCCATGCGTGTAGAAAATAACCAAGCATAGATTCAAATAAAGAAAAGAAAAAAAAAAAGAGTGATGAAAGTTACTAAAACGTCAGCTATAAAGTTGAATGTTTTATTTTGATTGTGAAAATCTTGGTTATTTTCTTAATTGGGGGAGTATTGTAACCATATGGCCTCTCCCCCACAATATTTATGGTTAATAATTATTTTATGTTGGGGAATTTGCACACTGTAGAAAGAGTGATAACTCTAAACTAAATAGATGCATTTGTCAGAACACAAAAGTAAATAAATTCCCTTACATGAAAAAGGGATGATGTTAATATTAATTCACATAAAGATAATTTTGAAACAAGATTAGAAACAGATTCATGAAATCTCAGTTAATGATTTTATATTAAGATTTTAAGGGAAATATTTTCTCAACTTTAACACGTTTAATTGTAAATATTGATTTTCCAATACTTGAAAGTCCAGAGATTGATAAGAACTTAATTACAAATTGGTTTTATCTATGAGTTGGAGAATTCTACACGTGAAGTACCAGCATATTGGGTTTATTTACGTACAATCCCTCATAATTTCAAATGCTTTGAAGAGTTGTAGACAACCTTATCTTTGAGGGATGAACATGGAATTATCTAGAAATATGTCCATCATATTGTGCAATTCCCCTCCCAGGTTTAAATACAATGTGTCATTTTTCAATTGTTAGAATTACTTTCTCGATTATCAGATTTACTTTCTCGTTGTCAGATTACTTTCTCGCATGCTATGAATTCTGTTAAACAATGTTTCGTGAAATAAACTTTGTGAAAATTCCAACGATGTTTTCCTTCCAAGACAAAGTACTGAACATTTATTAATCACACAACGCGAAGTACGAATTATGGCTTGTAAGCCCGCATCGGCTTACAAGATGCCACCGGGGGAATTCGTGTTTCACAAACACAGGCTTTATTTCATTTAAAAATAGCTGATTTCTGGAGAATATTTATTGAATCTTTAGAAGTTCTTGAAATGATAGCAGGAATGTATTTTGAACTGTAATTATTTAGGTTCACTCATAAATTACATGTATGAAACATATAAAACACCGCTAAAGACGGTATGGCCGGATTGCAAAGTAAGTTTTTGTCACCAACTGGGTCAAAGTCACTAAGTCAAATATTACAGCATACATTGAGAGGTCTTGTCAGAGGCAACCTACATGTATAAAATAAAGTTTCTACTGCATACAGTTCCTTAGATTTTGCTTAAACCAGAAACTTTGACCAAAATCTTTAACTAGGTCAAAGTCCAAGGTCAAGGTCACTAGGTCCAGTGTTATGGCATAAATTGAACGGTATCATCATGGGCAACCTCAATGTATAATATAAGGTTTCTACTGCATACAGTTTCTTAGATTTTGCTTAAACCAGAAACTTTAACCAAAATCATAACTAGGTCAAAGTCCAAGGCAAAGGTCACTAGGTCAAATGTTACGGCATATATTGAAAGGTCTTGTCATGGGCAATCTACATGTACAGTATAAGGTTTCTACTGCATACAGTTCCTTAAATTTTACTTAAACCAGGAACTTTAACCAAAATCTTTAACTAGGTCAAAGTCCAAGATCAAGGTCACTAGGTCAAATGTTACGGCATAAATTGAAAGGTCTTGTCATGGGCAACCTACATGTATAATTTAAAGTTTCTACTGCATACAGTTCCATAGATTTTGCTTAAACCAGGAACTTTAACCAAAATCTTTAACTAGGTCAAAGTCCAAGGTCAAGGTCAATAAGTCAAATGTTACGGCATAAATTGAAAGGTCTTGTCATGGGCAACCTTCATGTATAATATAAAGTTTCTACTGCATATAGTTCCTTAGATTTTGCCTCAACCAGAAACTTTAACCAAAATGTTGACGGCAGACGGACAGACGGACGGACGGACAGACAGACGGACATCGTCAATCTATAGACCGGAATTGCTTTGCAATCCGGTCGAAAAGGTATATTTTCTACTTAATTTTGGGGCAAAATGCCTGTTTTTTGTCTAAAAATTACAGATTTCTGGAAAGAGTTTATTAATTCATTTTCTTTGCTAAAACTATACATTTAAAGCTATTATCATTATAGAAAGTAATCATCTTGTCAGATGATTGTGAAATTAAATGTAATAATTAATTAAAACCATCATTTTGGGGTAAAATATGCCTTTTTTATGCAAAAACCACTTATTTTGAGAAAATAAGTACTAGCTCTTTTAATTTGCCTAAATTGATATGTTTAAGCTTTGATATTACGCTGTTTCTTATTATAAATGGGTAGAAATGTTATTTGATAACTGAAATTTAATTTATATCTTATTTTGGGGCAAAAAACCTTATTTATGTGAAAAAATCACTTATTTCTGTTAATATTTTCATAAATTTATATGTTTTATTTAATCAACACTGGAGAAGTTTCATATAATTGGATGGCATAAATGTGATCAAGTTTAATGAGTTAGAAGAGATTTCTTTGATTATCTAAATGTAAACAAACAGGTAAGTCATGTGATCTAAAAATAGAAATCGAAAGTATGGTTTTCTCGGAATTAGAAAATCGATATGAAATTACTTGATCATCAATAAAATGAATATTTACTGATTCCTAAAATTTATGACAATAGAATAAATCATATATGACAATGTAACTTACACTTTATGGGGCTGATACTGTATACTAATTTAACAAAGTTTTGGCAGGAAGTGCTGACATGGCGATGTGGCCGCTCTGAGTGGATTCTAATAATAAAACCAAACTGTTCAAAAACATTCCGGGTAACATGACACTCCCCCTCTGATTTTGTAAAAAATCACTATTAGTTCAAAAATCAATGAAAGAATTGTTGAAACATAACAACAAGTAGAAAATCACAAAATCACACATGATATCAATCATTCTATTCAAAAATGTAAATGTTTGAGAATTAATATGAAATATATGAATTGAAAGTATCAAAATTAAAAGAAGTACTGACATGGCGATGTGGCCGCTCTGAGCGGATTCTAATAATAAAACCAAACTGTACAAAAACATTCCGGGTAACATGACACATATCTAATTTAATCATAAAAATCAATATATATCAAAGGCAGAGCTTTTATTTTCTTGTCTAAGCAGCCCCCCCCCCCCCCCCTACATACACACAATAAAATTCAGACATGAAAAATGCTTTGATTGGTAATAATTTAAATTTTATAGTAATCCCCTGGTTAGGGAGCTGATATTTTCAGGGATTCATGCCTAGGTATAGGCACGTATACACTTAAAATTTGGTGAGAGTACATGACCTAATTACCGAGAAATGAGACCGAGAACTTTGCCAATATTTCTGCAATTCTGACAAAGTCTCAAAATTTTCTAAGTTCAAAATTTTACATTAATCCCCTGGTTAGGGAGCTGATATTTTCAGGGATTCATGCTAGGGTATAGACACGTATACACTAAAAATTTGGTGAGGGTACATGACCTAATTACAGAGAAATGAGACCGAGAACTTTGCCAATATTTCTGCAATTCTGACAAAGTTTCAAAATTTTCTAAGTTCAAAATTTTACAGTAATCCCCTGGTTAGGGGACTGATATTTTCAGGGAATCGTAAATAGGGGAATACTATAAAAGTTTGGACTTAGAATTTTTTTGTTTTTTGAGAATTTGTCTGAATTGTAGAATAATTGGTAGAGTTCTCGGCCTCATTCCTCGGTAACAAGGCCATGTACCCTAGGCATGAATCCCTGAAAATTTCAGTATCGCAACCAGGGGAATACTATAAAAGTTTGGAATTTGTCTGAATTGTAGAAATATTGGCAACGTTCTTGGCCTCATTCCTCGGTAACAGGGCCATGTACCCTCACCCAATTTAATGTGTGTTTGAGTCAATGTCGAGGCATGATTTCCTGAAATTTTGAGTATCGTAACCAGGGGATTACTATAAAAGTTTGGACTTAGAAGTTCGTGAGAATTTGTCTCAATTGTAGGATTTTTGGCAAAGTTCTCGGCCTCGTTTCTCGGTAACAAGGCCATGTACCCTCACCAAATTTAATGTGTGTTTGAGTCAACGCCTATGCATGAATTTCTGAAAATTTCAGTATCGTAACTAGGGGAATACCATCAAAGTTTGAGCTATTACCAACAGGATGTGTCGATGCTGTGCTCTTTCAATTATTTTTTGTAAGCAGTGGAGGTGGGGCATGGGTGTCATATGTATTTTTTGGTGTGATGAAATAGTAATACAGAAAATTGATTATGCATACATTTTCAATACAAATGTTTCTTAGTCGAATTGTCAACTGTATTCTGGAATGCAGTTGGCAATTCAATTGTCAATTGTCAACTGTATTCCAAAATATGTTTGCCAATCTGAATGCCTATCTGTACCTCAGACCAATATGGTTGTATTTAAAGACTGTTTACGAAGTTTAAACGATAGTTTTAAGTAATTACATGTAAGTTCCAATCAAGGAAGTTTAAAAGATAATCTATATATGAGTAAAAGTGTACATGAAGGTAGACATGTCTTGTCAAGAAAAATGGAACTGAGGTAATTGGTTCTACTTTCATATGTAAAAATCAAGGCATTAAGTGTCACTACCGATATAGAAACTTCCCGTTTTACTTCGAACATCGACCAAAGATTTCATTTAAAGAGCTTACAAAATCAGTACACAAATGCTAATGTTATATTTGTACCTGCTTGCCAGAACCTTTCGTTGGACTTTTTGAGGGATTTTTGTTGGAATGGACCCCTCTGACTTTCCTGACATTCTTTTTATATGTTTGAATAAACTGGTTTGTCCATGCGTAAAGAATGGTGAAAGATTGCTGCCTATACGAATGTTTTTCACACTTGTGTTGGATTTATTTGAATTTGGAATACTGATCTATGGTCCTGGGATTTTCTTTGGAATAGACACATTTCAGAACTCAACACAATCCAGTGTCATAGAGTTTCCCGTCAGATTCGGTTTTCTAAGCGTATGGGCACTCTACTTTGCGTTTGCTACTTTCCTTTTTATCATTTTATTTTGCAAGAAATGCCACTCCGATGACTCCAATAACAATCCGCCGCAAAACCGAAAGTTCTGTTGCTGTAATAGAATTAAAAGTAATGTTCAGCAATACAAGAAATCGTTTTGCTTTAATAAAATATTCACCATTTTCCTTGATGCTCTTCTTGTGGCATACAGCATTGCCACAGCAGCGTCCTTGGAAACAGCTATTCCTTTTTACAAAATTCCAAATTCAGCGCTCGATTGGCTACTCTGGGGTATATCCTTTATAGCAGTGATTGATTTCATCGTTGACGTTGTGGAACTATTAATCGGTACATTCTGCTTTAAAAGCACAACCATGGTCCATCCGGGGAATGGGACTCAGCCGAGAAGGGAAGCTCCCTCGAGAAGTTCATGTGCGCCGAGAAGAGAGACTGAGTCAAGAAGGAAATATAAACAATCAGGTGCCTCGAATAGTATAGAGCTTGATGGAGAGGTAATTTCTTTGATACAGTCAATGTTAACATGAAGAATATTAAGATTCACAGCCTGTCTTACATAAAGGAGAAACATAATATTTTCTTTATGTATGTTTTCATTGATTTCTTCATCAAAACGATGTAATATATGTACATGTATTTTGACACGAATTTCTTGAAAAGTTATGCTTAGAATTTTGATTGGAAAACATTTAAAAAGATTACGTCACAATTAGTCTGGGATGTATTACTGGGTTGGATGCACCCCCCCCCCCCTTTGATCCTCCAAAACCGGCCTAACTTTGTAGGTTTTTTTGCGCTCTTTCAGATTAAAAGATTGTCTCATGAAAAATTCCATTGCAAAAGTGGTGTTTTTTTTTGGGGGGGGGACATGTTTTTATAGTCAAAAATCACTGAAAATAGGAAAAAATATAACTTTTATATGCCACAAAATACCTATTAAATGAACAGAGGATACTTCAAATGCATATGACTTACAAGGAAAAACTATGATATACCCAGGAACTCTTTTGAATATATATAATAACGACACATCTCATAGTAATAAGAATTTTCCAGAAATCAGCGATTTTTTAAAAAAAAATGTGATTTTCCACCCAAAATAGCAAGATAAGCAAAGAAATCTCTTCAAGCTCATTAAACTTGATCACTTTTATGCCATCCAATTATATGAAACCTCTCCCACTTTGTTAAAATAAAAAGTATAAAACAAATATTCACAGAAATAAGTTATGAATTAGGGGGGGGGGGGGTTGCCCCAAAATAAGATATTAATTAAATTTCAGTTATGAAATGACATTCCTATCCATTTATGATAAGAAAGAGCATAATGTCAAAGCTAAAATATATCAATTTATGCAAATTAAAAGAGCTAGTACTTTTTTTTATCAAAATAAGTGGGTTTTTTTATAAAAAATGCATATTTTAACCCAAAAATGTTGATTTTAATGAATTATTACATTTAATTTCACAATAATCTGACAAGATGATTACTTTCTATTATGATAATAGCTTTAGATGTATAGTTTTAGCGAATATAATGAATTAATAGAATTTTCCCAGAAATCTGTTATTTTCAGATTAAGTAGAAAATATACCTTTTATGTTTCAAACATGTTATTCAAGAGTGAACCTAAATTATAACAGTTGAAAATACATTCCTGCTATCATTTCAAGAAATTCTATAGATTCAATAAATATTCTCCAGAAATCAGATATTTTAAGATGAAAAAATACGTTTTTCCCCCAAAAACACTTTGATTTTGAATGAAGCGTTAGTAAAACATATATAATCTGAAAGAGTGTGAAAAGTAACACTAGAATTTAGCTTTCAATCATTGCTTTCATAATTGATAAGTGTTCTTTAAATAGATAAACAGAAATCTCAGATTTCTAATTGAAAATATAGTTTTCTGTATAAAATAATTTTAAAACATAGGAATATAAAATGTATGTCATTTGAAAAGATACTTAATTTTTTTTATTTTTTTATTTTTTTATTTTTTTGTTTTTATTTATTTATTTATTTTTTTTTTTTTTTGAATCATCATTGAACGATTATATGCAATATTGAGGAGATGAGAAGCGGGAATAAATAAAAATTTCCTCCTGTGAATTTTGGCCAAAATTCGACTTATTCACCCCAAAACACACAGTAAAAATAGGAATTGGAACTTGCAACTTATTACTTCTGAAAGAACATCGAAAATACTATATATTCACACTTTTCAATTTCTAAAAACATCAACCATATAAAAGTTATGTTTTTTTTTTTTCTTATTTTCCTATTTTCAGTGATTTTTTACTAAAAAAAACATGTTTTCCCCACAAACACCACTTTTGCAATGGAAATTTCCATGAGACAATTTTTTTATCTGAAAGAGCGCAAAAAATGCTACAAAGTTAGCCTAAGGCCGGTTTTTGAGGATCAAGGGTGGGGGGCTGCACCCAACCCAGTGATACATCCCATACTAAATGCACAAGCTTTAGAAAAAGTCTGAGGTCCTATTCGGAGGCACTATTTACCTCATGATAGTCCTTGTTTGTACGTTTATAGCGACTTTTTAATTTTTCATTCAAATGATATACATGTAGATGCATGCTTTTACAGATCACGTTTGAATTGGCAACATGACTTTGTGTAGAAAAGTTTTCAACTAAAAACAATTAGCATAAATGATCTGCACTGTCCAAACAGTCAAGTTTTGGATGAATGTTTACAGACAGCAAACAACTATCCTCGCCGTTTTATGATGTATTCATTTCTCAATATTGATACGCTATTCCAAAAGATATTATTTATTAAATGTTTATGTATTATTTCTATATCCTGTATTTATTTGTTCATCAAGAGTATATAGTCTCCTAAACACATTAAAAAACGGTCAAATCAATTAAGGTCATAGCTGGGTAATTAGGAAAAGGGGGGACTTCTGCCAATTTTTGCACAAAAGCGACCTTTCACATAGTAAACATTTTGGCAGTTAGAAAAATGTATGAGCCCATGGATATTTTTATTTAAAAAAGCATGATAAAATGGGAAAAAAATAAATTTTTATCTTCTATTTTGTATGGCGAGAGAAAAACCGAGAAGTAGTCAGGGCTCGAACACATGTCTTAAGAGATGCAAGGTAGAACCCGTACCGACTGACCTATCGAGCGATTACAATAAGGTGGAGTAATATATTTTAATATCCCTGCATTTAAAAGCTCTTCATTGTGGAAGGCAAAGTATCACCCGTGTATTTGTTATTACATTACAGGATATGGAAAAAGATAAAGCTAATATATGCATGGATGATGAAAATCCGTTTCCTTCAACAGAACGTAGGTCTGCTCCTCCAACATACCGCTTGTTCCCTTGCGAATTGGATCAAGTATGATATCGTTTTAAATAAGATAATGACCGCCTTCAAACAATTTTGATTTGGATGTTTCATTCAAAGTCATTTATGTCAATGAATGTCATTTTTTGATTCGGGCGTACATGTATCATGTGTATTTGATGTAACTCACAACGTACTTGATAACCCGACGATGAGATTTTGGCGGCAGAAACACCAAAAGAGGTGAAAGGAACCTGTGATCTACTGCAAACTGTTACTTTGTTTGTTCGTAACTTTTATATATCTCCTTGAATTTGAGATGAATTATTTTACATAGAATAACACTGAGCATATATATATGTATCAATTAGCTTTATTCAACATTTTTGACATTAAGTACTATTGACGAGGATTCAATATCCGAAACACTTGTCTAGTACAATAAAATTGGTACTACAGAACATATATTTCAGTATGGACAACATATGTCTTCCTAGATATTACAGCATTTATCTTATGATTGTACCGATACAATAGACCCCTGTACATTTTACTTGTCATGCAATGTGTCTCTATTATTTTAAAATAAAATCTGAATTTTTTCAAAAGTACACTTGATCTGACATTTCGTAATATCAGGTTTTATCGTAATTACGATGATTGGCAGGATCTAAAGTTATTTGAAAAAAATCTTATATGACAACCAAGTCTCTTTGCATTTTTAAAAATGATAAATAGAAGGCTCCATCTATCTGCAAGTTCCAAATTATTACAAAAGACTTGTCTGTATGTGGCACTGTACTGTTTTCCTTTGCTTCTGGAAGGTTGTCTATTTCAACATGACGGAATATTATTGATACAAAATGTGTAAAGTAAATGAGTCAATCGTCATCAACAAAATAGGTATGTGTCCTAGCTATATACAATATATCAGTTCTACCGAATTGAAGCGGCGGGTGTTGCATGCAAAGATTATACTCTATGTCTTCCGAAATGGAAGTAACCGGATGTGACAGTTCTACCGAATTGAAAGGGGCGGGTGTTACATGCAAGCAGGAGATGCTTACTCTTCCTTGGTTTCTGGTATCACTCTCATATCGGGAATTAGAGAAGTAATCTATCTATCTATCTATCTATCTATCTATCTATCTATCTATCTATCTATCTATCTATCTATCTATCTATCTATCTGTCTATCTGTCTGTCTGTCTGTCTGTCTGTCTGTCTGTCTGTCTGCCTGCCTGCCTGCTTGCCTGTCTGTCTGTCTGTCTGTCTTCTTTTCATATGTTGGAGGTTTTTGTTTGTTTGCTTTGGTTCCTGTTTTATCCTGATTTTGAAAGCCTTCGGTTTCTGATTTTCTGAATTATCGATTTTGTGCTGTTTACAGGGATATGGTCATTATCCATCTTTGTCATTTCACACACTTTGGCTATATAACATTTTAAATACCCGAAACGTGCATGTCTGGTCCATGATGTAAGATTATCCGTTATTGAATTTGAAGATGTTTAATATTGTCAGAAATTCTATTGTAGCAATAGAGGTCAAAAATGAGGAAAGAAACTAACTTTGTGTGTGGTCATCTGACAGTGAGGAGATTGTGTTTTACACCATAATTGTACGTTCTTCGAGACCTCTGGGTAATCGGAAAAGTGGGAGGGTTGTGTTCACGTAATCCAGGATAACCACACCTTCTGCTATTTCCGTGGCAGATCGGCGTCCTAAGTCGGCACCGGTTGCCCATTGGTCTCGTTAGTTTATGTGTAGTCCTTTGTGTTTGATGTTTCTGTGTTGTGCGTTGACGTTCCTTGTCCCTTATGCGTCTCGTTCTGTGCTTGTCTGCTTTGTGTTTTTGTATTGGGTGTTTTTGGGTTTTGCTGTGGGTGTTGCAACCTGGTGTTGTTGGAGATCCCCTCCTTTGTTTTAAGCTACTGTAACGTGGATATTTTCGCGGGTTTTGGGGGTTTTTTGCGAATCAACAGACTTTGCGACGTGAACGTGAAAATATTACCGCTGTATTCTTTAAGTGGGAAAGACATTTTTATCGCAAATATTTCCCCAACGAGTTACGTCTTGATGTTAAAATCGAGAAATTAACCACGCTTACAGTAAATGATATATGTAAAGATGCTAAGGCAATCAAGTCAGATATCTGTACACCCGATTACATCCGGTATTTAAAGTGGGAGGGTTCCGTGTACGCAAACCGAAGAATCACATCATTCGCTTGAATTATATAATGGCCAAAGTGAGTATTACTCTCCCTCAATTTATGCATTGCCAACTATTCTAGACCCAAATCACATAATGAAAAATCCAATTTGATTAAAACCAGATCTCTACATGCTCCCGATTTTGTTATGTCGCGTACATGTAGAGATCTGGTTTTAATCAGATTGTGAAAAAACTAAAAATGTAATGATCGCTGAGCGATAAAAGTCCCCTACCGGCGGCGTAAATTTATGTCCTGAATCTCTTTTCACGAGTTTATTATCTGCAACAGCGAAGAGAAGTCCGGAAAAATGTTTCATTGAATTTGCTAAGTCCAAGGTCCATAACTCTTGTAAAACAAGAGCCCCAGGGGGCACAACGCTCACCTGATACCCATGCACGCTGTAATTGACATACTGACATTGAATACTAATAGTGCCAGTACCAGGATTTTAGCCCACGACCTTTCTAAAAAGATTTTTGCCGGATGCAGAGAAGTTTTTTTTTTTTCAGACAACCTTTAAAAGTACAAACAAACAAAAATAGTCATATTTCAAAACAATAACTTTTTACTGATTTGAAAAGACGGATAAAG
Source organism: Pinctada imbricata (assembly GCA_033119305.1). Taxonomy (NCBI): domain Eukaryota; kingdom Metazoa; phylum Mollusca; class Bivalvia; order Pterioida; family Pteriidae; genus Pinctada; species Pinctada imbricata. The sequence goes on from VSWD01000007.1 coordinate 23,340,162, forward strand.
TGGTCCAAAGTCATAGGCCCAGCTAGTATAGTTCAATTATGCAACATTAAAATTAAAATCATTTTGTAAAATTCCACATTAATGTGCAGCAGAAAAAGAATAAAGCAATGAAATGATTTCATAAATTAAGTTTTAATTAAAATTGAACACCGAACCTTTTTTTATTGATAGCTAGCATGCCAGAAATGGTAAAGCCTGTGTTTGTGAAACGAGAATGCCCCCGGTGACATCTTTGTTAGTATAAATACCATTAAATCTGTTAAGTATATGAGAGGTCGGGGTCAGCGTAATGTTGGTATCAATGGACAGATCTTGTCACAAGGAATACACATGTAAAATATGAAAGCCCTATCACTAACCATTCAAAAGTTATGCCCAATTTTAAAGTTTTTGAAAAAGTATGTCAAAGGTCAAGGTTATGGTCATGAGGTCAAAAATTTTGGTATCAATGGAAAGGTATTGTCACAAGGAATACACATGTGAAATATGAAACCTCTATCATCATCTTCCATTCAAAAGTTATGCCCAATGTTAAAGTTTTTTTCGGACAAACAGACAGACGGACAGGCCAAAACATATATGCTCCCAAATATTTTATGCCAGGGGCATAACAACAAAGATTTTTCGGTTTTGCTTTTATTCATATAAATTTATACTGAAATCTATGAATGCTTTTGAATAGTATTGATTTCATCTTAATATATGTAACGTACAGTCAAAATCGTGTTAATCAAATATCAATTCAAGTGAGTTGTGCAGAAATTGGGCCAATATGTTTTCCAAAAGGCAGTGTACGGTGTACAGTGAAGCCACTTGAACAATTAATATAACTTTCGGTAAATATGCTGAAATGCGGCACTTCTTGCCTATGCATATTTCAACAGGCGAGAAGGAGCGTCGCATTTCAGCATACACTGTTCAACAACTCAATCAAGTGGTTTCGCTAGGTCTCGCAGTTTGATGCATCATATTCTGGTATATGGTGCTTTTAGGGAAAGGCCCATGATATTGTTAAGCTTGTCCAACTAGCAGACCTATGACGTCATTATTTACTGTTAACTAATTTCGTCATAGGTCTGTTACACGGACAAGTTGTTAGCAGAGAGAGTTCATGAAATGTATCGGTTGCATTGGATTTGCCGATAAAAAGTTATTTGGTCCGATAAAAACTCATGTTGTATCTATTATTTGGACAGATAAAAATTCCCAAATGTCTTACCACAGGAACCTGTCGTTTTATGAGAGAAAATGTTTTATTATTCACAACCTTAAGCCTCTGTGTTCATCTTAGAAATATTATACATACAAGATGTCGAACAAAGTGGCTTAAGGTTGTGAATAATAATAATTTATTTTCTCTACTGTATTAAAACAACACAGCTTCCTGTGGTCCAACATTTCATTGAATTATTTATTTTCATAAAATTTCAGATTTTAAATGTCCTATGCATTCTCAAAATCCAGAGGAAGAGATTACTCATTAGACGTTTCTTCAAGATATCAGTCCGTAAATTACTTCATCTAAGAGAGTCTAAGACAGAGGAAATTCGAGCAAAGTTTATACATGATAACAAGTATATGCAAGTGTTCCAAGTACATGACTGATAACCAGTATGAAAGTGTTCCAAGTATTATGCACATTAAATAAAAATCTATTCCGTTTGCACTGTATCTCCTGAAATGTATCGCAGTACTAAAGGGTTGTGGAGGAATTGAACCAATCAAATCTGTAACACAATATATAAAGTATGCCGACTTTGTTAACAGTTGTAACCTTTCGCGGGGATTCCCCTCTGTTTTGACTGTGAACAGTACTGAATAAAAGGTGTCACACCATTGGTCCAAAATATTGGAGATGTATTTTTAGCATATTGAATCGATAAAATATGACCAGTAGTCGTGGTAAATTTAACTTCGAACTTGATCTTGTCTTTTATGCAATCTACAATTTAAAATATGTAAAATTCGGAACATTTTCGATGAGAACGGAGAGTTTCTGTAAAAAAAGTGAAATTTGCGAAAAAAGGATATGCATGACCCCCCTTTTTCTTTTCATTTTTATGCGTGCCAAAAATTCGCAAGCTGAAAAGACCAATTTTACAGACTTCCGGGCATTTCAAGTCAGTCAAAACTTTTAGAGAAATAGTGTGCACCTTTTTATTTCCTGTAGTTACCCCTACCAAAGGGGCGTGGAGGTATTGAACCAATCAAATCTGTAACACAAGATATATGGCGACTTTGTTTACCATAGATACAGAATTAAAACAGAGAAAATAATCATTAGATAGGGAAATTGTTATGAAGTATGCATGTATGGAAAAAGTCCACATTTTAAAAACAAATTCGGAGTATATTTGATAGCATATGTGGCCAAGTTATTTATACGTACGAAAATAAGTACACAAAGCCAAACTAGCTTGTTTCTTTTAAAAAATCATTAAGATATAAAAGTTGATATTTTGACAAAATTCTTTCACAGTTTCATTTGTAACGATAAATTTAAAAAGAAAAAGAGAAAAAAAACAGAAAAAGGGAAAAAGATTTGTTGTGGTCCCGCCGGGGTTTGAAGCCACTCCCCATGGGTCCATTGGGCATGGAAAACATACATTAAACCTATGAGCAATCTTAAAAATTTTCCTTAAAAATCCAAAAGTGGATATCTTGACAAAATTCTTTCACTTGTAAGGTACCATGCATGAGTACCTCATACCTACAAAATTTCATGACAATCTGAAGAATGGTAAGAGAAAAGAAGCAGAAAATGTTTGAAAATCAACCCCCCCCCCTCTTCATTTTTACATAAGAAAAAAATTCATAAAAAAATCAAAAATATAAAATTTAAGCATAGAATAAATATCAAAGCATTAAGTAAGTTAACTATGATAAATATGCAGTAAATGAGTGTGTAAAATCATACACTTATTGAGTTATTTAAAGAAATAGTGCAAAAATGTGCATTTCTGACTAAGTCCGAAAAGACGTCAAAAACGCGTCAAAAATTTGACTTAGAAGTGGAACCAAAAATAAAAATACTTCTTTAGACATCTCTCTAGATCATCCTGATGCTTTCGGTTTGCCGATACATGCTTCGGTTCTGAAGAAGAAGTTACCCCCCGTGACCTACTTTTGCCTGCGGTGGCGCCATCTATTGAAGGATCCCGACGAAAAACAACGACACTAGTAGGGGACCATTAGTACTTTATACATACCAAGTTCCAAATCCCTTCAGTGGTTCTTGAGAAGAAGTCGAAAATGTGAAAAGTTTACGAACGGACGACAGACGGACGGACGACGCGCTATGACAATAGCTCACTTGAGCCGTTGGGTCCGGTGAGCTAAAAAGGTCAATGGAAACTAAACTCAAACTTGGTCAGTATCGCATTCAGATGTATTCATATTTGTGCGTTTGACATCGCTATGAAACATTCATTAATCTGCAATAGAACTGAGGAAAGGTCCGGAAACAGATTTTTCATGATATTTGCTAAGTGCAAGGGCCGTAACTCTTGTGAAAAAATCAATCGGAATATAACTCGAAGTTGATCTGTATGCCATTATTGTGTATCCACATTCTAAACATCAGTTCATTATCCGTAATAACAGACACGAGAAGTCCAGAAAACTAAAAGTTTCAAGAAATTTGCTATGTCCAAGGACCTTAACTCTTGTACAAATAGGTCAATTGAGACCAAACTCAAACTTGGTCTGTATCACACTAAGATGTATTTATATACCAAACATCAATTCATTATCTGCAACAGAACCGTAGAAAAATCCCGAAAACCGAAATTTTCATAAAATTGCTAAGTCCAAGAACCATAACTCTTGTAGAAATAGGTCAATGGAGACCAAACTCATTCTTCGTCTGTATCACACTAAGATGTATTCATATACCAAACATCAATTCATTCTCTGCAACTGAACCGAAGAAAAGTCCGGAAAACTGAAATTTTCATAAAATTTGCTAAGTCCAAGGGCCATAATTCTTGTAAAAATAGGTCAATGAAAACCAAACTCAAACTTGATCTGTATCACATTGAGATATATCCACATACCAAAAATGAATTCAATATATGCAACAACAGCGAAGAAAAGTCCGGAAAACTGAAAATGTGACAGACGGACTGACAGACGGACAGACCGAGAGGAAACTAAGAGTCCCCTTCGGCGTTGCCGGTAGGGGACTAATTACCACATCTCCCCCCCCCCCCCCTCGTGAAGCACAACTCCAGATTCACAAAACTTGTTTAATCTAAGAAAAAAAGTGAAATGTGTGATGATGGGGCAAAATTTTCATACATATCTATTTTTTATCTTTTTATATGCAAATAATGAACCTCATTCAGAGCATGTTTACTACAGATTACGAAGAGGTGCTTCAACAAGTTAGTGTAAGAATTTGAACTATTTGAAAATCTTTATTTTTGAACAGATTTCAATTGATATCTTCATAGTATCTGTACACTTTTACAAGACCTTTCCTACAACCCACCCACAATGTGTCTTCGTACATGGCAAGGCAACGTGGACCGCGAAGTTCGTTCAGTTCTGTCAAAACATATTGCAGAAATTCGCCATCTTCTCGTAGCAGATGAACGGCATTGTTATGAAGGTCAACCACCAATATTCTTCCTCTATTGTCACAGCAGACGTCCCTTGCAGCGAACTTCCTCTGCAACGAAGACTGTCCGTTATAGATGAATCTGACTTTGCCTGTTGCAGTTATAACAAGCAGGCGAGAATTAGACTCTTTATCTGTATAATCCACGACACAGATGTCTAAGTTTAGATTTTGTGCCAATCTTTTAGGAAGCGTAAACATTTTGTACTCCTTTAGGGTGTTTCCAAACAGGTCCAAATGATGAACTTCTCCTTGACTATGCACTGTTATATCAGGTGTGTCCCCATCAGAGAGGCACACCAACAAACCACCAGTACGGGATTGACATATTTCACTTGGATGTAAAGGGGTTGTGGAACAAATGTTATTGACTGTGCCTGATGTTGATAAGTGTCGAATAATATTTCTACCAAAGACAGTGTACACAATGTCACCATCTCCAAGGATACAAAGACTGCTGAAGGAAGTTGGTAATTTTTTTTCACTGACATTTTTTTCCGTCCTGTAGACATGGTGCAATTTATCACTGTTGTTTCGGCGAATAAAGGCTTCTTCTGCTGTTAGAAGGAAAATGTTTCTTATGAACTCTGAATCATCAAAAAGAGTAAAGTCTGACTTCTCTGTGACATTCACCTTTGGAACGCTTTCCATAACGTCCCCAAACATATAATGGACGACTTCGGGAGAAATGGTTCCTTCCTTAAACCTCAGATTCTTTTCCTCTGTGTCATCTTCTGGTAAACTTGCAATGTCTTTTCGCAATCTATGGAACTCTTCTTCGACGTCCAGTGTAACACTGTCTTCAGCTGCAATAAACAAAGTTCTTCATCAGAAACATTTGAACAAGCAAATCGTATCAATTTTACTTTATCGCTCAGCTTATGATCTTGTTGAGGGACGGTCAAGAAATATTCAGAATTACGAAAGAAAAGAAATACTTCTAACTAAGTTAATTCGGGTGTTTTTCGCGCACCTATTATTTTTTCTCCATTGTCTATACGTCATCAATTTACTTTGGCAGAAAAGTAGCCCAAGTTTTGAACAGTGGCTTAGTCAAACTCCAGACAGTTCAATTTACGTTACGGTACTCTCCTCTCAATATATGAATACGTCTGACGCGTTGCAAGATTGTCGTTTATTTAGGTGACTAAATGCAAATCATGAACGGACATTTTGTGGTTGCGATTTTGCGTATGGAGTGTTTCAAGTGTTTTGAATAACCAACTTTCTTTGATACCACTGAATGGGTTTTCATTGGGAACATGTTATTTTATTCTTAAATATTTTGATGACATACGGGGATTTATTTCATTAATTTAACTTTGATCAAACTGCAGTTTTGACAGTAAAACTATGAATACCTTGAAACAAAATCAAAGTCAAAAAAGTGGAGATCAGAATTGAATGTAAATGTAGAAATTACAAAAGTAAATTTCAATACACGGTATATCGTCTTCCCATCATTAAATCACTTTGTTCTAAAAAGAGAATTTGGCTCGACATTTGACAAGCAACTCACACACATACAAGTTAATGTAGGTCTATTATCTCTAGAGAACCCACAGATTTTATTATAAATTTCCATGATAACTAGAAATCAAGAAGCTGCAGCATTATATCCCACCCATCCTGATATGTCTTTCGGTATTTTTGAACATAAATTTCAATAACTGATAGGTACTTCTTTAATGTTTATTTCACAGTCTTTGACCATCCGTATTTCATGGTTCGAATTGAGGATCACAACGTGCATGTCTGGTCCATGCCGCAAATTTATCTGATCTTAATTGATGCTATGAATTTGAAGACGTGTATCATATGAATGTTCACGCACAAGACTCATGGCAATACATTATCTGAAAATGCATTTTTTGCGCATGGTACAATATATTTTAACATTTTCGTCTGGAATGCTGTTTTCTGGCTAGTAATGATAAACAAAATAAGGAGGATCAAAGATGCATTGCATTTCCATTGAAAATGCGTCAGAATAATCAATTGTCTTACATCGAAATTATTATATAGGAAATAAAGTACTGATTTTATAGCTGATTATCTTATCTGAAATTCACATGAGCAATGGGTAATTCTTTATTTTACAAATTTATCGTAGTGCTAAACTCTCATTTGAAATATTGTCTCATATAATATAAGAACAGAATTAGATTTACCTGTCTGAATCTCGTTCCTGTAAAAGTTTAGAAGATTTTCTAAATCTTCTATTTCTTTTGATACATTTGCCCTGGACTTCTTTCCTTTCCTCTTTGCCTTTAATTTATCTGCGAAATCGTTGATTAGGGCTACGAACTTGATTCGAACATTTTCTATTCTTTCCCTATCGGCCTGACTGGCAGCTTCCTCTCTCTCCTTTAAGTTTCTTATCATGTCATCAAGTTCCCTACATCGTCCGCCAACATTTCGTCTGATTTGTCGTACTACCTTTTTGGCTCTCTTCCACTCATGGCTCAGATGCTCATCTCTACAACACTCTTCACATACCCGTAAATTGCATGTCCAACAAAAGTAGTCAAGTTCTTCATCTGGGTGTTCTTCGCATATGGAAAGAGCCGACTGTGCACGGTATCGTCTTGTTGAAAGCATTCTAAAGTGGCTTATTCTGTAAAATACAATTTATTTAAAGTACATGTATTGTTATGTATTCATACGCAAGATAAGAAGAACCTATCAGTTATTCAGACTCAAAGTCGGAAAGGCAAGGCAAAACCATTAAAATTTCTATAGGAACGGTTGCGATCCTCGGAATGAATAACATTTCGAAGTGAGACCAGGTGCCCGGGGAGAGTAAGCGTCTCCTGATTGCATGCAACACCATTCGCAACAGCTCCAAGAAAACTTGTCACATTCGGTTATTGTCTCGATGTACATATCGATGTACATATCAAATGAATATTTCTTATTTGGTGATTATGACAACCATTCAATCGCAATCTAGAATGTCACTGGTCATTCTTGAAAGGGGGATCTGATATTATTTTATTATATCCCCTTAGCGACCGAAGACCTTCCTCAAAGATTACTTCAGCCGGTGTGTAATCATTACATGTAAAACCATGACCAAATACATTACTAAAAATTGCCCCTTTTACTAAGCCGTCTGCTTGTCTACGATTTCTGCATTTAGATCGGGATTTTATCCTCATCTTAGAGGCTGGACATCTAAAATATGTTTATAAGGAGTTGAGAGATAGAGCAGTCTTCAGGTCGAACTAAAGAATTGTTTTGTTTGAGTATAATGATAATATTATCTTTTTGAGATATATACCCGAAAAGATAATGAGCGATAGCCTTCTATATTGGCCTTTTTTTCAAAAAGTTGTCGTATTTTCACAGTAATTCAATGTACGGTATGATAAGGCCTATTTTCAGCCCACAAAAACACTTCTCGTACCGGTACATTATCATAGCTAAAGCTAACTTATTTTTAAGGGTAACAATTTATAAAACTGCCTTTTACTGCGGAAAATGAAGCCAGAGATCATCCTTCATGTGCAGTTTCTTTCAATTTGGTAAGAGCACTCATGCTTTCAGCATTGCTTTTGGGAAATATGGAGCGCAGCCTTGGAGAAGAAAATACTTTTGCAAGATGTATGTTTATTGTTTGCTGTTATTTTTAGGGGCGTGTTGTGTTTTGTGGTTCCGACAGGTATATGTTGGATATTCAGTTGGAAACGCAGTTATACCATCGGGACTTATTTTAATTCTTTGCACCCCTCAAAGAGTATCATTTATCGCTGTAGATACAACGTTGCTATGGAGGACTAACAACGACCAATAGAAATTATTGCGCTCCAAAATACAAAAGAAAGGAGGGGATCTCCAACAACACTAGGTTGCAGCACCCACAGCAAAATCCCCAAACACCCATGCAAAAAACACAGAACAGATACCCACAGAAAGAGACGCAAAAGGGACAAGGAACACCAACTCACAACATAGAAACATGAAACATAAAAGACTACACATAAACCAACGAGACCAATGGGCAACCGGTGCCGACTTAGGACGGCCATCTGCCACGTAAATAGCAGACGGTGTGGTTATCCTGGATTACGTGCGCACAACCCTCCCATTATTCCGATTTCCCAGAGGTCTCGAAGAACGCACAATTATGGTGTAAAACAACCTCCTCACTGTTAGGTGACCACACACAAACAAGACCGTAAAACACAGGGGTCCAAGCAACACAGATGAATATGTAAATGGATATAAAAAGAGGACGTGCGTAATACAGTCCGTGCTCTGCCGGCTGTAGCGAGCTCATATATGTTATCACCCGAGGAGTCCGACTGACATTCAGAGAGGACAGGTGGTCGGGGCCCTGTCTTCTCTAAAGAGGTTTGGACAGGGCCCGTCATGGAGTCCCGTCGTCACAGTCAGTCAGAGTGCAAGTCTTAAGAATGCGCTCGTACAAGACTGTATATTGGTCAAGTACCAAGCTTAGTGTCCGTCTGGTGACATTAGGATCATATCCACGGTATAAAAGGCGTTTGATGACTCTGACGCATTTTCGATACATATGCTGTCTACCTTTGATCCTGCTTATTTTGTTAATTATGTCACCATAAAATGCAGGTTGTGAAATACCCAAAGTAATATACTCCGTTGCTTGTATGGGTCCGAATTTCAAAAGAAGTTGATCATAGTTTTTGTAAAATTTCCAGAAAGTCTTTACTAGTTTGTGAAAGCGAAAACCTTGACCTAAAAGTTTCTTTGTAATTTGTAGATTTCTATTATGGAAATCCAAAACATCAGTACATGCTCTAGCATACCGGATGAGCTGTGAAATGTAGATACCGTATGACGGTAATCTAGGGACATCACCGTCAAGCCAGGGGAAATTTACTATGTTGAATCCAAAGTCATCTCGTTTGTCATATACACTTGTATGAATTTCTCCATTGACAATTTTGATATTTAGGTCCAAAAATGGTGTTTCAGTGTCTGTAAAGTTTGCCTTGTTTAGAGTCAATTCTTGTGGATAAATAACATCTTGATACTTTTCAAAAACAGGATTATCGATAGTAAGAATATCATCCAGGTACCTAGAAGTACCAGTGAAGCATTTCACATCATCATGTTTTCTTTGCTTTTGAAGATTTTGAATAAATTCCTTTTCATATGTGTATAAAAATAAATCTGCAACAAGAGGCGCACAATTTGTACCCATAGGAATCCCTACAACCTGCTTGTAGAGATTCTCACCAAGTCTTACATTTTGTACATAAATGTTGTCCAAGAGGAAGGACAAGGCACTACACAGGTCGCTACATGTCCATGATTTGTATGATTTGTATTCTGTAGCGGAAAAGAAACCCTTTGATTCAGATGAACAAATATAAATTTTCCCCTCTCGATTATAGCACCATTTAATGAGTTTGGACAATTGATCATTGATCTTGTCGTGAGGAAGCGTGGTGTACATATTTGAAAAATCGTATGAAGCAATCGTTTTGGCTTGAAAATTTCTAGATTTTATCTTGTCAATCACATCCCCGGAATTTTTTATAGACCAAAATAAATTTACATCATTCCTGTTAAGAACAGTTTCACAATATTTTGCAACGTGTTCCTTTACCGCCGTGAGGGCTGACGTCAGATGTCTAGACAAACTTGTAGTTGAGCAGTTGCTAGAATTAGCAATGTATCTAAATTTGTAAGGAGATTTGTGCAGTTTTGGTATGCAGTATATTGTAGGAAGATCCAATTTAGAAATAGGGATGTTGAATGAAGAAATTTCACCGCTATGTTTGCTCAAAATGTTAGGGACACTTTCATTGCTTTTGATATAAGTATTTGTAGACGAAAGTTCCGAAACTAAAGTTGATATATAGTAAAGTTTTCATATGATTATGGTGTTGTTGGCTGCTTTATCTGCAGGAGCGAAGACAATTTTTTCATGTAAATTACGTAATTTGGATTTAAAATATCTTTCAGATCTAGAACTTGGATTTTCAAAAAGATGAGGATTTTTGTGGAAGTTGTCTATTCGAATGTCAGTAATGTCCAAAATGAGGTTTTTCCAGTCATTCAGAGAATGCGATTCGACTCCTTCCGATTTACACCATCGTTTGGTATAGTTATCTAAGGCTTCCTTTAGTACTTCGCGACATTTAATAAAATCTATCTTGGATGGGATTCTATACTTAGGTCCTTTTTTGAGAAGACCACGGAGCTGCCTGTCTTGGATAATTGAAAAGTCACCTGTAATAATATGACCAGCTGGTTTATATAGATATTTAGATGTTGCACATTCTCAAGAAGCAGGACATGATTCAAGTATTTCAGGATCTGATGTAACTATGTTGTAGTTAAAAACGAAATTTCGAATAGGTCTCTTATATTTGTAACAAATAAGAGGAGGTTCTAAATTTTCAAAATATTGAGGAATAGCACTTTGTACACGATGATCCCGAAAAATATTAGAGTTGTTAAGAAGATCGAATCCTTTGTTAATAAATGAAATTTTTAAGAATCGTTTTTTAGGTGGGATGTTTTTAACAACTGGATAAAGTTTATTCTGTGCGAATGCAACAATGATATTAAGTCTGAATCAATCAGTTTTTCTTAAGAATGCAACCAGTGCTTCATCCAAGATAGATTTTAATTGAACTGCTGGAACTGATGAGAGAGCATGAAGCAGTTCATGTCTGCCGCCGTTGCGAGCAATGGTCAGAAGATCGTTGAGGGTACGGTGTAATGTAGATCTTATTCTGAGTTTTCGGTTTCTTCGTCTTCCGTGAGACCTATCCTTCCGTTTAGTGTTTGGGCGGATTGAAAATACATTAATATTAGTTGACGTCGAGGAAATGTTTCCTTGTCCATAAATTTGATCGTTTAGACCAAGGGGGTACGCAGTTTGGAGTTTTGTGATCCAGGCAAGTTCAGCTTGTAGTCGGCGTTTTTTAATTTCCGTTTTACTAAGATTTTTAAGTTTAGAAAAAGACTGAACCGGTGTAATAGTTATATCCGAAATGGAATGATTGTATTTAACGAAGTGATTATAAAGGAAATTTCTTTGTTTTTTGTGATGTGAGTTTCTTATCTGATACGAATGACTTCTAAAACGAGATTTTAAGGCCTGACCTGTTTCTCCAACATATACTGCTTCGTGTTTATTACAATGGCGAAAATCAAAGTGTGATCAATGTTAAACGTCTTCAAATTGAAAAGCACCATTTAAGAACAGATAAATTGGCAGCATGGACCAGACATGCACGTTTCGGGTACTTAGCCCTCGTCAGTGATCCTCAAATCTAAACAATGTAATATGCCAAAAGATTATGAAAGTAACTGTGTCGAAAAAGCGTACAGAAAGACGTAGCAGGGTGGATGGGATATGATACAGGACCCATGTTTTAGAAATTTCAAGAAATTTTGATAACAGACATTTTAGAATGCTTTGAAGGGACGATCAACCGAAATTGATCGAACTTGGCTATATGTGCCCTCTGGGACTCCTGGTCCACCAGTATTGACACTCACCAAGTGGTATAAATGTTAAACGTCTTCAAATTAAAAAGCATCATTTAAGAACAGATAAATTGGCAGCATGGACCAGACATGCACGTTTTGGGTACTTAGCCCTTGCCAAAAAAAGTATGAAAGTTACTATGTCGAAAAAGCGTAGCGAAAGTCGTAGAAGGATGGATGGGATATGATGCTACAGGGCCCACGTTTTAGAAATTTCAAGAAATTTTGATAACAGAAATTTTAGAATGCGTGTAGAATACTAAGCATGAGGGTATTCAAAAGAACTTACTTGCTCTATTGTTTAAACATGTAGAACGCCGTTTACAAGCCCATAACTTATAGCTTTACGTCATATTATTCAATTTGGACGTTCATTTCACAATGAACACAGGTAGAACCCCAATCACATAACGTGTGCGCACGGATTTCAAAAAGTGGGCGGGGCATACTGATTCTGAATTTGCAAACAGGAGGAGATCCCCAACATGTCGACGATGGATAAAACGATAAAAAGAGAAGAAACAGACGGGGACAACCAAAAGAATTTCTTCAAATCATTGAAATGTAAATAACAACTCTATGTATATGTACAGTCTCCACAGAGATCATTTGTAAATATGAACTTGAATGTAGATGACGCTACCGAAATGAATTTATCCAGTACTGGCTACTTTTTTATGATAAGACTTCATTTTCTTTAAATTGTTCATAAAAAGTTAAAACTCATTTTGATATCGTTTTAAAAGATATTTAGAAATATTTACAAAAGGTGTTCACTTTGTGAAAACGTTTTAACAGTACATTTGTAAATATGAACTTCGATAGATGGCGCAACCGAAATGAATGTATGCCGCACCGACTACTCTCATTATAAATACTTCCTTATATTCTTCATTTTAGTTCTAAAAAATTGAACTTCATCCTGATTCACTATTTTTTTAAGATTAAACTGTATATTTTGATCCTTTACAATGGTTTATTTCTTTCCCATCATGGTAGGGAGAATTGACACATATGAATAATTTAGATCTTAATTTTATCTCAATTTCTGTGAAAATTCAGGTTGTTTTCAAAGTGTTTTACATTTGACTATCTCTGAATGTAAATATAAGGAATGAGTGTCTTATGTTCAAATCGAGCCACCGCGGTTATAATCCTATAATCACAGTCTGAATTCTATACAAATGAATGGGCAAATGTAAATATTTTGAAATAATAATGATAGTCAACTATTGATGTCCCTATATAACACCGTGACACAACGTGATCATGATGCAACTAGTCCGTAATGTCGGATGTAACCATTCCCTATGGGAGTTTAACATGGAGAAAAATTATGGTTGACTTTCTGGAAATTTTACAAAAATTATTGTCAACTTCTTCTGAAATTCGGACCAATACAGGCAACAGAGTATATTACTTTGGGTATTTCACAACCTGCATTTTATGGTGACATTGTTAACAAGATAAGAAGGATCAAAGATAGACAACATCACTATCGAAAATGCGTCAGAATCATCAAACGCCTTTTATACCGTGGATATGATCCTAATGTCACAAGACGGACACTAGGCTACAATCTACAGTCTTGTACAAGCGCATCCTTAAAACTTGCACTCTGACTGACTGTGACGACGGGACTCCATGACGGGCCCTGTCCAAACCTCTTTAAGCCCGGTACACACGGTAAGACTAGTCTTATAAGACTTGTATTATAAGATTTTATGTCTCATAAGACTCTACCGTACACACGGTAATACATATCTTATAAGATTGTAAACAAATTATCAACTCCACGTGTTTTTCTCCCGCCAAATTTCCATAAAAATGGAAGATGAAATAGTTGCAACAATATGCATTATTATGATTTGTGCTGCATTAAAGAAACTGACAAAAAAGAAAAGGGTCAAACGTAAATACTGGACGAGGCCATGGATAAGGCGGAGAGACACATTTGGTGCTCATCACGCGTTATTGAATGAACTCAGAAGTGAGGATCCAAGAAGTTTCAGAAATTTCATCAGAATGAACGATGAATCATTCCAGGAACTTTTAAATCTGGTTACACCTTTGATTAATAGAAAGGACTCTTGTATGAGAAATGCCATAACAGCAGCGGAAAGACTATCAGTGACACTCAGATTTCTGGCAACAGGTGAATTAAGTTTAATTCATTTATTATGTTTATCAATCTAAAGTTTCATTAAATGAATCAAAAGTACAATATTTTTTGTCGTTATATAAAATACTCATGCATTTATTGTTTATATTCTTTTTTATACAGGAGATAATTACCAGTCTCTAGAATATCTGTTTAGAATACCAAAACAAACACTACAATATATCATCCCCGAAACATGCACGGCTATCTATAATGTTCTTAAAGGAGATTATTTGAAGGTAAGCTACGGGTATGTTAATGAGATTCAAGCCTCTGTAAATAAGACACTGGTACACTGTCCTCAGATCTGCTCAAAGTTTGTTGACATTAATGATGTCATTTGTGACAATGGATTTGATATAGGAGATGTCACTTGGCTTTGCTGATTTTGTAGATTTGATCCTTGAAACTGTGCATCAAAAATGATTTGTTGTATTTTAAGTTTTGTAAGTGCCTTTGCCCTAGCATCCTTGATTTTCTTAATCTCGTTTGAAATATGCTTTGCATATATCACGTCCTCGTCATCCTCGTTGTCCCTTTGTTCTTTTTGCCTTTCTGATTGGTTATTTTGAAGGGACGATAAGACAGAGACTGCCCGATCCATGACATCATCTGCTTTTGATGCCTGATTTCGTTTTCTTTTCTTTGGCGCGGATGTTTCAAAAGACAAGTTGCTGCTATTGTCGTCACTGTCATCATCGCTGCCATTATCCTGTAATATAAAATGATTTTGATATTTATATTGTATACATTGCTATATTTATATATTTCATTCGTTTTTCCAGGTACCATCAACTGTACAAGAATGGGAAAATATTGCAAAGGATTACGAGGAACGATGGAACTTCCCGAATTGTATTGGTGCTATGGATGGAAAACATATTTCAATTCGACGTCCAGTGGGAAGTGGATCGACATATTTCAATTACAAGGGATTTTTCAGCATTGTTCTATTGGCCGTAGTGGACGCCGATTACAAATTCATCTATGTAGATGTTGGCTGTAACGGTCGTATAAGTGATGGTGGTGTTTTTGCACGTACATCACTACATCAATGTTTAGAAGATTCGAAACTGTCAATACCAAATCCCAAGCCCTTGCCAGGGCGTCAAAAAGCAGTAAATTACATCATTGTAGGGGACGAAGCATTCCCCCTGAAGTCTTATTTATTAAAACCATATCCATCAAGAAATCTTGATGATTCAAAACGAATATTCAACTACCGACTCTCTAGGGCAAGAAGAATTGTTGAAAATGTATTTGGAATCATGTCGAGTAGATTTGCAATTTTTAGGAGACCTATTGCTTTGTCAGAGGAAAAGGTAGAAATTCTTGTCTTGGCAACATGCGCTTTGCATAACTTTCTGCGAGT
This sequence comes from Pinctada imbricata, assembly GCA_033119305.1. Classification (NCBI taxonomy): domain Eukaryota; kingdom Metazoa; phylum Mollusca; class Bivalvia; order Pterioida; family Pteriidae; genus Pinctada; species Pinctada imbricata. The sequence goes on from VSWD01000007.1 coordinate 23,355,807, forward strand.
GAAATCTTCGGAAGTGTATATGCCTCCCGGTAGCGTCGACGTAGAAAATTTAGAAACGTATAACACGCTTGAAGGGGAATGGAGAAACGGACCAAATCCAGAAAACAACTTTATTGGTCTTTCTTCTCAAGGAGGAAATAGAAATACAGCTGGTAGCAGAGAAATCCGTGACGAATTCTGCGACTATTTTATAAGTAATGGACAAGTTTCATGGCAGTGGGAAATGATTTAGAAAAACCATATTACAGAGATATAGAATTACGTGTACTTACCAAAGTACTTATAGATTTTCGTGGAACGATTTGATCCCTTAAGAATGCATCCAATGTAGGGAAAAAGGGCCACTTCGACGTATAAATGTCGGATGTTCCAGCTCCGCTTTTTTTGCTCCCCTTTGCTTTTTTCAGTTCTCGCCCATAGTAACAGCGCAAATTTTGTATTTTGGAATTGATTTGTGACACTGAAACAACCAAAGTTATATATATATATACATATAAGTTAGCTTAGAAAGATGTAATTACGTATTCTTTTTAGTGGTTTTTTTTTTATTCAACAATTATATGTACATTACAGATATAGATAAATATATATACATGTATATGATTGTCATTTTTTATCAATGTTGAATTAGAGAGGAGGTGGGGGTAGTATTGATATATTTATCATACCTTTTTTCAAAAATTACGGTATAATTCCAAGGACTTCAGATCAATAATGCTTATTCTAAATTCAGAAAATAAAGGAATAAATGATAAATACATTTTAATATATGTATATTTTACATGTAAAATAATGAGCATGCACATGTTATAAAAGTATATTGACCTGTGAACTCTTTTTGAGTCTCTGTTTTAAGTTTCTCTTGGATTCTAGTCAGTGCTCTGTTCCTGGAGTCTTTTTTGTGGTATCCTTCACGCGAGAGATTCCACAAATCTTCTTCCTCTTCCCAAAATATTATTAATTTTTCGATGTCTAAATCTGTGAATTCAGCCATAATTGAAGCACGTGTATTTTGGGATTTTCCAGGTATAAATATTTTTAGGTACAGATGTTGATAAATAATGAGGTGAGCGCGATTTCATTGGTCAGAGATAAGAAAATCTTATAAGACTTGTATTAAGGATAGAGCAGTGCTCTATCGCTAATACAGTCTTATGTGTTTTTAAAAATCTTATAATACAGTGTATTAAGGGTGTACACACGGTAAGATTCTGTATTATAATGCAAGTCTTATACGACAAATCTTACCGTGTGTACCGGGCTTTAGAGAAGACAGGGCCCCGACCACCTATCCTCTCTGAATGTCAGTCGGACTCCTCGGGTGATAACATACATGAGCTCGCGGCGGCAGAGCACGGATTGTATTACGTACGCCCTCTTTTTATATCCATTTACATATTCATCTGTGTTGCTTGGGCCCCTGCGTTTTGCGGTCTTGTTTGTGTGTGGTCATCTGACAGTGAGGATGTTGTTTTACACCACAATTGTACGTTCTTCGAGACCTCTGGGTAATCGGAAAAGTGGGAGGGTTGTGCGCACGTACTCCAGGATAACCACACCTTCTGCTGTTTCCGTGGCAGATGGCCGTCCTAAGTCGGCACCGGTTGCCCATTGGCTTCGTTGGTTTATGTGTAGTCCTTTGTGTTTGATGTTTCTGTGTTGTGCGTTGACGTTCCTTGTCCCTTATGCGTCTCCTTCCGTGCATGTCTGCTTTGTGTTTTTGCATTGGGTGTTTTGGGGTTTTGCTGTGGGTGCTACAACCGGGTGTTGTTGGAGATCCCCTCCTTTGTTTTATGAAGTCAAATATTCTTTTCCAGATCGAATTTCGAGTGAAAGAAGATCCTGGCGATAATCTAAACAGCATCAAATAGAGCACCAAATTGAGCATAGATGGACCCCTAGCAAGCTAGAGGTGGGACCAGGTGTCCAGGAGGAGTAAGCATCCCCTGTTGGCTAGCCGCATTCGCCGTCGATGTTCACGTACGAAAATGAAAACAATGTCTAAACACATGCACTGTCGAAGGCCATGTCTATATTGAAAGTGCTATTCGACAATGTCAGGGGGAAAATTTTAAACACTTACTGTCAAACCCCTCGCCGGGAACTTTTTTAAGAGCTAGACACGGCAAAGGGTATAAAAAGACGACACGGCAAAGGGTATAAAAAGGGTATAAAAAGACGGCAAGTGGTTTAAAATGTTCTGTCACGAAGAAAAACTATTAAAATGACCTCGTTCTTCGTTCCTCGTTGCTTTTTGGAATTTTGAAAGTACCGCATGATGCAACTTTTCTCAGTACGAGTAGCGCACGATGCAACTATTTTTGTTTAGAATTTCAAATCATGATATTTCCATTAAGATCAAGATATTTCATTAATTATTTATTTTCAATATAATGTTTTATGCATCTCGAATGGACATATCCTATTTTCGTCAACTTAAGTTTTCTACCTCTCCTTATCATTCAAATGGGAACAAAATTGACGGGTTTCGTGGGTATTGTTTTGTTTTATTGTTATTTTTTATTTGATTTTGGATGAATTCTCTAATATCTCTGTATAATAACGGACATGGTTGGGATTTGTGTTTAGAAAATCATCCATATCAACAAATGTTTCACATGATTTTTGGAATGTAATTTTGTTAGAACTTGCATGAACTTAATAGAAATAAATTCAATAATTTTTGCAAAGAAAACCAATGTACATCTGCAAAAGCGAACTATCTTAAGAGAAGGTGACCCGAGTTACAGTTCCTCTGTGATGCACTCCATCAATGCCGCTTTTTCATTGTTTCCTCTTACTGAAGATGTTTTGTGTAATGTTCGTTATTTGCAAAACAATTCTCACATTCTTTCGAAATTCGGACCTACACATGCAACACATTATATAACTTCATTAATTTCACAACCTGCCTATAATGGTTGATGTCCCCATATAAGGCCGTGCTAAGTCGTCAACGATTGCCCATCGGTCTCGTTGGAGTATGTTTAGTCTTTTGTGTTTGATGTATTTTGTGTTCCCTGTCAATTTTGTGTCTCTTGCTTTATATGTCTTCCCTGTGCTTCCACTTGGGGTCTTTGCTGTGGGTGTTGCAACCAAGTTTTGTTGCAGATTCCCTCCTTTCCTTTAATGTGTGATCAGTGCTGGAGATTTTTCTATATCCTTCATGAAACTCTCTATGATTTAGATAAAAGTTTCATTCAAGATAAAATAAAAGCGAAAAGATATGGCAATCTTAAGTATATTGATAATTTATCATGGGGTAACCATGATTGTTTTGAGAAACTTCTTCAAAACCGAAACTTATATCGACAAACTGAAAGCATCAAAATTGTCTAGAAGGATGTCCAAGAAGTGTTGTTATTGTACTATGATATTTTTGAAATGTTACAATATTCAAACATGCATTATGGGTACTGTACAGTAGTCATTATGGGTCCGTGTACTAAACCACAATTCAATTTTCCATTTCGGAAACATTAATGAAAAATGGAAAATTGAATCAATTTTTCATTTTTCATTTTCAAAATGAAAATTGAAAATTGAAAATGGGTTCAATTTTCCATTTTCGTTTTTTACTTTTGCAATGGAAAATTGAATTGTGGTTTAATACAGCGTATTTGAGTCCATTTTCCATTTTCGTTTTTCAATTTGAAATTTTAAAATGAAAAATTGAAAATTGATTCAATTTTCCATTTTTCATTTACTAAATTGAAAATGAAAAATGAAAAATTGATTCAATTTTCCATTTTTCATTAACTTTTCCAAAATGGAAAATTGAATTGTGGTTTAGTACACGGACCATTATGCATAAACTATGAATGAATGATAAAAAGAAGTAGAAAACACAGCGACATTAGGATATATTAATTCGAGAAATTGACAAAAGATGCACAAAACAAAATATTAAAGATCGTTAATTGATGAAATACCTTAATTTTACTGTCAATATCGCGCTTTTAAAATCCTCGTAAGAAAAGTTGCATCTTGCGTTACTCGTATTGATAATAGTTGCATCATAAGGACAGGGTCATTTCAACAGTTTCTCTTCGTGATATAGAACAACAGCTACTATTTTCTTCAAAATGAAATAATCTAGAGTATTATATCTTTAGCAGAATGAAAACTATTTCGAAACATCGTCTTTTTATGCCACTTGCACAGATAAGTGCAAGTTGTTTGGGAAAACTGCGCATTTCATGATACCATAAATTATTTGAAGAAGAACCTCTGACATCTTTTTAGGGCAACGAATGACTCGTTTTTGGAAAATCCACTGGAACAGAATATTTGACTTCTCATAGGGAATAGTTACATCCGACGTTACGGAATAGTTGCATCATTGTCATGTTGTGTCACGGTGTATAAGATGTTCTCGGTGGAAAACTAAAATAATTATAACTTAATATACTATAGAAGTTATTGTTGAATTATCGAGTATATGCAGAAGTTTTATATCGATTTAATAATAGTTTTAAGTTAATGCATTTAAAATGAGAGAATTGATAACAAATAACGTGTGTTACGCAATTGTTCTGCTATAATGTAAGTTCTCCGTCCTATTGAATTCATGAATGGAACGTTTGTTTACTTTTCAGAAACACTCGATCGATCTGTGAGGCATGATAAGCATAAAGTTTCTATTTTAGCAATAGATTTTTCTTGAACAGATTGTATTAGTGAAACATGTCCATCCTTAACAATTTGTATATGTAGATGTGTATATACATATAAAACATTGATGTGACGTAATGCCTTTGTTCGAGCAGTCCGAAATTTACCTTTGACTGTCCAATATCAAATCTAGGTCGCGTTAATTAGAAAAAATATACGCTACCTAGATTAAATATTGGACAGTCATAGGTAAATGTACTTTGACATCTACAGGACAACCGTTACAATCCTTAATGAGAAATCACGTGACAAGAATTCCATGCATCGTAGTACTGACTATTCCAATCTTTGCTATTTTTTCCGGAGTTGACAAAATCCAGCACAATCTTATATATCTAAAGAATCGGTCGTTGTGTCGGAAATGATAATGCAAGAGGCACTATAGTTTAGGCCGTTTATTCTTTTCTTTTTTCGGTCTTGATTTTTTCCATCTTATTACTTTTACCTATTAAGATTTTTGGTCGACTTTTTCTAGTCCGAAAAACCTTACCTAAATCCAGCCTTTGACGGTTATTTTGACCCAGCCCCCCCCCCCCCCCCCCCCCCCCCCCCGCTGCAAATAATCGTCAAAGGCTGGGTTTAGGTCAGGTTTTTCGAACTAGACTCATTGAAATATCTTCCTGAAATGTTTCTTTAATTTTACCTTGCACATAGTAAGTTGAAAGTCCCCACTGATTTCTTTTCGGTATTTAAAGGCACTATATTATTTTTGCTTGTCCGGAAAACGACAATTTTAGAGACATGCCCTTTCCCAAAAAATACATCCAACTTCGTCTTGGTTTACGGAATCTGCGTCATAATTTGTCACAACTTTTTTTAATTGAAAATTTCATCTCCGTTATCTTCTTCTATAAACGACTTCCTAATTACTGCTAGTAGCGAGAATGTTAGAACCTGGAGTGATTACATTTCGTTACAGTAAAGGCTATTTACATAATAAGAACAAAGTCAAAGGTCATGCCATTTTGAAGAGTGATCAATGTTTTAAGTACGATATACGCATCAAACAATTCATTCTTAAAGATATCCGACAGTTTTCGGCACTGCGGGCCTCAAACTGTCCAGTATCTTTGAGAATGAATTGTTTTAGGCGTATATCCAATACGTAAACCTGATAATGTGCTTTCATTGTTTTCTTTTAAAAAATCTAGGCTATATCAGGGTACCCATCTCATCGAAAAGAAGTTGTCATTATGACAGCTCAGTTACTACTGCAAAAATGCATCTTTGATGAAAGAAGAATTCAAAATTCAGCTACGATGACAAAATGTTCAAGGATGTCAAAACACGTTTAACAATTCCGCAATCAAATCAAAAATTCGATTTGAAGAAGGAAATAAAATACAACCAGCATTTCTTTACTGCTTTAAGTTAAAGGCCGGGTTCTTTTACCGAGTGGTCATTAATATGCACACCTGAGTGATCTTAGCTTGGTAGGCGTGATCAACGCGGCGTCTACTGACCACTGATATTCCTAGAGACGCAAGCGGTGTGTGACATCAAAGACATACCGACAGGTATACTTGATTATGCTAATTAGATATACCACAATTTTACCTATTGGAAGCTGTCAATCAAAAATTGATAGGGTTATAAAGGAAACATAGGACCAATCAGATTGCGATCAGAGATGTTAACCCTACGGCGGTCAGCGAGGAAATGACAGAACATTTACCTGTCTTCTTTTATAGTCCCCACCCGGCCTTTAAGGACTCCATTCTGAATATGCGCATGAATCATTCAATTTTTCTAAAGAAAAGGCATAAAATGAGCTCTTTTGATGAAGTACAAAAAAGATAGAATAATCAAAAAGTGCCACGAAATTGAAAACAACCTATTTTCAGACATTCCTTTAGAGTACTTCGACTTCTGTATTTCCTCTGGTAAAGTTTGTTAGGAAGGATAGCCCAAGTTATTTACTTTTCGTGCTGTACTGCAGTCTGTACAAAATCTTCTCTTCATACAAATGAACAAATAAAATTAATGTCGAACTAAAGCTATAGTATCGAAACTCAGAAAATAGAACTTACAATGACAAATATGGATAATGACCATATCCCTGTCTACAGTACAAAATCGATAATTCAGAAAATCAGAAACCGAAGGCATACAAAATCAGGATAAAACAGGAACCAAAGCAAACAAAAACAAAAACCTCCACCATATGAAAAGAAGCGAACTCCCGATATGAGAGTGAGACCAGGTGCCCAGGAAGAGTAAGCATCTCCTGCTTGCATGCAACACCCGCCGCTTCAATTCGGTAGAAATGTCACATCCGGTTACTTCCATTTTGTTCTGATGTTGTAGAATCAAATAGAAGATGGAATTCTGTCAATGAAGCTATGTGTGTAGATGTGCAAAAGTAGTTACTTTCACTTACCAGACTTTTAAATATCAGTGAGCCAAAAGTCTCCTTACCAAAATGATATGCACAGCCTACAATATAGTTGCCTCGCCTTCCAGCAAAGAGAGTTTAACCTGATTCTAAGGTGGTAAAATATGAAAAAAGAAAAGACAATACGAAATAAATTAACAGACGGGAAAGGCTTGGTAATCAAGTATACGAGAGTATGGTACCGAGGACAGATGCTCTTGAGTTTCTCTTCGCAGATGAACCAAGTACTGTCATGGAATTCCATCCTCAAATTGTTAAGTGAATGCAGAAACTTCAGATTTGACAGGTTTTACAGTAATTTTTTGAATATTTTTCTCTGACATGGTCGCCATAACACTCTCTATATAGATATCATAGCGGAAATTATGACTTTTTCATATAATTTGTATTTTTCAATATTCGGACATAAACTTTCATCTATTTCATACATTTTATTTCTATGTGTTTATTTGTATCTCCATATCTTTAATTCTATGAGACAATTTTCGTTTATTTGTAAAAATACCCTACGGTCATTGAAGTGTTAACAATGTCTACAGCTAAGGGACTTCATATTGCGTAATTAATCCGTCTTTAGAATCTCTATATTCTTTACATCAAAAGGGACAGAGTGTCATGTCCACTTACAAAACCTATTGATATGATTGCTTTCTTTGTTACTCAATTTACTCGTCTCTCTATTCTGAAATCTACATTGACTCTCACATGTCATTTTATGTTTAATCCTCTAATTAATCTTATTTTCTTGAATTTGAATAGAAATCTTTAGTTCGGAGGTCAGACGTTGAACTGACGACATCCGTCTCGTCTTTGATAAAGTTGGAATTTTGTTATTGTTTATTTAATATCGCATCTTGGACTTTTCAATATCCATCGTTGAAGTGTGCAATAAATCATCGAAGCTCGGATTCATATCGCTGACTTATACCTTTATGCCTTTATTCTTTCCTTATTTGGAGCACTTCGGGAATACGGCCAACATTCCAGGCTCCTGTCGCCGACAGACGACGTCGGGCGAACTTTCCGTTGTCAGCAGACGACAACAACACGTTTTCTTCATTTTCTCTTCGTTATAATTGGTGTGAGAATCCTAAGGGTACAGTGCCCGGGGCTGCTGCATATATTTTGCAGTAGTAAGATCCTAGTGCCTCAACGTCAAGCGAGTCTACCATTCCCATGACGTCTTTCAACGATGGATACAAACCGATTACGTTCAGCTTATGTGCAACGACCATGCGATAAATGCGGTTATGGACATTTTTACAAGCCTTGTCCTGCAATCAACAAGGTATGTTTTCAATGTAACAAATTTGGACACTATGCAAAGAAGTGTACACAGAAATCAAAATCTTCAAAGAAAGCGCAACGTGATAAAGAGCGAATTCAGACTTTCCACAAAAATGTACTGTTGCGAAAAGAACTACCTTTCGCTAATATAAGTAATTCAGCTTTCGCTCAATGTATGGATTTAAGTTACAACCTACGGACTCAACTTGCGTCTATTACATCAAAATGCAAGACTATCAGAGAATCTTGCTTTATAAAGGAACAAGCACTTGCAGATCGTGTGAATAACATCAGTGCAGAAAATTTGAAAGAGAAAGAACGAGTGCGCGATCTCCAACTTCAACTGCGCCACGCCGAAAAATCTCACGCAGAAAAAAAAGAAAATTTCACGAAACAAGTGCAAAATTTAGATATGGAAAATTCAAAATTAAAGGAAACTATGTGCGACCTTAAGAATAAATTATCTGTTTCCGGTGTTCAGATGGACGTTGTGACAACGCTCCAGAACAAAATTCGAACTCTTGAAAAAGATCGCGACATGCACAAGGAATATTTTGAAGCCTTGATGAAAAAGTCGAACTTGGATTATCTCGAATTTGCAGAAACTAAACGGGAACTCGAACAAAAGGTCGCTTTTGAAGTAACCCAAAAGGACATAATTAAACTGCTGTTAAAACAAGAGCAACAATCTACTAGGAATCTTCAAGATGAAATTAATGAACTCAAGCAATGCAATCTACGAAGATGTAATTTCGCGCAGCAGCAGTATTTCCCTGTTCAAAATTACGGTACTTATCAACAAGTACAATCGTTCACATACCAACAAGCAAACGTTCCGTCACAGTGTGAGCCGATGCAGTGCCAGAACTTCCAACCACACCTAGGACGCCGATCACGCCGTGGAACATTTTTCTCTTTCCCGACCGAAGGGGGAAATTATCATAGCGGGAATTATGACTTTTTCATATAATTTGTATTTTTAAATATTCGGACATTAACTTTCATCTATTCCATACATTTTATTTCTATGTGTTTATTTGTATCTCCATAACTTTAATTCTATGAGACAATTTTCGTTTATTTGTAAAAATACCCTACGGTCATTGAAGTGTTAACAATGTCTACAGCTAAGGGACTTCATATTGCGTAATTAATCCGTCTTTAGAATCTCTATATTCTTTACATCAAAAGGGACAGAGTGTCATGTCCACTTACAAAATCTATTGATATGATTGCTTTCTTTGTTACTCAATTTACTCGTCTCTCTATTCTGAAATCTATATTGACTCACACATGTCATTCTATGTTTAATCCTCTAATTAATCTTATTTTTTTGAATTTGAATAGAAATCTTTAGTTCGGAGGTCAGACGTTGAACTGACAACATCCGTCTCGTCTTTGTTAAAGTTTGATTTTTTTTTTATTTCTATCTCATCTTGGACTTTTCAGTATCCATCGTTGAATGTGTAATAAATCATCGATACTCGGATTCATACCACTGACTTTATCCTTTACGTCTTTATTCTTTCCTTATTCGGAGCGCTTCGGGAATACGGCCAGCGACGCGCCAACATTCCAGGCTCCTGTCGCCGACAGACGACGTCGGGCGACCTTTCCGTTGTCAAACAGACGACAACATAGTTTTCTTCATTTCTCTTCGTTATATAGACATAACCTCAGACAGGCCATACATTTTATATAGTTTTCATTTTCGTGCATGGACCACGACGGTGGGTTTGGCTAGCCAACAGGGGATGCTTACTCCTCCCGGGCACCTGGTCCCACCTCTAGCTTGTTTTATTGTGCTCTATTGTGAGTGCTGTTGAGATTATCGTCAGGATCTTCTTTAACTCATTCAGATGTACAAGAAAGAAGGAGATCTCCAACAAGACTCGGTTGCAGCACCAATATGCAAAACACTGATAAAAACCCTATTTGAAAACACGAAGTGGACATACACAGTAAAGAAAAGGAACACCAAATACGACATCAATACACCAAACAAAACACGAAAGACTCGATATGAACCGAATCAATGCCTACTCAGGACTCTTATGTCATCTGCCAGGCTTGTAACAACTCACGTCGTTATCCGGACAACATGCGTACAACCTTCCCACTTTTCCGGATACCGAGTGGTCTAAACAAAAAAAACTCACAATTTTTGTGATTAATAGGTATCTCATTGTAAGATAAAAAAAAAGAAATAAGGCAGTAAAACGCATGGGTCCAAGTCACACACAGATCAATATTGATATCAAGTGTTAATGTCTTCAAATCCACGTTTTAGAAATTCCAAAAAGTTGTGATAACAGAAATTTTCGAATGCGTTGAAGAAACGATCAACCGAAGTTGATCGAACTTGGCAACATGTGCCCTCGGGGACTCCTGGTCAACTAGCAGAGACACCAACGTTTTCAAATTCGATAGCATCATTAAATAACAGATAAATTTGCAGCATGGACCAGACATGCACGTTTCGGGTACTGAACCTTCGTCAGTGATCCTCAATCTGGGCTCTGAAGGCTCACCTCATAAAGGTGCTCTAAAAAAGAGGTGAATTGTAACCTCTTTCAAATCATATATCTCTTTAATTTCTGTACTAATTAAAGAAAACACGTGACGGTCGTGTTTACATGTAAAACGTTTCAATGTAAATATCATACAGAATGCATTGACGGTTCATGGTCTCCACTTCCTTCTGAACAAATTTATAAGCAACTTATAAGTGATATATATGACTTTTGTAGAAAACCACTCATCCCTCAATATGTTTGATGTGTAAGTAGTGATACCATAATATGCGCTCCGAACTGGCAAAATATATATATAAAGAGAGGCGGTGCTATATAGGGAGGGATTCTTGGTGCACTCGCAGAGCCCCATGTAAACTTTACTTAGTATTTGTAAATTACCTTCAGATTGGAATTACAAGTATCATTGTAAAAATGAAAATCAATGAAAGATAAGGAATAAAAATAACTCGCAATGAGAAAATTTGTCGCATGTTCCTTTTTTCTCGGAAAATTGTTTATTTTAATCATAGTATAGAGATGTTCTTACCTTTGTTGAAATTCTAATGGATAATTGAATTTGAAATACTGTAACCAAGAGTCCTCTTGGAGTAGTAATATCATAAAAGTGAAGATTAAAAGTGTAGAGATTAGACAGAGAAAGACAAATCGTTACCAGTTTGATTCGATTCTGAAATATAAACATGGAATAAAACAATCCATTTGACTCTTCCGTAAATCTGAAGCAGAACAAATGCACATTTGGCCTATTTTCAGACGCGTAATGTAAACCGACTCCATATCGTTGATAGCTCAGTCATTTTCATTGATTCTTTTTTTTTTAATTATTTAAATGCCTTGGAGTAGATTCTTATTGAATGCTGCATTCTAGTACATTGTATATCTTTTGAACGATACAACGTTCAATGCAGCACAATTGCTCTTGATCAAGATTACATAATGTTTGTTGAAGAGACACTGCATTTGTTGCACTGATATGTTGTTTAATTTTTGTGTGTTTTATATGTTAATGTTGTTAGATAAAGAGACCTGCAGAAATTGGAACCACGGTATTGTTTAGTCAGGGCGCCGTGGTATATCGCAGGAAAATAATTTCCTTAGTAAAAGCTGTCATACTAAAAATAAAAGCAAATTATTACTTGAAATGCGCATATAACACACTGTAATTTTATACAGAAGAACATGTATTTCAATACTGACAATTTTAAGCACTAGATTGGTATCTCTGCTGGTGGACTGTTAGTCCTCGAAGATATCGCTCCCCTAGTTTTCCAGTGTATCGACACTAGACTTGAAATATATTTGTAAAATTTCGTCATCGGAAGCATCCCACCCATCCTGCTACGTCTTTCGGTTCATTTTGAACATAATAATTTTCACTCTTTGGCCATATTACATTGTTTAGATTGAGGATCACTGACGAGGGTTAAGTACCCGAAACGTGCATGTCTGGTCCATACTGCCAATTTATTTGTAACGAAATGATGCTATTGGATTTGAAGACGTTTAACATTAGGCAATTATTATAAAGTTAAGGGATATCTTCCCAGAGGAATTGCTCAGTCGTTATCTTGGACTTTGTCATACAGTTTAGGTCATTTCTTAATTTTATTATGTGTCCTTTTGAATATGAGAAATCTAAATAACAGACCGCCAGGGAGAAAAAGAAACAAGGATGTAAAACAAAGTTGCCATGTACCATGTAAAATGAGAAGCTTCTTTCATTTGATTATATAAACAAATTTCAGTAAAGAACAGAATAATAGATAATACAATGTCTTCGATCATTGAAATACTTTTCCATTTTTTCATGAAATATAAATGTTAAACACTTTCTCTCTAATTTTTGTAGAAACACAATTAATTTGTAAAAGATTTTATCATTCTGAACTTGAACAGAATTATTACACTTTTGACATTCAATCACGGGGAACAAGTTAAACTGTCTCACAGTGCAAAAGAAAATAAGTGTTTATTATAATAATCGAAGCGATCTTATTCTTCACCTTCCCGAAGAAAATTTCTAACCTATTTATTATGAAACAGACATGTGTCCTCACAGTGATAGTCATGTAAATGCCGAAGTAATTTTAGGTATCAATATATATCATTTTTTACACAACGTCATTTTTTGTCTATATTTATGTTTATTGTAATAATCTACAGTTGGTATACACAAAGAGTAAATTTATTAGCCAATCAGCTTCCAGATATCCTTCGCTGTATGGAAAGAGGCTCGTCACGTGAAGAAAAATAGGTATTTTAGTAGATTTTCTTCAAGACTAAGCAAGATTGGCACTGCACTTTTAAAAACACTTTTGAAAAGGCCCTTACTACAATATTATGGGCGCTTCATTGAAAAGCTCATTAAATTTCCTAACCTAAATTGAATGAATCATCCTTCATTGTTCATAACTTTCAGTCTTCAGAGAGAGTTCATGTAATTGTCTCCTGGGTCACAGTTGATTATTGCCCTTGACACAATATGAGTTTGTACGGTAACAGCTGTGTGAGCTGAATTGCCCAAACAAGGATCTACGTACAGTACTGTACTTACTCGCGGATGTGATAGAAGACACTGTCCATAACCAGTACATATACACCTATACGCGCCATCGAAATAGATTAATGTGGTGTAGAACAAATTCTAAATACAGCTGTAGTTCAAATGAATAGATGATGTCGTACTGTGGTCAGAAACTCGGAAAATATCCTAACAGTGTCGAATACATATTGCTCATTTTGCATTTTCATCAGATATTGAGGATTATCAACTCATAAATATAGCTACAAACAATGAACAAACAACTACTACACCAATGAACAATGCGAAAGAAAGGAAGGGATCTCCAACAACACTCGGTTGCAGCAAATTACC
>VSWD01000007.1:23370074-23433441 GCA_033119305.1 Pinctada imbricata
GAAATATTTTTTAGATATGATATATTAATTTGTCTTGATTCGATCGAGGTGATTATTTATAACATTGAACATTTAACTCCTTTTATCGGCGAGCGGAGCGAGCTGCAAATTTTTTTTCTCACATTTTGTGTATTTTTCATGAGAATAAATAGATAAGAGATGTGTCATTTTCTCAAACAATCAGACATCTTAAAATGACAAAACCTTGAAAAAAATTAAGTGAGGTTACTTCCTATGAAGTAAGGGACTGTCGAGAATATGAGTTTCTGAGACCCAAGACAATTACAGAAAATCACTTAGTATGAACAATTGAAAATAATGAAAAAATTTTGCAAAAAAAAAAAAAGATTTTTGTATTTGTAAATGGCGAGCGAAGCCCTTTCATGCAATTTTAGACCCATTTCAATTAGAAATGGGCCAAAGCTTGATCCCACCTCCGAAAATCTCAGGGGGGGGGGGGTCCAGACCCCCGGTCCCCTCTCTGGATCCGCGCATGCTTGCTATGGGTCCTACGATGCTAAAATTGGTGCTCTAGATTGTGAGTGCTGTTGAGATGTCAGGATCTTCTTAAACTCATTTGTTATGGACTTCTTAAGGAGGCCGAGTTTGGTTTCATATCTCAAAAACTATCTAGAAAAATACATCATTTTTACTCGAATTGTCATCAATTTCTTAATTGTTCATATTTTGACAGATTTCTAGAAAAATCGACCGATTGGTATAAAGTTGCAGGGACCGTCTCAAAATAACGCCTATTTTACTGTGGGATCTATGGGAATTCTATAATAGAGATTTGATTGAAATTACAATATACTATTACTTTATGATTGATTGACACAATACATCGATAAGAAAAAAAAAAGACCGGTTGATATGCACTTGGGGGGCATTTCAAAGTAGGGAAATCTAGCAAAACTGTAAACTTTTGAAAGAAAAAGTTTAAAGTAGCAAGGAAAAAAAAAAATAAAGAGTTTACCTGTAAATGCTGTACTAGTATTCGATATTTGTAAACCCTCATCTCTAGCGGGTCCCTGTTAAATGCGAAACGAAACGAAACGAAACAAATCGAAAAGAAACGAAACAAATCGAAACGAAACAAATCGAAATGAAACGAAACAAAACATAAAACTTAAAGAATATGAGAAAAAGAGGAAAAATCGCCGAAAACGAATATTTGAAAGACAAGATCAGCATGTAATATTGCCTTAATCCAAGAGTTCTACATTTGTAACTAGTGCCGAGAGGGTTTCTTGAAAGAGTCAAAGTTGTCAATTAAAAAAATAATTATTGTTGATCTAAGGATCAATGATACCCCCGCCGGGCGTATGTTGAATATAACCTACTGAAACCATGACTATACATATGGTAGTTGTAAAGGGCATAAGTCTACACATAATTGAGCAACATAACCAATATTTAAAATTGTGCTG
This sequence comes from Pinctada imbricata, assembly GCA_033119305.1. Lineage (NCBI taxonomy): Eukaryota > Metazoa > Mollusca > Bivalvia > Pterioida > Pteriidae > Pinctada > Pinctada imbricata. The sequence continues at coordinate 23,371,505 of VSWD01000007.1, forward strand.
CTTCACATAGTGTAAAATCCATAACAATGAATTGATTGTCTGAGGTAGTTTTCCTTTAAAATGTTTAAATGTTAGGAAACAACAAAGCATTGACTCAAGGGCCATAACACCTCGATCACAAAATTGAGCAACATAACGGATATAGGTTCTTGACCTAAATTTCTGAGTATAAAATCTAAATTTCAGAAATCAAATTATTCTCTGTGAGGGTGTTCTTTTGGATGTTTTGAAATCACAAAATACTGGGTTTTTTTCTCAGCTTCAACAAATGTTCAAGGGACAAAACTCTGCACATTATTGAGCGACATGGACCATATTCGATCTTGACCTGTATTTCTTGGTGTAAAAGCTATATGCACAAAATTAATTGATTATCTGTAAAAGTTTTCCTTTAAATGTCCGGAAACCACTGGTGGGACGGACGCACGCACGGACGGACATGTGCATCACTTTATACCCCCACCATTTTATGGCAGGGATATAAAAAGTAAATGTCAATGCCATTCATGTATTTAAGAGGAATAAAGGGGAGGGGATAGAAAACCACGCTATGACATTGCTATGAGATCATAAAACTGGGGGGGGCGCACATTTCAGGAAAAAATCTTATCCTTTTGCAAATGAAATGTGCCCCCCCCCCCCCGTATTTGTTCTCATCTTTCTGATAAAGTTTTTAAATACACATAACGGAACAGTTCCGTTTCCTCTGTACTAGACTCCTCCCTGTTAAATAATATTTTTTCCGTCTATGACGAGGTTATTCATCCCGTTCACTCTCCTTTAATCCTTTAAAATACAACTGTGCTATATACCGTATATATTATGTTTTAATCGTCAACTTTGACCCTTAAAAAAACCCTCCAGCGAACTAATGGTTGAAGGCAATCATATACGCAGATATTGACATCCGTGCTAGTTCTCTGCATTTACATAAATTTTTCTCAAGTTCTTTATGTTTTGTTTCGTTTCGCTTCGAACAGAAAATTTTGTATCTGTCCGTGCACCATATCATAACATGTGGCGAACATTGAAAAATTTCTGTTTAAGTATTCTCCGAATACACGTCTATTGTTGACCAGAATAAATTACCATCATATAATTGATAATAATGACCATATGATAGGCCTAAAATAAATTCATATAAATTAGATTAAGACAGTATTAACTTAGTTCAATCAAAGGGGAATCCTGTGGAACATATCATTTGTGTATCACGTGATACCCAATGATGATTATTCAGTCATCCTTTTCCTTAATAACAAACCTGCCATGCTTTGCTTGGATCAGTTTTGCCCCCTCCCCCCTCCTAACTATTTGTGTGCGTGTGTGTAAACCTACGCGTTTTCAATTTTGACGTTACAGGTCAAGAAATGAATGTCATTATCTCGTTCGTTCTCGATAATGAGTGTAGTTACCTGCATTGCATTCAATATATATTATATGAATTTATGTACTTTTATTTTTCCAGTGCATCTTCTGCATTCAACAGGAACATAATTAAGCATATTTAAGTAGGGATTTTGTATACAAGCTTGGAATGTTCAAGCTTGCAATAAAATTTTTGTTGAATCAGCATCAACATATCTTGCCTCTTCGGAATGTCGATCCTGTTCAATACTGTGCTGCAGGAGGAGAATACACCTCATTTGAGGAAATGATGAAGAAATTCTTTGCTCTTGAGATTGAATCATCAAACAGTATGAATTTGCCAGAACTCTATCTCGAACATGAAGATTAAAACATTCCTTTTATTTAGCCAACTATGGTTTATTTGAACCTTTTGTTGTTGTTTTTTTAGCAATTATCGCTTATCATTATACGAAGCAGTGTCTACTTAACACGATCTTGTACTACCATATACCACGCAATCAGAAAGCAATATCATGGCAGATATTTGGAATATGTCTAGATATGAGGGGATATGGGAAGTAAGCTTTCGTTTCGTATAACAAAGCTTAGTTCGATCCATGCGGTAGTCATTTTCGTAGGGCTTCTTTAACCAAAATCCAGAAGAATTTACGGTGGAACATGTGAATCTTAAACGTCTTCAAATTCAATAGCATCATTTTTAAACGGATAAATTTGCAGCATGGACCAGACATGCACGTTTCGGGTACTCAGCCCTCGTCAGTGATCCTCAATCTAAATAATGAAATATGGCCAAAGAGGGTGAAAATTATTATGTTTTGGAAATTTCAAGAATTTTAGTACCAGAAAATTTTGAATGCGTTGAAGAGACAGAACCGAAGTTGACCGAACTTTGCTACATGCGCCGAACTTGGCTACATGTAAAATGTTAGGAACATGTGAATCCACGTGCACTGCCAATGAAATTCGCCGATTAGGATATTTAAATATGAAATATGCCACTGTGCAAAAGCTACATCGAAATTATTCTATTCAAAGATCACCATGTGTAGTTTTTTTTTAGCTTACCGTTTACACTCCTAATTTTCATAATTAAAATGGCATTATTTGCTTAGTGTGGTTTCATTTATAGTGATGTGTATCAGCAATTTGAGATTTCCTTAATTTCAGATTTGATATTATTCCGCTTTGCTTTAACATGTTTGCATTTATCAAGCAAACCACTCGGACATGACGTTATCCAAAAACATTTAACGGCACAGTATTGCAACATATCACGGCAATTCAACAAACCATTATATTACAAATTCTTATTTCAAGAAATAAAGCATATCTGCACTTTCAACTTTCATGATCCTGACCTAAATTTAAAAATAAGGTTATCCAAAATATGCTACAAGACAACAGCCAGCTATAACGTAATAATGAACATTAAATCACGCTACATTAGCAATACAATACAACTTTAATGTTGCAGACATTTCACTCTACGTAACTAATATGAAATGACAAATATGGATAATGACCATATCCTGTTTACAGCACAAAATCGATAATTCAGAAAATCAGAAACCGAAGGCATACAAAATCAGGATAAAACAGGAACCAACTCATAAAGAGTCCAAAAACACGATTGAGTGTTTTCAACTCGCTTTCTTAAATGTATTCTTACATATCTATTATTCGCTTACTTTGCTTAGATTTTCCTTTTCTTATCCTACCCTTATTTAACCTACTTTTCTTCGTAGAAGACCAATTGCGAACATGTGTAAGCACTTATTTGCATAAGGCTAATACTGTTTAAAAAAAAAAAACATGGTGGACGGATAACACGTGGGACGAAACTCATATGGAGTCCAAAAACACGATTGAGTGTTTTCAACTCGCTTTCTTAAATGTATTCTTACATATCTATTTTTCGCTTACTTTGCTTAGATTTTCCTTTTCTTCTCCTACCCTAATTTAACCTATTTTTCTTCGTAGAAGACCAATTGCGAACATGTGTAAGCACTTACTTGCATAAGGCTAATACTGTATCAAAACAAAACAACATGGCGGACGGATAACACGTGGGACGAAACTCATAAAGAGTCCAAAACACGATTGAGTGTTTTCAACTCGCTTTCTTAAATGTATTCTTACATATCTATTTTTCGCTTACTTTGCTTAGATTTTCCTTTTCTTCTCCTACCCTAATTTAACCTACTTTTTCGTAGAAGACCAATTGCGAACATGTGTAAGCACTTATTTGCATAAGGCTAATACTGTATCAAAACAAAACAACATGGCGGACGGATAACACGTGGGACGAAACTCATAAAGAGTCCAAAAACACAATTGAGTGTTTTCAACTCGCTTTCTTAAATGTATTCTTACATATCTATTTTTCGCTTACTTTGCTTAGATTTCTTTTCTTCTCCTGTATAGAATCATGTTTACAAAGTTCATATGTTTGTCAAGGCGTTCCAAAGAGATTGCTTATTCATTGTCAATGTTAAGTGAATGAAAGTCAAACACAAAACCCGAAAATAAGACATGGTTTTTCTTTAAAGCGGAATTCCGCTTCCGCTCGTTCATAATAATTTCCGCTCTTTCGTAAATTTCGGAATTAGGCAAATCCGTTATAGAATCGATGTTTTATCTTTGCCACTTTGCGATGTATCGTGATTTCTCATTGGTTAACCATTCGACCAATCAACGATTAGTATTCATCCGAAACTCGGAGCAAAGGAAATTCGTTCCTGTGGATCTGGTCTGCCAGATCAATTTTTTTTAAGTGCCTAAAAGCATAGGGTCAGTGGTCCAGAGGGGAGAGGTGGACGTAAGAGCCCTTGAATCCGGCGATAAAATCAATGGAAATGGGAATGGATGGAAAGAGCTGTCGATGGTGAACCACTCTCTATAAGTATAAGGAAGATCAATGTAAAGGGATTGGCATTGTATATCATTTGCAATAAGCAAATCAACTACAGCGGGAGGGGTTGGAACATCTCTGGATCAACACATAAAGAAAAAAGATTCACCGAGATAATGTGAAAGTACTGAACTCAAACTTCAGACTCTCAAGTATGTGTGAATTCTATTTATATTTGCTACGTTCTTCTTCTATAACAAGTCTTTCCGGAAACTTTTTTTTCAGCCGCTAGCCCGAAGATAAAATTGACAAGTTTTTTTGTACAGTTTCTTAAAGATACTCTAGGTCTCGTCAAGATAAAACCATGAATCAACTATTTTTGTCAAAATTTTGACGCAAACGAGTCTATCATGCTTAGAAACTAGCTGGTTACAATAAGAAGAAGGGAGGAGATCATATGCCCTCACTACCGTGCTATGATCAATTATTGCTTCTAAAATGGGCACCCTAATATAACCTACTTTTCTTCGTAGAAGACCAATTGCGAACATGTGTAAGCACTTATTTGCATAAGGCTAGTACTGTATCAAAACAAAACAACATGGCGGACGGATAACACGTTGGACGAAAATGAATCGACAATCGATGTTATCAAAATCTGAAAAGAGAAATGTAATGGTCAATAAATGAACAGAAATAGTATTGGCTTGGCATTGGAAAGATATAGAGACATAGCTTAGAGGACGACTGTGAAATTTAAAGGTACAAAAGGTCTCGTCAAGATCAAACCATGAATCAACTATTTTTGTCAAAATTTTGATGCAAACGAGTCAATCATGCTTAGAAATTAGAAACTGGCTGGTTACAATAGTCACATATGCCCTCACTAACGAGCTATGATCAATTATTGCTTATAAAATGGGCACCCTAATATAACCTACTTTTCTCCGTAGAAGACCGTATCAATCAACAGACTTATCTAACTTAAGTTTCGAAGTGAAAGGTGATAATTTTTTACTTTTTTCATTCAATATATAAGCTATAATAACTGCAATTTTTCTTATATTTATCTTGATGATTATGCCGAAGAATGTTTAAAAATCAATTTATTGTTACAGTAAAGAGTGATTATTAATTTGAATATATTAATCAGGGACTACAAAAGAAAAAGCTGACAAAGGAAGGGAGAGGTAGGAAACAAAGGATCGCTGATAAACTTTTCCAAGAAAGAAAACTTGCAAAGCTGGTCCTTGGACTAAATGCATCAATTTATTTCCCCTTGTTAAAGAGTTTTGTAATGCTCTTTGAAACAAAGGAACGTTTCATACATCTTTTCCATTAGGAACAGGTAAAATTTACTCTACTGTTTCAGTTATTGGGAAGGACAGGGGCCATGCACCATAGTTCCATTAATTTGCAAGATGGCCCTAAGACTATCAGTACTTTCATAAGAAATGGCCCATTGAAATTTCAGAAAATCATGTAAAATCGCCATTCACAAAATTTCCTTCCCAATAATCACTGCTGTTTTAACCTTTTTTTGTTCATTATCTCTGTTGCCAGAGAAGATAGAAATATTTTGTTTGTCTTATGGTGTTATATAAAATCTCAGGTTAGACTCCCGATGGAGTTTCTTGTGTGTTACGCCAAGCCTGATAAAATCAAGGAGACTACATCATCTGCAAAATTGAAGAATTTGGATATTACAAGCTAAACTAGCATGCTCAGTCCAGAAAATATTTTTATAGGGAGGAGCCAAAGCAATTGTAGGGAAGTCTAAGAAGGATTATGTGGTCAAGGGGTTTTTGAAGCAAGTAAGAGCATGCATCATTCAGTTCATAAATTGAAACTTATACATGTATCATGATACTGATTTAATTTAAATGTCTGTTATCCTACAGGACATTACATGCACTCTAATACACTCTTGTAGGTTGATGAAGCGTACACTCTGTGTGGTAAAGTTCTGCAGGAGAAGTTGCCTCTCACAATCTACTACTTAGAGGTCTTGGAGCAATCCATCCTGATGCCAGGGGACATGCAGAGACATTGAATTACATGCAAAAGCTTCCTACATTGGCAACAACAGTATTAAATGAAGAGGAGAGAGAAACCTATGACAAAATAATCAAAAAGTATAACATTGATGAGTCTTTGCTAGAATGATTTGAAGACAACTCTAGAATTGACCGATGGTGGGGGAAAGATGAAGTTATTAAAATATACCCAACTCTCTGCAAATTAATACAGGCTCTACTCAGTTGTTTTCATAGCTCCCAGGTAGAGTCATCATTTAATGTGATGAATGATGTCATTGACAATAAGCCAGGAAGACTTAATATTAAAACATTAAGTGCCATCCAGACAATTAAATATCATTTGAGGGCTGAAGAGAAAACAGCAATTCAATACTTTGAGAAAAAGAGTATTTGCATGAAGGTGTGGACAGAGATCTTTGGAGAAACATTCATTCCAAGCAGGAATTTACTAAAGAAGAAAAATGCGCTCAGAAAAGAAAATTAAATATTTCGGACAGTCAAGTTAATTCCAAACGAGACGCAAAGAAAATTTTAGTGCATGCTGCAAAAAAGCCAAAACAGCCTATGTCAGAAAATTAATGAAACAGAGTTGATTTGTACCTCAGGAAAGAAAAACTTGTCAAACCCATTTATTTCATTATGATTTCTTTATTTATAACAACTCTTTAAAGCTGTATTTTATGAACCCAAAAGCTGTTCTGAAGGGTTTTTAATGATGAAAATCATCGTTTTCGGCCGGGGGCCTTCGGCACCCTGCCCCCCGTCCCCCCCCCCCCCCTGATATGGCGCTGCCCCTATATACCCTGCTGGGGGAAGACCCCCAGACCCTATTCAGCTTTTTTTTTTTGTTTAAGCTCTAGAATCATGTCTGAAAATAGACTTATGAAGAAAGGAGGGGAACGCCAACAACACTCGACCGCGGCATCCACAGGAAAACCCCAGAGAGTACAACCTAAAGGCTTACATATTCTGGGAAATATAAGACGGAACGCTCTCACGAGAAAAGAAAAAGCGTACAAATAAACGGAGACAATAAAACATTGTCATTCTTCGGCATAAGAAGTTGCAAAATTACAATTCATGTGAATATTTTTGTTTTCTACGATATAAGTTACAAAATGACAAAAATATGATGATTGTTCCGCAGAAAAAAAGATATTGTTCGATAGTATAGATTACAAAATTACCATAAGTTTGTTCATTTCATTTTTAACAGAATAAAATGACACTGATTATGATTTTTTCATTGTTCAGCTAAAGAGGTTATGAAATGACAATAGTGTGATCATTTCAATGTTCGCCAGATATAAAGTGATAAAAGTTTCTCTTATAACAAATATGCACATATGTCGTGATGACAAGATAACAAGAAAAGAATGACTCATGCCGTCATTCCGTTTGTTTACGGAAAACACGACGAGGAAGAAAATTCTAGAACTGCCTTCAAGGATTCTTTATTTGAAGGCTTTATGAGAGTGATTTTCATTCTGATCAGACATACAAAACCGCAAAGTAAATTGTATTTCAAACACCACTCTTCTTCTCTGAAAGATCGTGACTCATTTAACATATGCAGAAGAGAAATAAAATTCTCACCTCTTTCTCGTTTTTTGTCAATTCGTTCATTATCAATGGTATCCATAGAAGAAGTACGATCCCTCGATTGTGAATACGCTGGTCAAATATGACCGCTATCGGCCTCTTTTTGTTCAGGGCTACATGTAGATAAATATTGAATCGTACCTAATAAAAAAGCAAAATGCTGAAATAGAAAACATAACACCTTGCCGCGACATGACTGCTGCACAGCGGATTACATGGTGTGACCAAAAACAGTATAATGAAAGTACTGTAAAAGATGGAACATAGGTCTACTGTGAAAAAGAAGACAACGTGCTGATATGCCTTATTTTTGATTTTCAAACAGACAATAAACAAGTAAGAATTTTAATTATGAAATTCATCATAGCTTATGATCAGATTGAATTAAGGACGGAAAATGTCAGTAGTTTTCCTATATTATTATGCGGTATCCAATAAGAAAATATTTTTCTTAGAAATCAAACCTTTCCTAATAATAAGGGAGATAGAAATTTCAATCTCGACTTGTAATCTTCTTGAATGACAAACATGGATAATGACCACACCCCCGAGCACAGCACAAAATCGATAATTCACAAAATCAGAAACCAAAGGGATACAAAATCAGGATAAAACAGGAACCAAAGCAAACAAACAAAACACCACCACATGAAAAGAAGGAAAATGTCGGCAAGGAGTGGGGCACAATTGGTCCCCATTGGAAATCCGACAATTTGCTGGAAGACCTTTCCTCCAAACACCACAAGAATGGTGTCGATCAGAAAGTTTAACATCTGAATAATGACTGTTTCAGTGTACTTATTTTCAGAATCGGACTTTTCTTTTACAAAGTAGGTTTTGTCATAGTTAACAACAATAAATTTGTATTCCGATTACCTTTCTTACTTGTAAACGCATTACTTATGATTTTTGCGAGTCTTCCTTTCAATTAAGAATGTGGAATTGTGGTGTTAAGTGTAAAAAATCGAAGACTTTGATCGAATGGACTCTACTAAAATGAGTTGATTTCAGATGTTCAAAACGTTCATTCAAAGTACAAAAAACCATTCCTCAATATTTTGAAAATTTAGAGCCACCTCTTATTTATTATAAGTACAAGAAACCTATTCGAAACTTTGTTTTTAACTATAATAAAGTTACAACGGATCCTGACATACTTGAATCGTGTCCTGCTTCTGGAGAATGTGCAACTTCTAAATATCTCTACAAACCAGCTGGCCATATTGTTACAGGTGACTTTTCAATTATCCAAGACAGACAGCTCCGTGGTATTCTTAAAAAAGGACCTAAGTATAGAATCCCATCCAAGATAGATTTTGTCAAATGCCGTGAAGTGCTTACGGAAGCCTTAGATAATTATACGAAAAGATGGTGTAAATCAGAAGGAGTCGAACCGCATGCTCTGAATGACTGGAAAAACCTCATTTTAGATATAACGGATATTCGAATAGATAACTTCCATTAAAACCCTCATCTTTTTCAAAATCTACGTTCCAAATCGGAAAGATATTTCAAATCCAAACTAAGTGAATTACATGAAAAATATGTCTTTGCACCAGCTGATAAAGCAGCCAACAACACCATTATCATTTGAAAACGTTACTACATATCAACTTTGATTTCGGAACTTTCGTCTACTAATACATATATCAAAAGCAATGAAAGTGAATCTAACATTTTAGGCAAGCATAACAGTGAACTGTCTTCATTCAATATCTCTATTTCTAAACTGGATCTCCCAACACTATATTGCATACCGAAACTGCACAAGTCTCCTTACAAATTTCGATTTATTGCTAATTCTAGTAACTGCTCCACTACATTTTTGTCGAGAAATCTGACGTCAGCACTTACTGCTATTAAAGAACACATAACTAGATATTGTGAAACGGTTCTAAACAGGAACGATGTAAATTTATTTTGGTCTATTAAGAATTCAGGGGATGTGATTGAAAAAATGAAATCTGGAAATTTCCAAGCCAATACGATTTCTTTATACGACTTCTCTAATATGTACACCACACTTCCTCATGACAAATTAATGATCGATTATATAATCTCATTAAATGGTGTTTTGATCGAGAGCGAAAAACTTACATTTGTACATCTGAATCGAAGGGTTTCTTTTCCTCGACAGACTACAAATCATACAAATCATGGACATGTAGTGACCTGTGTAATGCCTTGTCCTTCCTCTTGGACAATATTTATGTTAGATTTGGTGAGGATCTATACAAGCAGGTTGTAGGAATTCCTATGGGTACTAACTGTGCGCCTCTTGTTGCAGATTTATTTTTATACACTTATGAAAAAGAATGTATCCAAAATCTTCAAAAGCAAAGAAAATTTGATGAGCTGAAATGTTTCAATAATACTTCTAGGTATCTGGATGATATTCTAACCATTGACAATCCTGCTTTTGAATTATATAAGAATGAAATTTATCCACAAGAATTAGCCCTTAACAAGGCAAACCTTTCAAATACAGAAACACCCTTTTTGGACCTAAATATCAAAATTGTAAACGGAAAGATTCATACAAGTGTATATGACAAAAGGGATGATTTTGGATTCAACATAGTAAATTTCCCTTGGCTTGACGGTGATGTTCCAAGATTACCGTCATACGGCATTTACATATCACAGCTCATCCGGTACGCTAGAGCATGTACTGATATTTTGGATTTTCACAGTAGAAATTTACAAATTACCAAAAAACTATTAGGTCAAGGTTTCCGCTTTCATAAACTAGTTAAGACTTTCTGGAAATTTTACAAAAATTACAGTCAACTTCTTTTAAAATTCGGATCTATACATGCAACAGAGTACATTAATATGGGTATTACACAACCTGTCTTTTATGGTGATATGATAAACAAAATAAAAAGGATCAAAGGTAGGCAGCATAACCATCGAAAATGCGTCAGAATCATCAAACGCCTTTTATACCGTGGGTATGATCCTAATGTCACCAGACGGACACTAGGCTTGGTACTTGACCAATCTACAGTCTTGTACAAGCGCATCCTTGAGACTTGCACTCTGACTGACTGTGACGACGGGACTCCATGACGGGCCCTGTCCAAACCTCTTTAGAGAAGACAGGGCCCCGACCACCTGTCCTCTCTGAATGTCAAAGAAGGGAGGAGATCTCCAACAAGACCCCGCTGCAGCATCAACAGTAAAACACCAAAACACCCGATGCAAAAACACAAAAGACGAGTACAGCACGAGACGGAAAAGAGACACACGACATGTAAACATCAAACACAAAAGACTACACATAAACCGACGAGACCAATGGGTAACTGGTGCCGACTTTGGACGGCCATTTGTCACGTCGGACTCCTCGGGTGATTACATACATGAGCACGCTACAGCCGGCAGAACACGGACTGTATTACGCATGCCCTCTTTTTATATCCATTTACATATTCATCTGTGTCTATGGGGCCTCTGCGTTTCGCGGTCTTGTTTGTGTTATGTCATCTTACAGTGAGGAGGTTGTTTTACACCACAATTGTACGTTCTTCGAGACCTCTGGGTAATTGGAGAAGTGAGAGGGTTGTGCGCACGTAATCCAGGATAACCACACCATTTGCTACTTGCGTGACGGATGGCCGTCCAAAGTCGGCACCGGTTACCCATTGGTCTCGTCGGTTTATGTGTAGTCTTTTGTGTTTGATGTTTACATGTCATGTGTCTCTTTTCCGTCTCGTGCTGTACTCGTCTTTTGTGTTTCTGCATCGGGCGTTTTGGTGTTTTACTATTGATGCTGCAACGGGGTTTTGTTGGAGATCTCCTCCCTTCTTTTTCGAATTCTTTAAATCCACATCTGGTTAATACCACTGCGAGAATATACTGTCGAACAATATTTTTGAAGACCAGATTTGATTTCAGATAGAACTTTGATCGATACAGATTTGGTAGAACATTTTGAGGAACCAGCGATAAAACGTTGTTTGTACGGATTCTTATGCATTTTAGGTATGCAGTATAAGTATGGTAAATCTAAATCTAAATTGTTAGTACCGAAGCCAAAGGAAGCAAGAGCTGATTTGTGGTTATCTATTATTTCAGAGGCAGAAAGGTTTGTTTGGGTGTAAGTGGGATTTCAAGAGGTCGAATTTAAACCCAACTCTTTAACTAGACTGTCGAAATAGTACTTTTTGCAAGTAAATGTGTAATTATTTGAGGCTTTGTTCGCTGGTGTGATGACATAATGTTCTTGGAGGTAGGCAAGCTCTGTGATAACATCAGGGTCTATAAATATACTCTCGAATCTGATGTTCACAGTTGGTTTTAATCGGTTAATTCTAGAAAAAAGTAACCATCTGATGGATTAAATCCATTTGGGAAGGGTCTCGAACTTTACATCCTCTCTCTTTGCCCAACGTCTTGCATATTCCTCACAAGAGTCCATGATAATTTTGACATTTTGGTTTCATGTAAAGGACGTACTTTCTCTGTATTTGGGACCCTTTTTTAACAATTCTCTCAACTTGTCGTTCTTGACTATACTAAGGTCACAAGTAATAACGTGTCCACAAGGAGAGTAGTTGAAATCCGATGGAGACCATTCGCAATGAAGTGGATGTAGTGAGGGATTACTTAAATACACAGCAAGAATCGTTTGTAATTGTAAATTTTAGATGCAACGGTTGGTGTGTAGCTATAGGAATTACAAGGATTTTCTTTTCTTTTGAAAAATGATGGGATTTTTTTCTGTGACAGTATTGTGATTCAAAATTTGACCAAGATTCAATTTATCAATACCTTTGTTTGCAAATCTTACTTTAATGAAAGGACGGTTTGTTTTCTCCTCTGATTTATCTGATCCAACTAGTGGAAATAAACGAAAAGTAGAAATGTCCAAGATGACTCCTTGTAGTCTGTATTCTGGGTAACGTGTATCGGTAAATGTGAGGTCCTTCGTATATTCGTAAATTTCGTGTAACTTCCGTAAAGGAACAGAGTATAATTTGGTACGAATATAATGCAGGCCTAGAGGCTCATTCAAAAATGGAACCAAGTCATCGAAGTGAAGCATTGGTTGCATTGTCTAAAATGAAGAATAATCGCTCGCCTGGATCAGACGGATATACTGTTGAGTTAATCAATTTTTTTGGAAAAAAAACTTGGAGCTTTCGTAATTAGATAATTAAACTATGGGTATATGAACGGAGAGTAATCAGTCACTCAAAAAGAAGGGATTATTACGTGTATACCGAAAGAGAATAAGCCTAAACAATTCTTAAAAAATTGGAGGACTATAACGTTATTAGATACTGTCTATAAAATAGGATCCTCCGTTATCTCTAATAGAATAAAACGATATTTAGATAAATTGATAAGCAAATAACAAACAGGTTTCATAGCAGGACGATACATTGGCGAAAATACTAGGCTTATTTACGACATTTTGGACTACACAGAAGAAGAAAATATTCCGGGACTACTCTTATTTATCGATTTTGAAAAGGCTTTCGATTCTGTCTCTTGGAAATTAATTAAAAACGTTTTAAATTTCTTTAATTTCGGTCCCTCTTTACAAAAATGGATATCAGTGTTCTATAAAAATATTATGTCTAGAATAAATATAGGTGGAAATTTATCAGATGTATTCTTCCCTGGAAGGGGCTGCAGGCAGGGGGACCCTGTCGCCTAATATCTATTTCTATTGTGTGCAGAAATACTTTCAATTCAGATAAGGTCAAATAAAGATATTAAGGGTATTAATATTGATCGGTTTGAGTATAAGATTTCCCAATATGCGGACGATACAACGCTTCTTTTGGACGGCACAGAAAAATCTCTAAATTTAGCTCTATTCACATTAAAATGGTTCGAGAAAATATCTGGACTGAAGGTAAATTTTGAAAAAACTCAGGTAGTATGGATAGGGAGCAAAAAGTACAGTAATAAGAAATTGTGTAAGGACTGGGGCTTATGTTGGGGAAAACATGAATTCAAACTATTAGGCATAGATTTTGATGTCGATTTGTCAAACATATGCGAAATCAATTATAAACATAGACTTAAAAAAGTGGACGTATTGTTAAAACAATGGAATAACAGGAATTTAACCCCATTAGGCAAAATTTCAGTTATCAAATAATTATCATATCCCAATTCAATGACCTGTTTATTGCTTTACCAAACCCTAGTGAAAAATTAATTAGTCAGCTTAAAGGTACAATCTATAAATACCTATGGGACTCCAAACCCGGTAAAATAAGAAAAGATATTATTTGTCAAGAATATGAATGTGGCGGATTGAAAATGATAGACATTGAAGCTTACATTTACTCTTTGAAAACAACATGGGTTCGTCGTTTATTGAATTCAGAAGGTATATGGCAGAATCTTATTCTTCAGAAAATAAAGATTAAATTTCTCCTTCATTGTGGAAAACAACAATCGCATAATTTACTAAGAAACGTAAACAATCTGTTTTGGAAAGATGTGTTGAAATCCTGGATCCACTTGATGGAACATGAGGGATCCAATGACAAAACAGAAATTTTAAATGCAGCGGGAATACCGCTATGGTTCAATAACAATTTCAAAATAGATAATAAGTATGTATTTTATAAAGAATGGTTTGATCAGAGGATAACTACTATCAATGATATTTTGAAAACAGACGATTTATTTTACTCATATGATGAATTTATTTCCACCTTCAATATTCGAACAAATTACTTAGAATACCACGGCTTGGTTTCGGTAATTAAAAGGTATATCCAGACTCACAAATTAAATTTAAATAAAATCATAGGACCTTGTATTCCAATATCTATAAAATCAATTGTAAAATACCAAAAGGAAATGTATAAAAAATTAAAATACCAAAAGGAAATGTATAAAAAATTAAAATACCAAAAGGAAATTATAAAAAATTAAAATCAAAGAAATTGATGATCAAATCTCAAAACAAGTGGAAAGATAAGATAGATGGACTAGACGAATCTGATTTTAAATAAATTTATAGCTCAATTCGACATATTAAAAAAAACAAAACTACAGTGGTTTCAATTTAGAATTAACCATTATATACTGAAAACAAATAAATTTGCATGTAAAATCGGTATACGGAATTTTCCGAATTGCACTTTTTGTAATTTAACCGAAGAAAATATTTCACATTTGTTATGGCATTGTATTAAAGTTCAAAATCTACTACGGGACATAAAAGCAATTTTCAACCAACATCAAATAAACATCAGTTTTACAAAAAAGAATTTTTTACTCGGCCCATATACAAAAAATACTATGGCAAAATCTATTCTAATCCTAGGTATCAAATTCTATATATACAAATCAAAATGTTCAGAAACTACTTTATCACTGCAATCTCTTCTGAATCATTTAAAACTTATGTATTTGACTTACAAATATATTTATACACAAAATGGGAAACTAAATTCATTTCTCAATGATTGGAAAATTTGGAGACCTGTCCTTGGCGACCAAAACCCAACTTCACTTGATTTACGATAAACAACTATGAGCAAGCCATATCTGACTATTCATCGATCATCTAGAATACCATATTTTCGTCATTCCAAAACCCTTCTAAATCATATTCATTCCTCTTCCTTTGCACTCCCATCCCTCACGACACTCTGTCTTTCTAACCTTTCCCTCCCGTGCACCATATAATAAAAAAATGAGCCTTCTCAGATTATATGACTTTATGGTGATTTTATGACATGATATGAATGAATGTGAAGCTCATTTAAAAAAAAGTCATCGAAGGAGAAACTATTTAACTCAGGCCTATTATATTTACGAATGCCATGACTTCGAGGTCTTCTTTGTGGTCTGTTGAATAGCTAGTCACATTTACCGATTGACAACCGAGAGATGAGATTTCAAAACAATTAATTTCATGCACCAGACACGTGAATTTGATAGTTAATCCTAAGCCAAAGTCATTTTGCTACAAGCCAAATTTATTTCAGAAGCGTCTTTTTTGAAATTTGTGAATCCTCTAAAGAGTGGATTGTTTCAAATTTCATATAGGATTCAGTAGCGTAATAAGATAAAATTTATGACACAAATAGCATATGAAAGATGGTTCGATGGTGTTTTAACGTCCGTTAATTTCGATGATATTTTATGAAATGACAAGTTTCTAACACAGCAAAATCTTATATGATGTCAAATCGATAAATGCTTTTATCAGGCAAAAGGGCGCGAGAGACAACCCCTCCCATTATTTTCTCACGATTTGGCATTGTCTTCTCGACTTTGAGACTGAATAACTGTTTGGTACTTCTTTGATGTTTATTTGAGTATTCAGTACTTTAAGTACGATCTATATAAGAAAATATAGTCAAATAAAATAAAAATGAATCAAAGAAAATCCTGACGATAATCTCAGGAGCACGCACAGTAGAACACAAATTTGAGCATCGACGGACCCCTAGCAAGCTACAGATGGGACCAGGTACCCGGGAGGAATAAGCATCTCCTGTTGGCTGGTCGCACCCGCCGTCGAAAAAAGAAAAGAAATAATAAGAATAAAAGAAATCAAAGATGAAGGTTATTGATAGCTGACAAACGGAGATATATGACGGGAGATATATCGAAACTCGCTGTAAAACTTGATCAAGCTGAGCATCGCTGAAGTACATCTGTCTGTACAGATCATATAAAAATTTCACTCTGAAATAAAACTTTTTTGTAAAAGGATACAGAATTAATTTAACATACATTTTGTATATATCTTGCTGTTCGGCATATAAAGCAAGGAAGGAAAGAAAGAGGATTTTTCCTGAAAATTGAGGGCTTTATCATCGATGTTAAACGTCCTCAAATTCAATAGATAATAATTAAAGATAAACACAAACAGTGACTATTTTTCGTTGACTGTTTTAGATAAGACGATGGAAATGTTGTTAAAAATCCGTCGTAAAGCAGTCAGAAACTTTAACATTTGAAACAGAGTCTTTAGTTTATTGATATTTAGAAGTAAAACCATTTTTACCATCCCTCTCATCGTCCTAAAGAGAATGGCGAGATTACCTAGCAAGCTAAACACTTTTGCACAATATTTCAACAGAATCGATAAGATATGCTTATTAAGTCGATCCCCCCGAAAAAATAAACATTTGACTTTCAAATGTTTTGATATGTGAAGATAAAATTCATTCGAGGAAAATGATATAGAAGCTTTAGGGACAAATATCAAATATTTGTACAACCAAGGTAACCCCCCCCCCGATAATGAAACTCTTGCATTTCACATGAAAATGCTTATGACGAACGGCTATTCTAATCTACTAACAAATTGAATCTGCATTGACCTAAATTTGAACGGGTCTTTTAATCTTAAACGGTGCAATTTCAAAATTTTTTTGACAATTCTGGTGCATAGAGATAGAATAGTGTTTTGATACGGATATGTAAAACACAGTTAGTGCATTTATCTTCACGACCGTAACATAATTGCCATGCGCTGTAGAACAATATACACGTAACAGAATACAAATTTAAGACAGCAATATTCTATAAATGCAAATACATTAAAGTCACATGACAACAGAACAACTCCAAAAGCTATGTTGTATCAGCAATGACAATTATGGATAATGACCATATAAAACAGGAACTAAAGCAAACGAACAAAAACATCCAACACATGAAAAGAAGCGAACTCCCGATATGGGAGTGAGACCAGGTGCCCAGGAAGAGTAAGCATTTCCTACCCTTAAAATAAGATTAACCAGACATACGTTTCTGATACTTACAACTCATCAAGGGTAAACAAATTATAATAATGCACACATAAATGGAGAATGTAGAGGTTCAAACTGCTACGTCTTTCGATACATTTCTTGACATAATAATTTTCGCACTTTTTGGTCATATTACATTGTTTAGATTAAGGATCACTGACAAGGGTTGTGTACCCGAAACGTGCATGTTTGATCCATGCTGCGAATGTTTCTATTTATAAATGATGCTTTTGGATTTAAAGACGTTTAACATTGCTTTCATATAAGTAAAATACAATGGAGATTCATGTCCCTTACTTTGATGGGATGTTCATTTCTTCTCTTGTATCGACTCATATTAACAAAGTGCATTTTTGACAAGGCAATTCGGAAGAGGTATAGACGTTAAACCAATTCTATAAATGCTATCATATCATTGTTCGGCAGAGAAGCGTACAACGTAACTATAAATTTACCATTTCATTGTTCGGCAGAATAAATTACAAAATTATCTTAAACGTGATCATTTTATTGTTCGGCAGATAATAAGGTTGAAAATTTCTTTATTTTAACAAGAAGTTTGATTGAAAGATAACCATAAGAAAATTATGAATGCTTTTATCTGTTTATTGTTTACGTATAAGACAATAAGGAAGAAAATTCCTAGAACTCTTGAATTCACGAGTCATTACTTTTTTCAAAGAAAAATAAAACAAAAAACCCCACAGATTGTACTTTAATCTTATATCACATGTGATAGCATGATTCAGTTATTTACAAGGTATAGCTAAATCAGTTGATGTTTAACGTTCTTCTCTTCAGCTTCGTGTATAGAGTTATATAAGATTTCTTATCCAATAGAATTTTCTTCGAAATCGTCCCCAAGAATCCTGCATTGGACGCCGAAAAATGCCGTATTGGACGGTTCAGCTGTCCTAATATTTTATATGTACTCGGCGTCTCGTCCAATACGGTATTTCGTACGTCATAGACTCTTACAATATTTTCTATACAGTACACAACCCTGTTCAATTACCTAATATTCTAAAAAATGATATGCAAACAAGTTGTACAACTCCTTGCTGATCTTCTATGTACGCTTGTAATATGCCCTTGGAATTTCGTTAAGTGAGATGGTAAATCATAATTTTGTTCAATTCTGATTCCCTACCATTGCATGAAAATTGTAACAAATGTAGAATCCCCCCCCCAAAAAAAAACACTAGCATACAATGACCGAATTCAAGTATGAAATTATCAAAGTACCTATTTATTATTATTTTTACTGTCACAGATGTTACTTTGTGACTTTTTCAACATGTTTTCATTGCATCATGGGCACATAATTTGAAAGATATATACCGTGAAGTGAAGACTTTAAACATTATAGTAAACATCAAAGAAGTACCTAACAATTATTCAGTCTTAAAGTCGAGAAGGCCAGGCCAAATCGTGAGAATTCCCATCGAAACGGTCGGAACTCCGGAATGAACAACATTCCGAAGAGGAAATACGTACCGAAGAGTCAGCTATAGATAGAGCTAGGTCATCTTTACGTTTGAATTTTCGACCGCAAGTATTTGTCTCTCTTCTTTAAATGTCAACTTTGTATCTTTCATCAAATATCTTGGTTCTTTTTTCTAGAAAATAAACAATCAGTAGAATGACCCAGAAAGAATACTGAATATTCCAATTTACTTCCTTTATTGAGGATAGATTCGGAAACTAACACTTGAAAATTTATCTTAATAAATAAAGAAGTGTACAAGCATACAAGGACAATTTCAAATACTCTGACGACATGCAGACATGACGACGCTCAGGCATTAAAACATCGGTACTTCACATATATATCTATTGATGTAGAGATATATCCCGATTGAAAGGTAAGCCCCTTATTTATGCTACGCTTTGACAACCCATTTTTTGAATCTGAAAATAAGAAATAATATATTAAAGTATTCTGAAATGAAATCACATATTACATGCCAATACAAATTCTAATAAATATATTACAACATAATTTACATTTTATTCATTGTTCTCATTAAAAGGATGTGTGATGATTGGACCATCAATCTTTCAAATTTGTTCTACTTCGACGCAATTAAACGGATTGGTTCAGAAGGCGTTATTCGTGACAGGCGAATGGTGATAGGATTAAAGGCAAAATTGGAGGAACTTAGAGAGTGTTCACATGACCACTTACCAAGTGGTAGTAGGGCAGAGGGGTTTTTGTTTGATGATTCAGATTTTGACGAAATGATTGTTTATAGAAACATAAAAGTGGTGATGAATTACAACTCTAATGAACGTGAAATGCAGAGTGCAACTGTCCTCAAAATAGAAACCAATCAGACACGACCAGGGTTTTGCCTACTTCGTCTACTATCTGTGTCAAATGCGATAGACATGGAGCTACTTAATTCACTTGTTTCCTTTGAAAATGGAATTTATTTGTCAAGCGCATTGTGGAGAAATGAAGTTGAACAATATTTTCCACAATCCACGCATCATGGTCCGTGTGAAAATGGCTTCATTGCAGGCACAGAGCACGACAAAGCCAGTTGTCTGAAATGCACAAAATGGCCTGAATCGGCACTGCCTTGCATTAACAGACTTTATAGGGCAAAATGGCCCCTAGATGCAGTTCTAGGAGTAATTGTTAGGAATGGATGTCATTTAGTGCCTATTGGAGATAAAAATTCAGAAAAAGAGATAATGGAATGGAGAATTTCTTTTTCAGAAGCAGAGAAAACTCTTATACACGAAATGAATCACTGCCAGTTTCTTTGTTATGGACTTCTTAAAATATTTCTGAAGGAAGTCATCAATACAAGAGAAGACGTGAATGGATTACTATGCTCATATTTCCTGAAAACTGCAGTTTTCTGGGAAATAAGTTACAACAGAAGAACTTGGATTCAGGAAAATTTCATGCTGAGGTTTTGGGACTGCTTCAGACGACTGCTCTCCTGGGTTTCCCATGGTTACTGTCCGAATTTCTTTATACCTGAAAATAACATGTTCTTAGGAAAGATTTTTGGAAGATCAAAACGAATTCTCCTTAATCATCTAACTTCACTATACAATCAGGGATATAAATGCATCCCCGTATGTAAATGTGACAACTGTATGATTGTTCTATCTCATCCAAATTTCGCAAAATTCGCTCCTTTTCATAACTTCTCTGAGAAGGTTAGGGAAGACTTGTGTCTTATTTCAAATATATTGTCTTCTTTGACGATAGGTTATGGCAGCTTATCTGTTTTACATAGACATGTTGTACTAATGCAACATATAAAAAGTAATTGTGAATCAAGAACTAAGTTATTAACTGCCGATATATATTTTCATCATTATATTCAATACGCATTTTACGAGTTTATGCATTTTTCCATTGTATATTCTTCATGCAACAAAAACGGTTATGGGTTAATCAGAAGGTTTTGTAAAGCTTTAAAACGAAGCAAAATTGACATATTAAGACATGATATTTTGATAGGGACTTTGTTCTATAAGCTTGGAATGTTTAAACTTGCAATAACATTTTTGTTGAATCTTAGAGATCGTCTTCAGCATGAACGTATCATGTCTTTTTTGCATTTT
Organism: Pinctada imbricata; assembly: GCA_033119305.1. NCBI lineage: Eukaryota > Metazoa > Mollusca > Bivalvia > Pterioida > Pteriidae > Pinctada > Pinctada imbricata. Next base: position 23,392,702 of record VSWD01000007.1, read on the forward strand.
GATTCGGATGAATACATTGCCGCGGGAGGAGAATACACCTCATTTGCTGAAATGATGAGGAAATTCTTTGCTTGTAATATCCGTTTATCTAAAACGATGGACTTGCCGGAACTCTGTCTCGAACACGAAGAACTCAAATTTACAATGGATTATCCAAGTATTGTTTATTTAGAGCTTTTGTTGTTTTTGAGCAACTACCGCTTATCATTTTACGATGAAACAATATCTATTCTACATGATCTTACATCATTAATTACGAATGACATGAACTATCATATACCACTTAACTACAAAGCAATATCATGGCAGGTACTTGGAATATGTCAAGAGATGAGTGGATTTAATAACGAAGCGTTCGTTTCGTATAACAAAGCTTTGTCCGATCCATGTGGTAGTCATTTTCGTAATGCTACTTTAACTAGAATCAGGAATTTACGTTTGGATATTTGATTGTTAACAAAGTATGAGTCCTCATCTAATCAAATTTGCAGAGAAGAAACTTTAAATCTGACTTACTTTACAGCACAAGCGTTATATCTAAGAGTAATTAATCCGTTCAAGTATCATCGTATGAACTTGTATTCTTTTTTCTTGTGTGACATTGTTACAATCAAAATTGAATAATCTTGTTTGTTCTTGTTGTTGTTGTTGTTTTGTTTTGTTTTTCTTTTTATTGTTTTTGGTTTTTGGTTTCCATGATGAAATAGAAGTGAATTACAGACAAGATTATATTGAGGATGACATATATTGATATTTATCCGTCCTTCTAAAGTAAATTTTTTAACCTTTTTCTTTAACATGTTTTCCTTTTTATTTCGCATGCCGTCATCAAAATGAGTTAAAAAAGAACATTGAGCTGCACAAAGTGTTACATAATCTCATGATATTAGACCTCCATTATTCTATATATTATAAGTACTTCTTGTTATGATTAAAGCATTTTGTGTTGCATTTTTATTGAATAGTACCTTCAAAAAGCAAAACTATGAAAGAATAGTACCCACACAAACATGCATCAATAGGTTTAGCTCATCACATGACCTCGAGAGCAATTTTAAAAAGACCGACCGGTATTCATATTAATCATTACTTAAAATGTTTTACAAGAAAATGGCGACACCTGTCCGAGCGACGTAACTCTGTTAAGCAACTCAATCGTTCGTAGTCACCCGCGTGATCAACGAATTTATCATATGATGTACTTAATGTTTGTTCGTTGTACTTAAAATCCTGACCTTGAATATTCGTATGACCAATAACCAGTACAAGGGCGGAACAAGAGAGGGTCAGGTGGTCTTGATTCCCTTGAAATTTGCTTTATATGCCTATTTTCCCATATTTTAAGTATAGGCTTTAATCCCCTTCCCCACCTGGGCATTGAACCCCCTTTGTTAATTATACAGATGCGCAAAATCTGATGAAGCTTATATCTGTATGGACGAACTATGAACACCAAATGGATGAATGTAATATGTGACTATACAAAGTAAGTATGTGAAAAAGTATGCCATATTCATTATATGTAAAACGTCTTAAGAACAGATAAAAATGTTCAGCGGGGACCAAACATGCAAGTTTCGGATGCTTAGTTCTCGTCAGTGATCCTCAATCTTAACAATGTAATATTGACAAAGAGTGTGAAAATAAAAATGTCCAAAAATTTACAAAACGACGTAGCACGATGGATGAGATGAGCTTTGATTCTTGAAAAAGTTATGTATGTCACATGACGATAAACGTGCAAAACGAGTTTGTTCCTCAATCACAATAACCACCATAATTTCCATTCTCTTACTTTTTAAACAAGGACGGAAACATCAGGTTTTTTTTTTCGCTCTTCAACTTGCTGAAGATTATTCAGACAGAAAGTGATTTCTATGAAATCAGGCAAATCAAAACAAAAAGAGATCATGCCTACTTTGGATTAACTATTTACATTTATTACATTCTCAATTCCGAACGAAATAAGTAGAAAAATGTTCGTAATAATGCTGATTCAGAAATAAACAGATGAAAGTGTTCCAACTTAATCATTCACAAATAAAATAATCTCAAGAGAGATAAATAGAATCTTGACGTCACAGCTTTTTCTAACAAGATAAATTAAATTCATCAGATTTGAGTAGGTTATTAGATATTCACAGCGTAACGATATAGGCCTTTAATGGTGTAAAATTCAAATGTAGAACGATTTAACACAGTGGTACCATAACAAATCAAAGATGGAGTTTGTTAGCAGACAGACAGATAACTGACATCAATGTCTAGCCATAACATGGACTTTTATAAAGTTGAGCACATCTGACGTTTGTCTGTGTATATTACGTATAATGCATATCTGTTTTATACAAAAGATAATTTGTTTGCAATGAAAATTACAGAAGTACCCATCCGTTATTCAGTCACATAGTCAATAGTAGTAAAAATGGAACAAAACACAATGTATATGTCTCACTGTTCGGCATATATGAGAAGAGAGGATGGAACGAAGCTCTTCGTAAAGATGGGGTCCACTTTCACTGATGAGGAGATAAAAATAAGGAAAGTAAAGCACAATCAGCGGATGTTTTCACTTATTGATTGTTTTAGATAAGACAGTAACAAGATGGTTTGAAAAAAAAATCGCTAAGATCTAGGACCTCTTGCAAAATATCAATGAATTTAGATAAATAAACACCTCACTCTATGACAAACGTGACGACTTCAATTTCAGCATTACAAACTTTCCTTTTCTGAGTAGCAACATCCCTTCATCGCCTGCTTATGGCGTGTTCATATCTCAGTTGATACGCTATACCAGAGCAAGTACCAAATATACGGATTTTGTTCTGAGAGCTAGGCGTCTTTCAGATAAACTTCTCAGTCAGGGATATGTTTGTGACCGACTAACATCGTCACTGAGGAAGTTCTACGGTCTATATGGGGAACTCGTCATACACTATGATGTCCCACTCTCCAGAATGGTGGATGATATTCTGTCATAGACCATTTGAACCATCCAACCAAAGATTGTACTCTATGTCTTCCGAAATGGAGGTAACCGGATGTGACAGTTCTACCGAATTGAAGCGGCGGGTGTTGCATGCAGACAGGAGATGCTTACTCTTCCTGGGCACCTGGTCTCACTCCAATATCGGGGGTTCGTTTCTTTTCATGTGGTGGAGGTTTTTGTTTGCTTGCTTTGCTTCCTGTTTTATCCTGATTTTGTATGCCTTCGGTTTATGCTTTTCTGAATTATCGATTTTGTGCTGTATACAGGGATATGGTCATTATCCATATTTGTCATTTTTGAACAACAAAGATTTGTAATAGGAAAGAGTTAGCTGCCCTTTAACCAAGGTGGAGGGTTTTTCGACTCGAGCAATCTTATCCTGTTGTCTATAAACTTCGCAGCAAAGCAGCGTGAAAGTAGTTGCTGATAAGCAAAGCATAAGGTTTGCAGAACTTTTTTGAGTGAAAAAAGTGTTTTTTCATGACATATCTTGAGCTAGAACTGAAATCTGAAAATCTCAAAACGATCTGATGTCAAAATGGCCGCCGCACATATGTCCTATGTCGATGCAGTTGTATCAGACTCTAATACTTCTAGTCGCACTACGGCAAAGCCAGTTTTCATTAAGGAGATAGACTTTTTTGGTGTCAAATCTCCCCCAAACATCTATGGCTTGACCACACTGAGCTTTATAAAGCCATTTCCGTTAGTGCACCTCCAGAGCACATTGCTGGACTGCAGCGAGTTCGGGGATTGTGGCGAATATATTTCGACAACTATGAGACCAGAGCACACTTTCTCTCATCTGATTTTGTCTTGAGAGAAAAAACAATTCCTATTTACCATATGAACCCCGGTACGATACACACAGATGAGGATGGCAACCCAACTATCCGAGTGAGGGTGAAGAACGTACCGTTATCTGCAGATGATGGCCAGATTAAGCGGGCCCTAGAACAACACAACTGTGAGATAATAAGTATGTTTCGGGAGAAGCTTAGAATTGATGGTCGTCTCACGAATTGTGAAACAGGGGACCGTATTGAAAATTTCTGCACGATTTCTTTCAACGGAAGTAGGTCGTATTCAATATCACATGGACTATTTTCGGTAATTGAAATACGGATAAACACATGCACATCGTATATAAATCTCATATTGATAATGATAACTTAGCAAATATATTTTAGATGTATATTTATTATGTTCATCCTTTGGGGGTACCTGGACCCGAAGGAAATTATACTAAATTCAGGTATTATTTGTGAATTAAAAAAAAAAATTAAAACAAGAGCTTTTATGTACACTTATTGTTGTGTAGGGTTTTTTTCTATGTTATCCGATAATCAACCACAAACATCAGATTCAAGTATATTATGTAATCATGTTACTTGGCATTACTTTTTTAGCTTGCTGAAAATATTGAATTTTTTTTCATAAAATATTACGGGCTAAATGTATCTGTCAGATCATATAATTATGTACATGTATGTCAAAAATTATTTCGTATACTCTTCTCTGCAATTTGTACATTAAAGATGTGTGCAACTGCCATTTGAAACTAGAAAAAAAAAAAAAAAAGATTTGTAATAAAAGATTTGTCATACGCAAGAAATACATGTATATTGAAGTATTCTGCAATGAAATCATTTATATTACATGCCCATACAAGGTCTAATAAATATATTACGACATAATTTACATTTTATTCATTGTTCTCATTAAAAGGATGTCCGACGATTGGACCGTCAATCTTTCAAATTTGTTCTACTTTCACGCAATTCAACGGATTGGTTCAGATGGCGTTATTCGTGACAGGCGAATAGTGATAGGATTAAAGGCAAAATTGGAGGAACTTAGAGAGTGTTCACATGACCACTTACACAGTGGTAGTATGGCAGAGGGGTTTATGTTTGATGATTCAGATTTTGACGAAATGATTGTTTATAGAAACATAAAAGTGGTGATGAATTACAACTCTAATGAACGTGGAATGCAGAGTGCAACTGTTCTCAAAATGGAAACCAATCAGACACGACCAGGGTTTTGTCTACTTCGTCTACTATCTCTGCCAAATGCGATAGAAATGGAGCTACTTAATTCACTTGTTTCCTTTGAAAATGGAATTTATTTGTCAAGCGCATTGTGGAGAAATGAAGTTCAACACTATTTTCCACAATCCATGAATCATGGTCCGTGTGAAAATGGCTTCGTTGCAGGCATAGAGCACGACATTGCCAGTAGTCTGAAATGCACAAAATGGCCTGAACTGGCACTGCCTTGCATCAACAGACTTTATAGGGCAAAATGGCCCCTAGATGCAGTCCTAGGAGTAATTGTTAGGAATGGATGTCATTTAGTGCCTATTGGAGATAAAAACTCAGAAAAAGAGATAATGGAATGGAGAATTTCTTTTTCAGAAGCAGAGAAAACTCTGATATACGAAATGAATCATTGCCAATTTCTCTGTTACGGACTTCTTAAAATTTTTCTGAAAGAAGTCATCAATACAAGAGAAGACGTGAATGGATTACTATGCTCATATTTCCTTAAAACTGCAGTTTTCTGGGAAATAAGTTATAACAGAACAACTTGGATTCAGGAAAATTTCATGCTGAGGTTTTGGGACTGCTTCAGACGACTGCTCTCCTGGGTTTCCCATGGTTACTGTCCGAATTTCTTTATACCTGAAAATAACATGTTCTTAGGAAAGATTTTTGGAAGATCAAAACGAATTCTTCTTAATCATCTAACTTCACTATACAATCAGGGATATAAATGCATCCCCGTATGTAAATGTGACAACTGTATGATTGTTCTATCTCATCCAAATTTCGCAAAATTCGCTCCTTTTCATAACTTCTCTGAGAAGGTTAGGGAAGACATGTGTCTTATTCCAAATATATTGTCTTCTTTGACGATAGGTTATGGCAGCTTATCCTTTTTACATAGACATGTCGTACTGATGCAACATATAAAAAGTAACTGTGAATCAAGAACTAAGTTATTAACAGCCGATATTTATTTACATCATTACATTCAATACGCATTTTACGAATTTATGAATTATCATTTTTCCATTGTATATTCTTCATGCAACAAAAATGGCTATGGGTTAATCAGAAGGGTTTGTAAAGCTGTAAAACGAAGTAAAATTGATATATTCAGACATGATATTTTGATAGGAACTTTGCTCTATAAGCTTGGAATGTTTGAACTTGCAAGAACATTTTTGTTGAATCTTAGATATCGTCTTCAGCATATACATATTATGTGTTTTATGCATTTTGATTCGGATGAATACATTGCCGCGGGAGGAGAATATACCTCTTTTGCTGAAATGATGAGGAAATTCTTTGCTTGTACTATCATTTTATCTAAAACGATGGACTTGCCGGAACTCTTTCTCGAACATGAAGACCTCAAGTTTACAATAACTTATCCAAGTATTGTTTATTTAGAACTTTTGTTGTTTTTGAGCAACTATCGCTTATCATTTTACGATGAAACCATATCTATTCTACACGATCTTACATCATTAATTTCGAATGACATGAACTATCATATACCACTAAATCACAAAGCAATATCATGGCAGGTACTTGGAATATGTCAAGAGATGAGTGGATTTCATTGCGAAGCTTTCGTTTCGTATAACAAAGCCTTGTCCGATCCATGCGGTAGTCATTTTCGAAATGCTACTTTAACTAGAATCAGGAATTTACGTTTGGATATTTGATTGTTAACAAAGTATGAGTCCTCATATAATCAAATTTGCAGAGAAGAAACTTTAAATCTGACTTACTTTACAGCACAAGCGTTATATCTATGCGTAATTATTCCGTTCAAGTATCATCGTATGAACTTGTATTCTTTTTTCTTGTGTGACATTGTTACAATTAAAATTGAATAATCTTGTTTGTTCTTGTTGTTGTTGTTGTTTTGTTTTGTTTTTCTTTTTATTGTTTTTGGTTTTTGGTTTCCATGATGAAATAGAAGTGAATTACAGACAAGATTATATTGAGGATGACATATATTGATATTTATCCGTCCTTCTAAAGTTAATTTTTTAACCTTTTTCTTTAACATGTTTTCCTTTTTATTTCGCATGCCGTCATCAAAATGAGTTAAAGAAGAACATTGAGCTGCACAAAGTGTTACATAATCTCATGATATTAGACCTCCATTATTCTATATATTATAAGTACTTCTTGTTATGATTAAAGCATTTTGTACCATCAAACTGAATGGTCCTTGTCTAAATTTTAATCAATAAAAAGGTGTTCCAATTTTGTAATCGGGGAGCAGTTCAACTTTTGTAATCGGGGAACAGTCATTTGGACACAAAACTATGATTTAGTCATTCTGTTCACAGTTATCCATGTTCCAAGGAATTAAACACTTCAAACTTTCCGCGTTCGATGAAATAGTCTACATTCATCGTTTGATAACGGACGAAAGATGTATATGTCCGTTCAAATGGATATGACTGGAGATCTGTACCATATCCTTTTAGACAGACTATTACAAGGCTATACCTATTCATGCCCGTTTGAACTGTTCGCTCATAGTGTTGCTTTTTGATTAAATAGTACCTTCAAAAAGCAAAACTATGAAAGAATAGTACCCACACAAACATGCATCAATAGGTTTAGCTCATCACATGACCTCGAGAGCAATTTTAAAAAGACCGACCGGTATTCATATTAATCATTACTTAAAATGTTTTACAAGAAAATGGCGACACCTGTCCGAGCGACGTAACTCTGTTAAGCAACTCAATCGTTCGTAGTCCCCGCGTGATCAACGAATTTATCATATGATGTACTTAATGTTTGTTCGTTGTACTTAAAATCCTGACCTTGAATATTCGTATGACCAATTACCAGTACAAGGGCGGAACAAGAGAGGGTCAGGTGGTCTTGATTCCCTTGAAATTTGCTTTATATGCCTATTTTCCCATATTTTAAGTATAGGCTTTAATCCCCTTCCCCACCTGGGCATTGAACCCCCTTTGTTAATTATACAGAAGCGCAAAATCTGATGAAGCTTATATCTGTATGGACGAACTATGAACACCAAATGGATGAATGTAATATGTGACTATACGAAGTAAGTATGTCAAAAAGTATGCCATATTCATTATATGTAAAACGTCTTAAGAACAGATAAAAATGTTCAGCGGGGACCAAACATGCAAGTTTCGGATGCTTAGTTCTCGTCAGTGATCCTCAATCTTAACAATGTAATATTGACAAAGAGTGTGAAAATAAAAATGTCCAAAAATTTACAAAACGACGTAGCACGATGGATGAGATGAGCTTTGATTCTTGAAAAAGTTATGTATGTCACATGACGATAAACGTGCAAAACGAGTTTGTTCCTCAATCACAATAACCACCATAATTTCCATTCTCTTACTTTTTAAACAAGGACGGAAACATCAGGTTTTTTTTTCGCTCTTCAACTTGCTGAAGATTATTCAGACAGAAAGTGATTTCTATGAAATCAGGCAAATTAAAACAAAAAGAGATCATGCCTACTTTGGATTAACTATTTACATTTATTACATTCTCAATTCCGAACGAAATAAGTAGAAAAATGTTCGTAATAATGCTGATTCAGAAATAAACAGATGAAAGTGTTCCAACTTAATCATTCACAAATAAAATAATCTCAAGAGAGATAAATAGAATCTTGACGTCACAGCTTTTTCTAACAAGATAAATTAAATCCATCAGATTTGAGTAGGTTATTAGATATTCACAGCGTAACGATATAGGCCTTTAACGGTGTAAAATTCAAATGTAGAACGATTTAACACAGTGGTACCATAACAAATCAAAGATGGAGTTTGTTAGCAGACAGACAGATAACTGACATCAATGTCTAGCCATAACATGGACTTTTATAAAGTTGAGCACATCTGACGTATGTCTGTCTATATTACGTATAATGCATATCTGTTATAAACAAAAGATAATTTGTTTGCAATGAAAACTACAGAAGTACCCATCCGTTATTCAGTCACATAGTCAATAGTATTAAAAAAGGAACAAAACACAATGTATATGTCTCACTGTTCGGCATATATGACAAGGGAGGAAGGAAAGAAGCTCTTCGTAAAGATGGGGTCCACTTTCACTGATGAGGAGATAAAAATAAGGAAAGTAAAGCACAATCAGCGAATGTTTTTACTTATTGATTGTTTTAGATAAGACAATAACAAGATGGTTTGAAAAAAAATCGCTAAGATCTAGGACCTCTTGCAAAATAAAAATGAATTTATATAAATGAACACCTCACTCTATGACAAATGTGACGACTTCAATCAGCACTACAAACTTTCCTTTTCTGAGTAGCAACATCCCTTCATCGCCTGCTTATGGCGTGTTCATATCTCAGTTGATACGCTATGCCAGAGCAAGTACCAAATATACGGATTTTGTTCTGAGAGCTAGGCGTCTTTCAGATAAGCTTCTCAGTCAGGGATATATTTGTGACCGACTAACATCGTCACTGAGGAAGATATGGGGAACTCGTCATACAATATGATGTCCCACTCTCCAGAATGGTGGATGATATTCTGTCATATACCATTTGAACCATCCAACAAAAGATTGTACTCTATGTCTTCCGAAATGGAGGTAACCGGATATGACAGTTCTACCGAATTGAAGCGGCGGGTGTTGCATGCAGGCAGGATATGCTTACTCTTCCTGGGCACCTGGTCTCACTCCCATATCGGGGGTTCGCTTCTTTTCATGTGGTTGAGGTTTTTGTTTGTTTACTTTGGTTCCTGTTTTATCCTGATTTTGTATGCCTTCGGTTTATGATTTTCTGAATTATCGATTTTGTGCTGTATACAGGGATATGGTCATTATCCATATTTGTCATTTTTGAACAACAAAGATTTGTAATAAAAGATTTGTCATACGCAAGTTAATTCTTCAGTCTTTACTATAAATCATGTTTGTTGTACAATTGAAAATTTGTCTGTATATATTACGTATAATGTATGTCTGCTTTATACAAAGATACAAAAGATAACTTGTCGGCAAAAACGGGCAAAAAAGGAACAAAACAGAATGTATATGTCTCACTGTTCGGCACATTTAACAAGGGAGGAAGGAAAGAAGCGCTTCGTAAAGATGGTGTCTCCTTTCACGAATGAGGAGATAAAAATCAGGAAAGAAAATTACAATCAGCGAATGTTTTCACTTATTGATTGTTTTCAGATAAGACAATAACAAGATGGTATGAAAAATCATCGCTTAGATATATGACCTCTTGCAAAGTATAAATGAGTTATTGTGAAAAACAAAGATTTTTAATAAAAGATTTGTCATACACAAGAAAATTACGATCTGAAATAAACATTTTTTTCAATTCTTCGTTCTTTACTATAGAGTATGACAATACAATGTTTGTTGTACAACTGAACAAATGCATGTTAAGTCAATAAGATATTTTCATTATGTCGATGTTACGTTTGTCCTTTTGTACCTCCTCCTCAGCTAAGGCAGCTTTCACATGTTGTCTAGGTCGTAAATACTTTGAAGGTGGAGGTAGAATTCTTGAGAAATTTAGACACATTTTGGAGGATAAAAGTAGATACATATACGTTAACTGACAGAAGCATATGGTGCAATAGACGTTGAAGTGAAAATTACGCTACATTAAAACCAACAAATTTCAATGAAGCAGACATTAAATTACAGTTTTCAATTACAATTGAAAAGTCATCAAGGGCCGAAAATGTGTGGTTCCAAACCGCTTTGATATAAGTAAAATGGGTATTTTGTCAGAAACTCTCATGGTTTTTTACTTACACTGTTCGGATTTTTTTCTTCTCAAATCATATTTGACATTTTTCCAGTTGACGTACTTCGGACTTCGCAATTTAAGGGGGCATATCAAAGAAATCATGTGCGATTGAAAAGTTAAATCTGAACATTACACTGTTTAAAATGTATAAATAAATATGTATATTCACACATGAAAACAAGTAAGTTCTTCACACAAAGTATTCTAGGTTCATTGGGATATCATCAACGCTGTACTTTTGTGACGTAGTTGCGTGTTTTCCGAAATATAAAGTGTGTCAACATGAAAAATGTTTATTTACAATTTTTATGTTTGTCAATGTTCTTCATCAGAATTAAAATAAAATACTATCATTGCAATCTTTTATGTGATAATTGTTCGGAAGAAAATGTTGCAAAATGACTCTAAATGTAATTATTGGTCAACATAATACCATTAATGTGATCAGACAACAGAAATAGTTACAATTTGACTAAATGTCGTCATTATAATGTCCAAAACGACCACAACTGTGTTCATTCCAATGTAAGGCAAATTAGAAACAATGAAAGGTTTTTTTCCATTACAAAAATCCCCACTTCCCCTGATGACAAGATAACAGTAAGAAAACGACGAGTACTTTATTCCGTTTGTTTACGAAAAACACGACGAGGAAGAAAATCATCATAAAGAATTCAAAGAACTGGCTTTATAGCTCAACTGCGACAAAGGCTCAAGTGAGCTATTTCTTTTCACAAAATTTTCTCAAATTTCTAAAACCCGGGTCCCATAGGATCATCTCTCAGCCATTTTGCTATGTCTTTTTGTATATTTAGGACATACTTTTCACAGATTTTGGTTATATTACATTGTTTAGATTGAGGATCACTGACGAGAGTTTATTACCCAAAACGTGCATGTCTGGTCCATGCTGTAAGTTTATCTGCTCTAAAATTATGCTAATGAATTTGAAGACGTTAAACAATTGTTATAGCAACCCGTCTGGCGTCCGTCTTCCGTGTGTCTGTCATAAACTCATTTACATTTTCGACAAGTTCTCAAGAACTACCGAAGGGATTCTAATGAAATATGGTTTGAATGATGCTCTTAATGTCGCCAACACGTGCAGTTATTTTTCGTCCATATTCGTCAATATGTGCGCTATCAGAGGCTAAAGTAGGTCACGGGGGATACACACCTTTGATAAACCTCTTCAGAACCAAGACACATATCGACAAACCAAAAGTATCTGGATGATCAAGAAGAATGTCTCCACAAGTCTTGTTGTTGTTTTTTTTTTTAATATTATTCTTAAGTTAAATTTTGACGCGTTTTCTTTATCTTTTTTTTCGGACTTTGTCAGAAATGCTTATGTTTAAAGTTAATCTATTTCTTTGCATTTAATACGTTATAAAAGTGCAATCTTTTATGTGATAATTGTTCTAAAGAAAAAGTTATGAAATTACTCTAAATAAGATTATTGGTCAACATAATAAGTTACAAATTACTACAAATTTGACAACAGAAAAAGTGACAATTTGGCTAAACGTGATCATTGCATTATTCGGCAGAATAATGTCCACAATGACTACAAATGTGTTCATTCCAATGTTAGACAAATGAGAAACAATGAAAGGTTTTTTTTCTATTACAAATATACCCACTTCCCTTGATCATAGGATAACAACTATAAGAAAACGATAAGTACTTTATTCCGTTTGTTTACGGAAAATACGACGAGGAAGAAAATCATCATTAAGAATTCCAAGAACTCCTTTAAAGTTTTTTTGAGACACGACTTTCTAGCTCATCTGAGCCAAATGCTCAAGTGAGCTATTGTCATAGCGACCCGTCCGGCGTCCGTCTTCCGTCGTGTGTCTGTCGTAAACTTTTTTTACATTTTCGGCATCTTTTCCAGAACCATCGAAGGAATTCTAGTGAAATTTGGTAGGAATGATGTTCTTATTGTTCCCTGCAAGTGCTGTATTTTAGTCCATATAAGTTTAAAGGTACAAATAGTCTAACAGGGATTAAACTGTCAATAATGCAGTTTTACCGTAAATAGGTTTTAAGTACTACCATTTTAACATCTATATATTACTTGAATAAAATATCTCTCATATTTTTGTTTAATATACGTTTTTACTCTCTGGTACACACGATTTCGAAAAACTTTGGAAATTGTTATTTGCATATACAGTATGTAGAAATATATCACGTTTACTAAGGTCAAAGTGAACAAGCTACCACGATCAGCCAATCGCTTGAATGAACTTCATATCGTGGGATTACTACGAAACATGTAGTAAACCACGTATGCAGTCTTTTTGAAATTCTCAAAAAAAAAACTTACTAATATTTGATTAATTCCAAATATAATGATATTTTATTCCATTCAAATAACCATTTTGAACGTGGATAATCGAACGCTTTAAAATGACTAACAACGTGTAATAGTGTATGGCGGCTTGAATGGGAAGCAGATACAGTCTGCTATACACAAGTGCATTTGTTTACCAAATCCTGAATGAAGATTAAACTTTATTTAGTTATTATTTTTTTGTATTTTTTTTTTATATTTGATAAACATGATAAAGACTTGAATAGATATATTATATAAACACATATAAAAATTACTGTGGATATTTTTAAAACCTCAAACTTATATATATATATATCCCATAGATTAAAATAAACGAGAACTATACATGTATATGTACACTGTTGATCCCTTTAGCTAGTTTTCCTCCAACTTGAGTTTTGATTTCACGGTCTTCCTCTAAGCTAGGTCTCTATATCTTTCCAATGCAAAGTCAATATATTTCTGTTCTTTTATTGTTCATTACATTTCTCTTTTCAGATTTTGATAACACCGATTGTCGATTCATTTTTCGGACTTAGTCAGAAATGCTAATTTTTAAAGTTAATCTGTTTCTTTGCATTACGTTATAAAGGTGTGGTTTTGTGCACTCCGTCTCAAATGTGCAATGTTTTATCCAAGTATGGTTTACTTAGAACTTTTGTTATACTTGAGCTGCAACCGCTTATCATTGTACAAAGAATCCGTATATGTGTTACACGAACTTCCTTTGATTGATTATAAGTGACAGAAATTACCATATACATGTATCTCATAAATTGATAGGAATATCATGGCAAATACTTGGAATATGTCAAGAGATGAGTGGAATTCATTGCGAAGCGTTCGTTTCGTATAACAAAGCCTTGTCCGATCCATGTGGAAGTCATTTTCCTAATGTTACTTTAACTAGAATCATGAATTTGCGTTTGAATGTTGGAAAAATGTGAATTTCTAATCCTATGAGTTTTTCAGTGTTTTAATTTCTATCTAATTTAGTTTATATTATAAGAATATCTTACTATACTGATTGAAGCATATTTCTCACAGACGTTTTCAACCAAATTTCATATCATTTTGATTTCCTCTTTTTCGGCCTCAAAAATCATTGATGGAACATAACTCGTTGAAATACGCATACATATATAGCGGGTGCGGCTAGCCAACAGGGGATGCTTACTCCTCCCAGGTACCTGGTCCTACCTCTAGCTTGCTAGGAGTCCCTCAATGCTCATTTTGGTGCTCTATTGTGAGTGCTGTTGAGATTATCGTCAGGATCTTCTTTAACTCATGTATGGTGCACAGGAATACAACATATATTTTAATATTGACAAACAATCATTATTATATTTCCCTGACCTAAATTCTATGAAAAAATAGGGTTTCCTTGTATTCTATACCCTGACCTTGAATATTCGTATGACCAATCATCAGATTAAAATAAGGACGGACATAACAGTATCACATTGCTCTTCAGATACTTATCTTTTTTTCCCTATTTAAGAAATCTTAAAAATCCCTTATTTGGATCGAGTTTGCAATTGTTAGATATGTGGGTTCTTACGTCAACAATGAGCAAATCATGCCTATTAATGCCTATTCGCCGCCATGTTATTGACAAGGGAAGAAATCATGAGAGAGTTACATAGAACCTGAAATGCACAGCTCTTTCTACCAAAGATAAAAGTAAAAATTCTCCGATTTGAGATGCTTATTCGTACTTCACAGCGTTAACAAAGAAGGTCTTCAACCGTGCAAAATTCATATTCAGAACGATAAAAACCTTGATACCCCCCAAAATCGAAGATGTAGATTATTAGCAGATAGATCGATAAATGGCATCAATGTCCAACCATAACATGGGCTTTCATAAAATTGAGCACATGTGGCGTATGTCTGTCTATATTACGTATTATGTATGTCTGTTTTATACAAAAGATAAGTTGTCGGCAAAAAAGGAACAAAACACAAAGTATATGTCTTACTGTTCGGCATATATAACAAGGGAGGAAGGAAAGAAGCTCTTCGAAAAGATCGAGTTCACTTTCACTGATTAGGAGATGAAATTGATTGTTTTTAGATAAGACAATAACAAGATGGTTTGAAGAAAAATATCGCTTAGATCTAGGACCTCTTGCAAATTATAAATGAGTTATTGTGAACAACGTGAACAACAAAGATTTGTAACAAAAAAATTGTCATCACGATCTGAAATAAATATTTTATTCAATTCTTCATTCTTTACTATAGAGTATGACAATATCATTGTACAATTGTACAAATGCATGTTAAGTCAATTAGATATTTTTATTATGTCTATGTCGATGTTTGCCCTTTTGTACCTCCCCTTCAGCCATGACAGCTTTCATATGTTGCCTAGGTCAAAATTTTTTTAATGTGGAGATAGAATTCTTTAGAGATTTAGACAAATTTTTGAGGATAAAAGTAGATACATTTACATGTAAGTCAATTGGCAGAGGCAAATGATGCAAAAGAAGTTAAAAATTACGCTACATTACCATTATCAACGAAATTCAATGTTCAAAGCAGACATTAAATTACTCTTTTCTATTTTGAAAAAAATGAAAAAGTCACTATGGACCGAAAATGGACAAATGTGTGGTTCCAAATCGCTTTGATATAAGTAAAATGGGGGGTTTTCAGATACTCTCGTGGTTTTTTACTTACACTGTTGGGGTTTTCTTTTTCTTCTCAAATCATATTTGACATTTTTCAAGTTGACATACTTCGGACTTGGCAATTTTAGGGGCCATATCAAAGAAATCAGGTGCGATTAGAAAAGTAAGGTCTGAACATTACACTATTTAGAATATATATAAATATTATATTCACACATGAAAACAAGTAAGTTCTTCAGACAAAGTATTCTAGGTTCATTGGGATATCATCAACGATTTACTTTTGTGTCAAAGTTGCGCGTTGTCCGAAGTGTAAAGTTCGTGAACATGAACAAGAGGCCCAGGGGCCACATCGCTCACCTGAGAACACTGGGTAATGGGTATGTTGAGAGAAGACAATATGTATTAAAAGTTGTCATTACCTGTCTTTCATTCTCTGTCTCATCCTGCTCACATTCAGTTTCACTCTCCGACTCACTCTCACTTTCACTCTCAATGTCAGTCTCACTCTCTTTCTCCCCTATGATTGTATTTTAATTCATTTGTTTACATTTACATTTCATTCCCACCCCGTCTTTGTGACACAGCCATTCCCGCCCATCTCTCCACAATTCCTTGAATACCCTTGTCTTTCCTGTATATTTCATAGTTTACTTTCGATTCCGCAATTTCGTTAAATTTCCTCTCTTGCCCATGCCTTGCACCCGGCGTAAACTTAATAGGCCAAGATGCGACCTTGTTACAAATGTCGGCCATCTTTGTTGCAGTCTATACTGGCATGGCTCATCTAGATCTTGAAATATCTATATATTCCAAGTCACATAGAAGCTTTGTAGTACTAGTATACGGTAGTAAGAATGAAGCCTGCAAATGACCATGGGCCAACTTGTTTTGGTAGACCCAGGCGATGAATTGGCTCCTTTTCATCACGTGATGGCATGACACGACAAGTGAAAATAGCCTGGTAAAATGGCTGCCATCGAGGCATCAGCTCTTAAAATTTGATCAAAACACTCTCGTGTACCGTACAGAGCTTATTACGCATTTTCGAACGTCTTTATGTTTTTAATAGCCGAGATAAAACGAATCTACACGATTTGACTTGAATGATTAATTCACACCAAAGTCAAACAATTGTTGGCTAAAAGCAAAATATTCCCCTGAATTTCTTTTAATCACATTACCGCATGTTATATATCAAAATAAAAAGTGCAAGCCATGGAATACGACTTTAAAATATTTGAATTATTTCGGGTACACTATTCAGCCATATTGTTTGCAATCAGCCGGTTGGTGTCCGCTCAAAATTCTGCGGGTGATCCGGCTCATCATTTTTCGCCCGCCGGCTCATTTCACTACCGACACAATCCCATCTCCCGGTTAAAACCTTACGCCAGGCCAAACCGGGCGACGCAACAAATCCGCCCCATGATTCAATAGATTGGCGCATTTGACGAAAACAAATTTGAGAAACAAGTCGGACATTTGGACCGGTATTTGCGTAACTTTTGTAGGACACAAGAAAATTTTATTGGTTTTGCCGGCATGTCCGACACTTTTAGACATCTGTGCTGATCAAATATAATTATGTCAATCCGGGCTCCTTTGTCCCGCTCAGGAGAAAAGGTTCTCATATTATGACTATGAGACTAACATTTTGAAGAAATTCTGGGAGTTTTGGTCTCACTACATGAATTATAGCAACTATGAAACCTTTTACTGGTGTCAAAACAAAATGTATTATAGCCTATACAGGCTTTCTACTCTACCTTGATGAAAAAGTAGGAAAAACGTAGGAGTAGTCAATGAAAAAAAGTAGGAGAAAATAGGAATACGTAGGAATTAATAGGGGAAAAGTAGGAAAGTTTTCATCACTTTTAGCGACAATTTTCAGTAAGTATGACACACAAATCACAGTAGGCAATGATTGTAGACTGGTAATGTTCATCTTTGATGAAATCACAGAGAGAAATAAGGACAGATTGATTTTTCATTTCCCATATACAGAATGGGCGAGCGAAGCGAGCCCGAAATTTTTTTAAATCTTTGAATCAGATGTCGATGACAAGTGAAACAAGTAATTCTTTACTTTTGATATGAAAGTAGGAATAGTAGGAGGTTTTGAAGAAAAAGTAGGAAAAAATAGGATTAAAATAAAAAAGTAGGAAAAGTAGGAAATAGTAGGAAAAAGTAGGAACAGTAGAAAGCCTGCCTATATGTGCCACCCTCAGGCCTCACTTGTCATGCATCCTACTTTGACTATTTTCTGCCAAGAAGCAATACAGTCTCATACATCATACTCTTTGTTCAAAACATCGTAATAAATCATACTAGGATTGCTGAAACCAAATCATATTGAAGACTATAGCCCGTCTCTATTCCGTGTTTCGCGACAGAGGAAATTCGAAATAAAAGATGATGTACAATAAAAATTACAAAAAAATTTACTAGTTTCCAAAGGAAAGATATATATAAATAACATAATTTCCAGTTAAAAATTTGGTTTTACTCCCAGATAAAACTCCTTTATCTCCTTAAACAACAAGTTTTATCTTGGTCTAAAATGAACCGCCATTACTTACTTCTTGTGTTTACCTCCTCTGATAGGAGCACCTATATGTAGACACCTATATAGGTAGAGATAATGAGACTTAAGGTCTAAACTATTGATGAGCTTATAAAAATGTGACAAAGTGAACAAATTCTTTCACAGGTACATTCCTGACATAAATTATGATTCAAAATAGTCAAAGATTTCTGAAGATAAGTGAAAAAATATATCCTCCATTCCTTAAACATATGAGTCTTTAAAAAAATCTTTAAAAATTCCAAAAATAAATTGTCAGCAAAAACTCTTTCATATAAGCATTCCTCTACTTAACGATGGCTAAAATGAACTAAATTAATACAGCATGATAAACATAGAGAAAACAGAATATGAAAAATGTCAGTTTTTGAATGAAAATAACATAAGCCAAAAAGACGTTAAAAATACGTCAAAAAGGAGTTCTTCGATTTTTATAAAATGAACAAATTTGAATCATACATCCTTTTAAATCACTCAGTTACCATTAGTTTTTCAATACATGCAGCGGTTCTGGAGAAGAAGATTTTTAAATAGGGGTACCCTCTGGGACCAATTTGACCTCGCCCTGGATCCACCCCGGTAGGGATCCAATTGAAATGAACAAACTTGGTAGGGGACCTTTAGTACTTCATGCATACCAAGTTTAATAAAAATTCTCCGAGTGGTTTCAGAGGAGAAGGTGAAAATGTGAAAAGTTAACGGACGGACGGACGACGGACGCCGGACAATCCGGTATGACAATAGCTCCCTTTGAGCCTTTGGCTCAAGCTAAAAAGACAATATTTTGT
Organism: Pinctada imbricata; assembly: GCA_033119305.1. NCBI lineage: Eukaryota > Metazoa > Mollusca > Bivalvia > Pterioida > Pteriidae > Pinctada > Pinctada imbricata. The sequence goes on from VSWD01000007.1 coordinate 23,411,873, forward strand.
CCGGTTCCTATCTTCTAATTGAAAAAAAATTGACAACAGAAGTTGTTATAGAAATTTTGAACCCCCCCCCCTCTTTTTATAATCTTTGCAATAAAAGAATTATTATAAATTCAAATTGTACATGTTGTAAATCAAAAATGCTATCACACAAACATTTATTAATTTAATTTTACCTAGAATATAGCTTTTAATATATCAATATGAACCCAAGGGGAATTAATATGGAGATGATGCCAAACTTCATAAAAAATGCCGAAGTCAAAAAAATGGCCAAATTGGCATTAAAATTATTCAGAAAAGTTAAAAATTGCATTCAAAGCTTTAAAAGTGGAGGAAAAATGAAAAATAAAGAAAAAAAAATTTATGCCCCAGTTGGGATTTGAACTCGCTACCTTGGGACTCATTGACACACTGAAAACATACCTATTTAAAGTAATATAAAATCATTAAAAATCTAAAAGTCAAGATATTGAAAAAAATTCATTACTGTTACATTCCTTATGATAATTCTGATAAATGTTAGAACAATCATTCATGGGAAGAACCATAAAATGCCAAAAATGATGAAAATGACCATCCCCCGTTCCTTTTTTACAGTGTTAAAAAAAATCATTGAAAATTCAAATATAAACTTTTCAGCAAAATTCTTTCACTAAAGCATTCCTCTGCTTAAAAATGGCTAAATTAAACTAAACTGGAGCGGAATTTTTCAGTAAGAAAGAAAATATTAAGAGAAATATCAATTTTTGCATTAAAAATACAATGTCGAAAAAGACGTCAAAAAAAATTAGTTATCGGATTTTAACGAAATGAACAAACTTGAATTATACATCCTTCTAGATCACATAGATACAATTAGTTTTTCAATCCATTCAGTGGAACTGGAGGAGAAGATTTTTGAAGAGGGGTACCCTCCGGGGCCTATTTGACCCCGCCCTGGATCCACCCCTGAAGGGATCGAGCCGAAATGAACAAACTTGATAGAAGACCTTTAGTACTTCATGCATACCAAGTTTCATCAAAATCCTCCAAGCGGTTTCAGAGGAGAAGATGAAAATGTGAAAAGTTAACGGACGGACGGACGGACGACGGACGCCGGACAATCCGGTATGACAATAGCTCACTTTGAGCCTTTGGCTCAGGTGAGCTAAAATGTCTATTTACAAATTTTATGTTTGTCAATGTTCTTCATCAGAATTAAAATAAAATACTATCATTGCAATCTTTTATGTGATAATTGTTCGGAAGAAAATGTTGCAAAATGACTCTAAATGTGATTATTGGTCAACATAATAAGTTACAAATTACCACAAATGTGATCAGACAACAGAAATAGTTACAATTTGACTAAATGTCGTCATTTCATTGTTCGGCATTATAATGTCCAAAACGACCACAACTGTGCTCATTCCAATGTTAGGCATATAAGAAACAATGGAAATTTTGTTCCATTACAAAAATCCCCACTTCCCCTGAAGACAAGATAGCAATAAGAAAACAATGAGTACTTTGTTCCGTTTGTTTACGGAAAACACGACGAGGAAGAAAATCATCATAAAGAATTCCAAGAACTGGCTTTATAGCTCAACTTAGACAAAGGCTCAAGTGTGCTTTTGCTTTTTACAAAATGTTCTCAAATTTCTAAAACCTGGGTCCTGTAGCGTCATCTCCCAACCATTTTGCTATGTCTTTTGTATATTTAGGACATAATTTTCACAGATTTTGGTCATATTACATTGTTAAAATTGAGGATCACTGACAAGAGTTTATTACCCGAAACGTGCATGTCTGGTCCATGCTGTAAATATCTGCTCAAGTCAAAGAAACCACAGAGACAAATAATTCAGCATCCTATTTGGACATAATGTTGTCCTACGACACTGATGGTCACATGAACACCTCACTCTATGACAAACGCGACGACTTCAATTTCAGCATTACAAACTTTCCTTTTTGAAAGAAAGGAGGGGATCTCCAACAACACCTAGTTGCAGCATCAACAGCAACCTCCCAAAACACCCACTATAAAACACAAAAATGACACGCACAGAAAGAGACGCAGTAGTACAATGAACGTCAAATCACAGAAAAACATAAAACACAAATGACTACACATAAACCAACGAGACCAATGGGCAAACGGTGCCGACTTAGGACGGCCATCTGCCTCGTCAGTAGCAGACGGTGTGGTTATCCTGGATTACGTGCGCACAACCCTCCCACTATTCCGAATACCCAGAGGTCTCGAAGAACGTACAATTGTGGTGTAAAACAACCTCCTCACTGTCAGATGACCACACACAAACAAGTCCGCAAGACGCAGGGGCCCAAGCAACATAGATGAATATGTAAATTGATATAAAAAGAGGGCATGCGTAATACGACCTGTGCTCTGCCGGCTGTAGCGAGCTAATGTATGTTATCACCCGAGGAGTCCGACTGACATTCAGAGAGGACAGGTGGTCGGGGCCCTGTCTTCTCTAAAGAGGTTTGGACAGGGCCCGTCATGGAGTCCCGTCGTCACAGTCAGTCAGCGTGCAAGTATTAAGGATGCGCTGGTACAAGACTGTAGATTGGTCAAGTACCAAGCCTAGTGTCCGTCTGGTGACATTAGGATCATATCCACGGTATAAGAGGCGTTTGATGATTCTGACGCATTTTCGATAGTAATTCTGTCTATCTTTGATCCTTCTAATTTTGTTGATCATGTCACCATAAAATGCAGGTTGCGAAATACCCAAAGTAATATACTCTGTTGCTTGTATGGGTCCGAATTTCAAAAGTAGTTGACAATAATTTTTGTAAAATTTCCAGAATGTCTTGACAAGTTTGTGAAAGCGAAAACCTTGACCTAAAAGTTTCTTTGTTATTTGTAAATTTCTATCATGAAAATCCAAAACATCAGTACATGCTCTAGCATACCGGATGAGCTGCGAAATGTAGATACCATAAGACGGTAATCTAGGAACATCACCGTCAAGCCAGGGAAAATTTACTATATTGAATCCAAAGTCATCTCTTTTGTCATACACCCTTGTATGAATTGAGTAGCAACATCCCTTCATCGCCTGCTTATTGCGTGTTCATATCTTAGTTGATACGCTATGCCAGAGCAAGTACCAAATATACGGATTTTGTTCTGAGAGCTAGGCGTCTTTCAGATAAGCTTCTCAGTCAGGGATATGTTTGTGACCGACTAACATCGTCACTGAGGAAGTTCTATGGTCGATATGGGGAGCTCGTCATACACTATGATGTCCCACTCTCCAGAATGGTGGATGATATTCTGTAATAGACCATTTGAACAGTCCAACCAAAGATTGTACTTTATATCTTCCGAAATGGAAGTTACCGGATGTGACAGTTCTTCCGAATTGAAGCGGCGGGTGTTAAATGCAAGCAGGAGATTCTTACTTTTCCTGGACACCTGGTCTCACTATCATATCGGGAGTCCGCTTCTTTTCATGTGGTGGAGGTTTTTGTTTATTTGCTTTGGTTTCTGAATTATCCTGATTTCGTATGCCTTCGGTTTCTGATTTTCTGAATGATCGATTATCCATATTTTCATCTCAAATGATGCTAATGAATTTTGAGACGTTAAACAATTGTCATAGCGACCCGATTGGCGTCCGTCTTCCGTTGTGTGTCTGTCGTAAACTTTTTTACATTTTCGACATATTCTCCAGAACCACCAAAGGGATTCTAGTGCAAGTAGGCGGGAATGATGCTCTTATTGTCCCCTACACGTGCTGGTTTTTTTTTTTTGGTCCATATCCGTCAATATGTGCGCTATCAGAGGCTAAAGTAGTTCACGGGGGATACACACCTTTGACAAACGTCTTCAGAACCGAGACACATATCGACAAACCAAAAGCATCTGGATGATCTAGATGGATGTCTTCACAAGTGTTGTTGTTTTTTTTTTTTTTTTTTGGTCTCACTCTTAAGTTAAATTTCGACGCGTTTCCTTTATCGTTTTTTTTTTACTTTGTCAGAAATGCTTATCTCCAAAGTTAATCTGTTTCTTTGCATTACGTTATAAAGGTGTGGTTTTGTGCAGTGATATACTGCATATTGTCATATTAAAGTCATCAAATGGTTTTATGTGATTTTGGTTGTTTATTTTTTTCTGATTTTACATGAAATAAATCTATGCAAAAAAGGAAGGGGGTATTTTTATACATATTGGGCATTTTCTCCAGAACAACTGAAGCTATTTAAGTGAAACCTGGTAGGTATGAAGTCATCACATTCTCCTACGCAGAAAAAGTTTCAAAATGACTATAAATGTGTTGGTCAACATAATAAGTTACAAATTACCACACATTTGACAACAGAAAAAGTTACAATTTTGCTAAATGTGATCATTTCATTGTTCGGCAGAATAATATCCAAAATAACTACAAATGTGTTCATTCCAATGTTAGGCAAATTAGAAACAATGAAAGTTTTTTTTTCCATTACAAATATGCCCACTTCCCTTGATCACAAGATAACAATAAGAAAACGACGAGTACTTTATTCCGTTTGTTTACGCAAAACTCGACGAAGAAGAAAATCATCATTAAGAATTCAAAGAACTCCCGTTAAGTTTTTTTAGACATGGCTTCCTAGCTCAACTGAGCCAAAGGCTCAAATGAACTATTGTCATAGCGACCCGTCCGGTGTCCGTCTTCCGTTGTGTGTCTGTCTCAGCACCCACAGCAAAACACCTAATACAAAAACACAGAGCAGACACTCACGAAAGAGACATAAATGGGAAAGGAACGCCAACTCAATCCATAGAAATATGAATCACAAAAGACAACACATAAACCAATGAGACCAATTGACAACAGGTGTCGACTTAGGAGGGTCATCTGTCAGGCAAGTAGCAGACGGTGTTATTATCCAGATTGTGTGCGCACAACCATTCCACTTTTCCGATTACCCAGAGGTTTCGAAGAACATATAATTGAGGTGTAAAACAAATCACAACCCTTAGGTCCATGTGCACAATTAACATTTTAAAATTCCAGAAAAAAACTATAGCATTTAATGTATCACATATCATCTAGAATCTTAGATATCTTCAACTATGCAATAAATATGTACAGAAGGTATGTAAACCGTCGTTTATTCACAAGCGTTTTATTTTCGCGATATTCGCATGGTCCTTTTATTCGCGAATATGAAACGCTGCGAATATGTCTCCACACATGTAAAGTAAGATACGTACATTCGATGTCGCGAAACTAAAACGCCGCGAACCAGTCACATCATTCGTGTTCGCGAACTTGAGACGGCGCGAATAAAAGACGGTTTATAGTAATAAACATCAAAGAAGTACCTAACAGTTATTCAGTCTTAAATTCGAGAAGGCAAGGCCAAAACGGTTGCGAATATATTAAGTTACTTATAGGAATAGATCAAGAATTTGCATAGTTGTCAAAGTCCAAAAAGATGTCAAAAACGCATGAAATATTTGACCGTGAAGTGGAACCAAAAACCATAATACTTGTTTAAGACATCCTTCTAGATCATCTTGAAGTTTCTGCTTTCGGTTTGTCAATATGTGCTTCTTTCTGATAAAAAAGTTTGTCAAAGGAGGGGATCCGACTAAAAACAAAGTTGTACGTAGGAAATTGTGATAACTTCATTCCTATCAGGTTTCTTTAAAATAGCTTCAGTGGTTCTGGAGAAGATGTCCAATATGTATAAACATATCCCCATCCTTTTTTGAATAATTTTATTTCATGGAAAATCAGAATATAAAATTTCCGACCAAAATCAATCTAAATCTATAAGATGACTTTAATATGACAATATGCAGTAAATGAGTGCATAAAACTACGCATTTATAGAGTAATTCAAAGAAACAGATTATCTTTAAAAAATAGCATTTCTGATGAAATTTAAAAAAACCGCCAAAAAACGCGTCAAAATTCTACTTCAGAGTGGAATAAAAAAAACAACAACACTTGTTAAGACATCCTTCCAGATCATCTAGATGCTTTCGGTTTGTCGATATGTGTCTCGGTTCTGAAGAAGTTTGTCAAAGGTGTGTATCCCCCATGACCTACTTTAGCCTCTGATAGTGCACATGTTGACGGCTATGGACATCATTCCCACCAAATTTCATTAGAATCCCTTCGTTGGTTCTGGATAAAACGTCGAAAATGTAAAAAAAAAGTTTACGACAGACACACGACGGACGCCGGACGGCTCGCTTTGACAGTAGCTCACTTGAGCCTTTATCTCTGTTGAGCCAGTTCTTGGAATTCTTAATGATGATTTTCTTCCTCGTCGTATTTTGTGTAAGCAAACGGAATAAAGTACTCATCGTTTTCTTATTGTTATCTTGTCATCAGGGGGAGTGGGAATTTTTGTAATGGAAAAAAATCTTTCATTTTTTCTAATTTGCCTAACATTGGAATGAACACATTTGTTGTCATTTTGACATTCTACTTTCGAACAATAAAATGGTTACATTTAGTCAAATTGTAACTGTTTCTGTTGTCTCATCACATTTGAAGTAATTTGAAATTTATTATGTTGACCAATGATCACATTAAAGGTAATTTTTACAACTTTTTCTGCAGAACAATTATCACATAAAAGATTTCACTGAAATTATTTTTTTAATTCAGGTGAAGAGCCTTGACAGAAATAAAATTTGTAAATAGACATTTTTTATGTTCTCGAACTTTACACTTCGGAAAACGCGCAACTATATCACAAAAGTACATCGTTGATGATATCCCGATGATTCTTGAATGCTTTGTGTTGAGAACTTACTTGTTTTCATGTGTGAATATACATATTTATTTATTTAAAAAATAACAAACGCCGAACTAAAACTCAACCGGTTTTATTGGTATCATCAGAAAAGAACTCCTTATGATACCAATAAAACCGGTTGAGTTTTAGTTCGGCGTTTGTTATTTTTTCAATATATTGAAACTTGTGGAGAGAATTATTGACTATTTATCTATATTTATTAATATATTTAAGACGCTGTAATGTTCAGATTTAACTTTTCTATTTAAATCTGATTTCTTTGACATGGTCCCTAGAATTGCGAATTCCGAAGTACCTCAACTTGAAAAATGTCAAATATGATTCGAGAATAAAAAGGAAAATCCCCACAGTGTAAGTAAAAAACCATGAGAGTCTCTAAAAATATCGGTGTTATTTAATGTCTGCTTCATTGAATTTTGTCGGTTTTAATGAAGCGTAATTTCCAACTTCTATTGGCATCATATGCTTCTGTCAGTTGATTTATATGTATCTACTTTGATCCTCCAAAATTTGATCTAAATTTCTATGGAATTTTATCTTCAACTTCAAAGCATTTTATGTGAAAGCTGTCCTAGCTGTGGGGTAGGTACAAAGGGCAAAAGTAGCATCGACATAGACATAATACAAATATCTTATTGACTTAACATGCATTTGTTTAATTGTACAACAAAAATGATATTGTCATACTTATTATAAAGAATGGAGAATTGAAAAAAAATGTTTATTTCAGATGGTCATTTTCTTGCGTATGACAAAGACAAATATGGATAATGACCATATCCCTGTATACAGCACAAACTCGATAATTCAGAAAAGCATAAACCGAAGGCATACAAAATCAGGATAAAACAGGAACCAAAGCAAACAAAACCCTCCACCACATGAAAAAAAGCGAACTCCCGAAATCGGACTGAGACCAGGTGTCCAGTAAGAGTCAGCATCTCCTGCTTGCTTGCAACACCCGTCGCTTCAACTCGGTAGAATTGTCACATCCGGTTTCTTCCATTGAGGAAGATATAAAGTACAATCTTTGGTAGGACGGTACAAATGGTCTATGACAGAATATCATTCACAATTTTGGAGAGTGGGACATCATAGTGTATGACGAGTTCCCCATATCGACCGTAGAACTTCCTCAGTGACGATGTTAGTCGGTCACAAACGTATTCCTGATTGATAAGCTTATCTGAAAGACGCCTAGCTCTCGAATAAAATATGTATATTTGGTACGTGCTCTGGCATAGCGTATCAACTTAGATATGAACACGCCATAAGGTTTTAATAGCATACAACATATAGCCTTGAAGCTAATTTGGCCCCGGTCAATTTTCTTTTACAAAGAATCAGAGACTGATATCGCTATAGTGTGTATGATAATTAAAATGAAGGCAAGTTTTAAGGTATTATTAGATTCTGTAAGATTTTAAAAAGATTTTCGTGGGTTCTATTTTTGGATATACATAGAAAAATCAAACTAGATGGAGTCACAACGTAGAGTTGATATCCGTCGAGGGGCTCGGAATGGGGACTTGTGAAATTCGGTTCTTCGTGATTTCTCAAAAACGGAGCGGCAAATCCCTAAATTAATTTCATATATTGTTTAGACAGATATTGCCTTCAAATCAACATGATTTTTATTTTAAGAAATATTCTGGAACAATGGTCAAAATGGGTCCAAAGTCCATCTGAATGACAAAATTTCCCTTTTTTCACTATCACTTTCGTTTTCAGAGTGACAGTGGTATCGGAAAGGTATATATCATTCAGTACTAATGAAATCTACAGGAAATTATCTTCCTTTTGATATATCACTCTCTATATAAGCTATTTATGTTTAGTCAGTAAATGACGTCAGCTTTGGGGTGTAGAAGACTAGTTTTTGAGGTCAAACATTAATGCTATTGTAAACTAAGCAGGCGATGAAGGGGATGTTGCTACTCCGAAAAGGAAAGTCTGTGATGCTGAAATTGAAGTCGTTTCGATTCTCATAGAGTGAGATGTTCAGTGTCGTAGGACATTATGTCCAAATAGGATGCTGAATTATTTCTCTCTGTAATGAGATAAAGAAGATCCTGACGACAATCTCAACAGCACTCACAATAGAGCAACAGACAGTGCATGTATTTAATATAATGTTTTCATTTTCGTGCAGTAACATCGATGGCGGGTACGGCTAGCCAAAAGGGAATGCTTACTCCTCCCGGGCACCTGGTCCCATCTCTAGCTTGCTAGGGGTCCGTCGATGTTCAATTTGGTGCTCTATTGTGAGTGCTGTTGAAATTATCGTCAGGATCTTCTTTAACTCTTTTGGATTATTGACTGGCAATACATCGTCTATGTATCGGTAAATGAAGTTGAAGTCAGAAGCTAAGTATCTTTTCCCTTCAGAGACCAAAGATCGAATGAATTCAGCTTTGTACGAGGAAAGAAAAGTGTCGGCAAGGAGTTGGGTACAATTGGTCCCCATTGGAATTCCGACAATTTGCTGGAAGACCTTTCCTCCGAACACCAAAAAATGTTTTCGATCAGGAAGTTTAACATCTGAATAATATCTGTTTCAGTGTACTTATTTTCAGAATCGGACTTTTCTTTTACAAATTAGGTTTTGCCATAGTTAACAACAATAAATTTGTTTTTGCGATTGCCGTTCTTCCTTGTACATGTTGTAAACGCATTACATTTGCGAGTCTTTCTTTCAATTTAGAATGCGGGATTGTAGTGCTAATGAGTTCAAGAAGATCCTGACGATAATCTCGACAGCACTCACAATAGAGCACAAAATGAAGCATCGACGGACCCCTAGCAAGCTAGAGGTGGGACCAGGTGCCCGGGAGGAGTAAGCATCCCCTGTTGGCTAGCCGCACCCGCCGTCGATGTTTAAGCACGACAATGAAAACAATATATAAAAATGAAGCACCGTCTGGCGTTATGTCTATATAGAAAGTGTAAAAAAAAATCAAAGGCTTTGATCGAATGGACACTACTAAAATGATTGGATTTCAGATGTTCTAAGAGTTTCTTCGAATTCTTTAAACTCCACATCTGGTTGATACCGCTACGGGAATAAACTGTCGAACAATATTTTTGAAGTCCAGATTTGATTTCAGATAAAACTGTGGTGGGTAAGATCGATACAGATTTGGTAGAACATTTTGAGGAACCAGCGATGAAACGTTGTTTGCACGGATTCTTGTGCATTTTAGGTATGTAGTATAAGTATAGTAAATCTAAATTGTTTGTATCGAAGCCAAAGGAAGCGAGAGCTGATTTGTGGTTATCTATTATTTCAGAGGCAGAAACGTTTATTGGGGTGTAAGTGGGATTTCCATGTGTCGATTTGAAACCCAACTCTTTAACAAGACTGTCAAAATAGTACTTTTGCAAGTAAATGTATAATTATTTGAAGCTTTGTCTGCTGGTGTGATAACATAATGTTCTTGAAGTTAGGTAAGCTCTTTGAAAACCTCAGGGTCTTAAACGATAAACTCGAATCTGGTGTTCACAGTTGATTTTAATCTGTGAATTCTAGATAAAAGTAACCCTCTAATGGATTGTATCCATTCGGAAAGGGTGTCGAGCTGTACAACCTCTTTCTTTGCCCAGCGTCTTGCATATTCCTCACGAGTGCATTATTATTTTGAAATTTTTGTTTCATGTAAAGGATTTACTTTCTCTGAATTTTGACCCTTTTTAACAATTGTCTCAACTTGTCGTTCTTGACTATACTAAGGTCACCAGTAATAACGTGTCCAAAATGGGAGTAGTTGAAATCCGATGAAGAACATTCGCAAGGAAGTGGATGTAGTGAGGGATTACTCAAATCAATAAACTGCAGGAATCGTTTGTAATTATAAATTTTAGATGCAACTGTTGGTGTGTAGCTATAGGAAATACAAGGAGTTTCTTTTCTTTTGAAATTTGGTAGGATTTTTTCCATGATAGTTTTGTAATTCAAAAGTTGACCAAGATTCAATTGATCAATACCTTCGTTTGCGAATCTTACTTTAATGAAAGGGCGGTTTGTTTTCTCTTCTGATTTATCTTATCTAACTGCTTGAAACAAACGAAGAGTAGAAATGTCTATGATGACTCCTTGTAGTCTGTATTCTGGAGAACGTGTATCGGTAAATGTGAGGTCCTTAGTATATTCGTAGATTTCGCGTAAGTGCTGTTGAGATTATCGTCAGGATCTTCTTTATCTCATTTGTGTAACACTTATGCCCTTTGCCGTGTGGAACTCGTAAAAATGTTCCCCGCGAGGGGATTGACAGTAAGTCCCTGACATGGTCGCCATAGTACTTTCTACATAGACATAACCTAGACAGTGCATGTATTTTATATATTGTTTTCATTTTCGTGCATGAACGTCACAGGCGAGTGCGGCTAGCCAACAGGGGATGCTTACTCATCCCGGGCACCTAGTCCACCCCTAGCTTGCTCAATTTGGTGCTCTATTGTGAGTGCTGTTGAGATTATCGTCTGGACCTTCTTTAACTCATTCCGTAAAGGAACAGAGTATAATTTGGTACGAATAAGATGTAGGCCTAGAAACTCATTCAAAAATGGAACCAATTCATCGAAGGAGAAACTATGTATCTCAGGCCTATTATATTTACGAGTGCCATAACTTCGAGGTCTTCTTTGTGGTCTGTCGAATAAGCTAGTCACATTGACCGATTCTGGTTCGGAGCTGACCTTTGGTTTCACCCACTGGAAGCATCACTGATGAGAATTTAATATTTGAAACACGTGTCTGGTGCATGGAAATTGGTTTGAATTTTTCTTTTAGAAGGTACAGAGTTGGAACCCTTCCACATTATAAATTAATCCACAAAGTGAGCACTCTATTCCGTAGTCAACATTAGATGTCTTACATTTAAGATTTTCAAAACAATGCTTGTTAAATGTTTGTTTTGTGAGATTACTTGAGAAAGAAGTGTCTGTTATGAGGATGTTACAAGTTCTGCCACACTTAGAAATTGAGCAATCGCTTGGTGGAAATTGGTGCTCTTTTAGTATATCGACGACTTCAATCTTACAGGGCTTGATTTTAATATACCCATCTACATGTTTATACCAAAACTCATGGTTGCTACTTACTACAAATGTTTCATCCCTAATGTCATGTAAGTTAATTCTAGGGACACCTAAATTACCTGTTGCGTATGTGTCCGTAGACGCAACAGAATAGGGCCTATTTATAGTGGGCGACGCCCCAGCCACTTTGTAGGTCTCCTGAGTACTATCCATTCAAGCAAAAGACTGTCGGACAAGTGCCCTCGGGGACAACTTATCCACCAGCAGTAAAACATGAACAGTGGTAAAACCTTAGTCCCGAAGGGGCTTTCCTAATAACAATTTTGGGGTTTATGGTGATATTCTGCCTATATGTAAACATGGTATATACATTCACCTGAAGTCACATTTATGTGTAACACAACCCCCCCCCCCCCCCCCAATTTTGCCACTTTATTACTCTTCAACGCAAAAATATCTGGAAACCCGTACGTATGTAAAAGGTTATGCATTTTGTAATGTCTGTAAAACTTTTGGACCATTTGAACAAATCAATGATTTTTGATTAATTAAAAAAAATATTGCAAAGAAAGCTATTTTTAGCCTTAAATGACCTAGACCTTCGACGATTGACTTCAAGTGACCTTTGTCCCAAAGGATTTATTCTAATGAACATTTGTGTGAAATATGATCAAATTTTAATACAGGGTTTAGGAGATATGAGCACGGACGTACAGCCAGACAGACAGACGGACACGACGGCAACTTTATGCCCCTCCCTATGTTTCTAGGAACATAAAAATCATAACTAATCATAACTAAGATATTGGATGAGATTATGTCATGAGGTTTCAAAATAATATTCGTATACGTACATGTTTGGATATTTATTGAAGTTAACAGTTAACTGTTAACAGACCCCTAGTAGGGATAAGCTTTGAATCTTAAATTTTAAAGATGATATTACGTTTATATTAATACATCCTATTGCTTCCTGGTTGCTATGGTATTTTATGCCTACTAGAAACCTAGACATATTCTATCGTAATAACTTAGTGCACTATATGCGCATTTCAACAATTAATGCCTCATAAGTGATCCTCGTTATCAAAAGAGAGAAAAATGATATGAAATATGGTGCATACTTTACGTGGAAAATTTTAACTTGAAAAAAAAAACCGCATATCGAAGAGCCATCTAAGGACAGAACTATGCTATCTTTATGATTGGATTTTCGATCTCAAGTATTTTTCTACGCTGTATAACTTTTCAACTTGATGCATCTTTTTATTCTATATCGTTGTTCCTTTTCGGAAACAAAAACTTCAAAATTGATTTTTATAAAGGAATGTATAAGAAAGAATTCAAATACTCTGACAACTTGACTGAAAGACATGCAGACTTAAAACATTTTACTCAATCTGAATAGATATACACACATATCCCTATAAGGTAAGATTATCATTTCTATAACGCTATGATGATCCATTTTGTGAAACTAATAATAAGAAATAATTATACTGAAGTTCTCTAGAATAAAACCATTTATTACATAGTACGGAAATGTTCCAACTCTTTACTTTCTTCAAGAAAATTTCGAATAATTTCTTAAGCACCAGACACGTGTTTTATATAGTAAATCTTCATCAGTGGTACTTAATGCGAGTGAATGCCGAGGTGATTTTCCGACACAACTAGTCATATTTTCTGAATTTCAATTAATTAATATTGCAGAGGGTGATGCTCCAAGTTTCCTGAAGAGTCGATTCAGAAGCAAAGTTAAAAAAAATCTATGTCCAAAATAAAATTAGTCGTTTCCTCAAACGCAATCGAAAATGTGTTACAAAACTTTCTGAAATTTCTGAAACCTGGGTCCTGTATCATCATATCCCAGCCATCTTGCTAAGTCTTTCGGTATATTTTGACATAATTTTCACATATTTTTGGATTGAGGATCACTGACGAGGGTTAAATATCCGAAATATGCATGCATGGTCCAAGCTGTGGATTTACATGTGTATCTGCTTTTAAGTGATGATAATGAATTTGTGGACGTTAAACACTGGAGGGATAGTGCTAGGATATGCCAATACCTCCTTATCAAATTACATTCTAAATAACATAACATATCGATTTGTATCTTATTTAAAGAATGTGTGATGATGAGATCAGCAATCTTTCGAATTTTTTCTACTTCAACGCAATCAAATGGATTTGGTTCAGAAGGAGTTATTCGTAACAGGCGGATGATGTTGGGAATAAAAGCAAAATTTGAGGAACTTAGAGAGTGTCCACATGATCACATAGACAGTGGTAGTATGGCAGAGGGTTTTTTGTTTGATGATTCAGATGTGGACGAAATGATTGTTTACAGAAACATTAAGGTGGTGACGAATTCTATCTCAAATGATCATGAAATGCTAAGTGAAATTGTTTTCAAAATGGAAACTGATCAGACACGACCAGGGTTTTGTCAACTTCGTTAAGTGCCTCTGTCAGATATGATCGACGCCGAGGCGCTATTTATGTCACTTGTGTCACTTGTGTCCTTTCAAAATAGGATTTAATTGTCTAGCACACTGTGGAGAAATGAAGCTACACAACGTTTGCCACACTCCACGAATCATGGTCCTTGTGAAAATATAATGGTTGGAGGCAAGGAGTATGACATAGCCAATTTCCTTGCATAAACAGACTTAACAGGGCAAAATGGCCCTCAAATAAAGGTTGACGTCAGTCATGTTTAAAGACACGCCCACTTTTTATTTGCTGCATTCTGATTGGTCAATTCAGTCACGTGACTAAAAAGACGCATTTTAATTGACCACATTTTTCCGGTTGTCTGATTGGTATGTTTGGTCACTTTGGCTGTATGGTCTTGGGTCGATGTGTTCAACGTGCACCCTGTGCACTATTCTTGGTAAAAGTCACGCAGCCCTGGGACCTACCTACTGTTGCCTTTGGCAACGTGCACCCTGTGCACTATTCTTGGTCAAAGTCCTTTTGAGGGAACCTACTGTTGCCTTGGCAACGTGAACCCTGTGCACAATTAAAGGTCTTGTCAACGAGCACAAAAGGACTGCACCTGTGCAGATGTGACCAAACATACCAATCAGACAACCGGAAAAATGTGGGTCAATTAAAATGCGTCTTTTTAGTCACGTGACTGAATTGACCAATCAGAATGCAGCAAATAAAAAGTGGGCGTGTCTTTAAACATGACTGACGTCAACCTTGAATCTATAAAAGGGGAACAACCATCTCCTGGTTATTTAGATTTCAAAAGGGAGTTAAACCGTACACTTCACCTTCGTTAAAACATGAATCGTGAAGCAGTGGTACCTACATTAGACGAATTGGTTGATCACTTTAGGGCTCAAGCCAACTGGAAAGGACCTCCACCTCGCTACTGGGTTGTAGAAAGTCATAAAAACAAGAAAGAGAAGGTGGAGCCTAAAAATAGAAATGGTGACCCCCTTAGCCCAAGAAATCAAGAGAGCTGAAGCAGAAGTGAAGGAAATGATAAAGAGAGGGGATCCCCTGCAGTAGACGATACACTCGTATCCCTGGATCCTCAGAGGTTGAAGAAAAGGACCAGGGTATATGTGCCGAGACAGAGACATAATACACCACCTGGTAGAAAACAAAGATCTTAGAAAGGACAAGAGAAGAAAATGTATAAATAGACAGGAGTTTGAATAAAAAATCAGAAGACAAAACGTCACTATGCGATCAACAACGTGTCCAATTTGCTCCAAGAGCTTTTCCCGATCTGATTCTATGAAAAGACATCTACGAAATTCTCATCAAAATATAGAGCCAAACCAAAGGATACGTAAATCTTACTTATTGCCACAATCAACAAAATACACACAACCACATGTACCTCCACCACATACACCATCACCACCACCACATACACAACAGCCACCATCGCATATACCACAGCCACCACCACATATACCGCATTTTACACCACAACCACATACACCACAACCACATACACCACCACCACAACCACATACACCACCACCACCACATACACAATATTTTAAACCACCACCACCACTACATTTAACACCACCACATGCACCACCACCACCACACACACCACATTTAACACCACCACCACCACATACACCACATTTAACACAACCACATGCACCACCACCACACACACCACCACCACCACCACCACATGCACCACCACCACCACACACACCACATTTAACACCACCACCACCACCACAACCACCACCACATCTAACACCACCACCACCACATACACCTCATTTTACACCACCACCACCACATACAACACCTCCAACCCATACACCACCACCACCACCGTTTGGATTATTTAGATTTGAACATCCCTTTACAATGCTTGTAGCAGGACCGACGATGAGTGGAAAAACAAATTGGCTAACCCACCTATTGCGGCTAAATAAAGCCATGATAAAACCAGCTCCAACTCGAATTGTATGGATCTACAAAAGATGGCAACCAATCTATGACGTCATCAAAAGCAGTGTTTATCCACCCGTGACCTTTATACATGGTTTACCAAAGAACATCCAACAAGATAACTTCATTGATCCTCGCGATATCAACTTGGTTATTATAGATGACCTTCAAAAGGATGCTTCTAGCAGCCAAGATGTGTGTGATCTTTTTACTGAAGGGGCTCATCGTCGTAATTTAAGTGTAATATTTATCATGCAAAACATTTTCTATAAAGGGAGGGAAAATAGAACCATGAGTTTGAATAGTCAGTACCTAGTTCTTTTTAAAAATCCAAGAGATCAACAACAAATTGCTATCCTGGCCAGTGAGATGTATCCTGGAAATACAAGTAAATTATTGGATGCATATCGTCAAGCTATAGAAAGACCGTATGGTTATTTAGTGGTGGATTTGAAACAAAGCACGCCTGAATCGTATAGACTGCAAACTCATATTTTTCGACACTATATAAAGGAAGACATACAAGACTTTGATCATTCCTTGACATCCATTCAAGCGGGAAACACATCAAATATGAGTTCCAGACGAGGAATAGAACACGAGAGCCAAATTACAAGGGATTCTGGGATTGAAACAGATTCAAAATACCCATCATGCTCAGATTGTGGTGTAATGTTTGGGAATCAGTATGATGTACAAAGACATGTGAGACGGGGCTGTCCAATGTATGAAAACAGTGAAGAAGAAATGGACACGGACGGTGAAGATGATGATGAGGGGTATGATTTTTTAATTAACAGTGTTTGGAAAGATCACAATAAAGAGTTTTACAAAAAGGTCAATGAATTACTTAAAGAAAAAGCCTGACAGAGAAAGACGCAAAATCAGAAGCCAGTAAGTACATGCTACCCAAGGATAAGAAATTATTCATGAAAAAATACCAAAGATTTCTTTTTAGAACCATTCAACTAAGATCTAGTAAATTGCATAGAAATATTATGAATCAAATTTTAGAAGCATCAAAGAGGAAAAGTGTCGATAAAGCCCTGGAAACTGTCGTTAAAAAACATAAGAAAGACTATGACGAACTGTTTGACGAGAGTGAAAGTGAAAGTAATGAAAACAGTGACAATGAAGAATCAGATGAAACCGACTGACTAAAATGACTGTACTGATAGACAAGACTTTACAGATAAACAAAACTTAGTTAACAAAAATAAATAAATAAATAAAAGTAGTAAATTTAAAAAAAAAAATAAAAAGGCAAAGCCCCCCCCCCTCCCCATAGACCCCTGAAAACGACTTTTAAATAATGTAAAAAAGTCCATGAATAGCTGTGATGAAAGATAAAGTGTTTCGTGACTTTGATTATAGATATGACTTTGTGTTTAAATTAAAAAAAAAGACAATAAAATACCCCCAAAAAAAATAAATAAATAAAAAAATTTAAAAAAAATAAAAATAAAAAATAAATAAATGAATAAAATGAATACCACGTGCACCCTCTTTCCAAATGGTCCACCGATAATGATGTCATCATGTATATAAATCAAGAACCCCCCCCCCCCCCCCCCCACTCCCAAAGATTATATCTATCTATGATCAGGAATTTTATCACTGAACTATTGAATTATAATATCTAAGACAAAGGAAAATGTATAGCGGGATAAAATGTACAGATAAGTATAAGACTGTAAACAAAGGTCAATAAAATCTTATCTGATCTTAAAACTGGGCAATAAAACTATACCTAGACTTAAGTAAACAGAATACTTTATAGTAATAAGTGATAAGAGTAATTAGAAACATATTCGGACTAAGAGAGACGAAAACATTGGTGTAAAATGTAAAGAAAAAAGGCGTTGAAGGGTGGGTCACGCAATATCTTTTAGAGTGGTCCTCTGGCGCGGTAGAAATACCCCTAAGCCACTCGGGAAGTGGACGGAGCTTCCCCTCGTATGATGATCGGGCTATGAACGCTGATCCTGTCACTACGAGAAACGGGCTTTGTGCCCTTGCTTTGTGCATCTAGCGTGTGTCCTTACTTCTGGCAAGGTAGAAATACCTGTAAGTTCAAAGGCACTCATTCTTCACGTCTCACTAAAAAGGTAGTAAACCCACCTGGTACACGTACCAGCAGGTCCAAAGTCCTGATAAAGTGGTGATGGCTACCTAAAATTAACTCGAAGACGCCATCTTGGTAAGCGCGTCATAGGAGCCGCCATCTTGGTGGACACCCTCCTGGGCCATACAAAATGGCCCTCTGGGCCATAAAACGGTCTCCTTCTCCTTCGAGTAGATACGCCATCTTGGTAAGCGCGTCATAGGGGCCGCCATCTTGGCGGACGCCCTCCTGGGCCATAAAAATAGCCCTCTGGGCCATAAAACGGGCCAGGGAGCGCCAGGGAGTACGGAAGATATCAATCATCTATTACTACTGGTGAGGTCTTGTCACCGATAATGTATTCCTTATTTGTCAATGATTGTGAGATGCACTTTTTAAAAGAAAATTGCCCTTCAATTGAACTAAGCTTAATTAATTTGTTCTTGCTCATGTACGCAGATGATATGGTCCTATTCGCACATTCACCCGAGCATCTACAGCAACTTTTAGACTCATTACAGAAATATAATGATAATTGGAATTTAACGTTAAATACAGAGAAAACCAAGATTGTAGTATTCAGAAACGGGGGTACAATTAAGTCAAATGAAAAATGGCATTATAAAGGTGTAGAGTTACAAATTGTGAATCAATTTAACTACATGTATCTCGGGATGGTTTTCAACTTTAATGGAAAATTTAATGAAACTCAAAAGCACTTCACGGAACAAGGCCGTAAAGCGTATTTTGCAATATTGAATAAATTTCGTAATCATGCATTTAATATTGAAACATTATGTTCAGTTTTTGATACTTTTGTTGCCAGTGTTTTGAACTATAGCTCTGAAGTTTGGGGGTTTCATAAGGCTCAAGAGATTGAAAAACTGCATTTAAATTTTTGTAAAAGAATTCTAGGGGTTAAAAAGAGTACTAATAGTAGCTTCGTTTATCTAGAATTAGGTAGAGTTCCATTCATTATTACCAGAAAATTACGCATTTTTAAATATTGGATTAAACTTAGAGATTCTACAAACTGTATATCAAAATCGTGTTTGCAAGAAAGAATAGATTTAGACGACATTTGGATAGTCAATATAAAGATTGAATTGCAAAAATTAGGATTATCACATGTTTGGACTAATAATAACGATATTCCTAGCAAAACCTTATATAAAATGATAGAACAAAGAGTATATGATAATTTCAAACAAAATATTATGGCTGAGGTTTGTAATTTCATCAAAAGGTATAATATACCAACATTTAGTTGATAATTTTTGTATGCAAACTTATCTGAATAAACCGATTGACGAAATTTTTAGGAAATGTATTACGCGTCTCAGACTATCTAGCCATAATTTACATATTGAGGAAGGGAGGTATGTCGGAACAGATAGAAATAGCAGAATTTGTATGTATTGTTCATCGAACGAGGTAGAAAATGAATTTCATTTTGTTCTAAAATGTTTTAAATATAATGATTTAAGACAGAAATACATTAAACAATTTTATTATACCAGACCGACTATTTTTAAACTAATTATGTTGCTAAGCACTCCCAATAATAAGGAACTGAACAACTTTGGTAAATTTTTATATTTTGCTTTTAAAAGAAGATCTTTGAGATAAATTGATGTTAAATGTATCACTCTCCGATCTCATCATAAAATGAACACTGCTGTCAACCAGAAATATTTCGTTCTTTTGTCAAATACTTGTAATATTATGCCTCCATGAATATTATTTTACTTTTCACATTACATGTCCTATACAATATATGATTATATCAGTGAAATACAGAGTACTTGTTTTTTTATTCAGTATATACGCTCTTTAGATTATATTTTGACATTATTTATGTATATATGTGTGTGTGAGAGTCATTCATACATTATCTGAACACTTTTTTGGCTATGTCCTGTCACATGTTTATTTGAATGATTATATGTATATCAATGTGTCATATGGCATAAGATAATAAAGAATTGAATTAAATTGAGTCACGGCTTGGGGTACGTGTACTTACGTGGTTATCAAATCGATGTATTAAAAGACTTAATTTTTCGTTTCATGGGTCACTTTCTTCATTCTTATCGTGACATTTTCAGCTTGTATTGTTTAATCATTATTTTGAACAGATGCACGCTCTAAATCATGTCAAATTAAAGTTGATAATTTTGATTTTAATGTTTGTATCACGATGAAGATGAAAGTGAACTGAATGTAAGACTAAGCTAAGATATTGAGATTTGTTTTAATAGAATCGAAAACGGCCGTCAATCGCTCTTGACAGACGACGATTTCCCGTATTTTTTCAAGAAGAAAAATGGTAAATTTCGGTAGGTATTGGTAAGTATCGGCATCCGCGGAACCTCGATCTTTAGATAAAATTTTACTCTTATTTAAATGTTAAAGTTAAATTTACCCCCCCCCCTAAAAAACGATTGAGCGTAATAAAACGGAGGCCTACCTCCACTTTCGTTTGATCTTTATTCTTTTTTTTCTACTCAGTTCTATTAATTTTACATGTATCTTGATTTTCAATGATGAGAAAAGTATTGACGTCAAGACAATCCTACTAATACAAAAAACGGAAGACAAACTTCCGGCTTCCTCCTTTCCCTTATCTAGCGCTTATGTTTCTATGACATATATCTAGAGATTTAGTAATTCATTATTTAAAGAAATAAAAATTCAATGACATTATCTATGATGAGAAAATATTTGTTTACAAGACAATTTTACCGTACAAACACACGCAAAAAAGCCGACTGCCCCCCCCCCCCCTATCTTTCGGAATTTCGCACTCAATTTATGACATTTTAAACATAATTCAGTACTCCGGAAAATTCGTTAATCCAGACGAATTCTTTGGGAACCAATTTGTCCGGACTAACGAATCATCACTGTAGCTACAAACAATGAACAAACAACTACTACACCAATAAACAATGCGAAAGAAAGGAAGGGATCTCCAACAACACTCGGTTGCAGCACCGACGACAAAGCAGCAAATTACCTCATGCAAATATTCAGAGCAGACACGTACAGCAACAGGGACAAGGAAAACCAGAGCACACCACAGAAACAATTAACACAAAAGACCACTCATAAACCAACGAGATTCGGTGCCGTCTTACACACCAGAGACAATAACCCTAATCCTACAAATTCATGAAGTCTCATCTTCACGGTTGGAAAG
>VSWD01000007.1:23433941-23536248 GCA_033119305.1 Pinctada imbricata
TGTTCAGTCTTTGAAAAAATGTTTATATTGGTGGAGTTGCACTGATTTCCGATTGGCCAATTTTATCAGAGTTAAATTAAAGCTAACCTATGTTTGGTTTATCCCTCTTTGTTCATAACGTTCAGCCTTCATAACGAGATGTGTATTGAACTTGACACATTGCGAGTTTGTAAAGACGCATTCTTGTGTGCTGAACTGCCCACACAAGGATTATAACAGATTTACGCGGACGTATAAGAGGACACTTTCAACTAATGCGTACGTTTTAGGAAGCCCTTATAGTGAAGCCTAAGAAAGATAACTCTAATGCAAATTAGAAATTAAACATTCGAGGGCTTGGAAATTACTGAAAAATATAATTTAGATGATACAATGATGTTGGAACATATTTAGGTGAGAACCATCCAACTTATCGAATTTAGTAATTTACACTCATGCGTCAGATTAAACACGTGACACTTAAATCCATATGTATGGAGGTTGTTAT
The DNA here is from genome assembly GCA_033119305.1 of Pinctada imbricata. Lineage (NCBI taxonomy): Eukaryota > Metazoa > Mollusca > Bivalvia > Pterioida > Pteriidae > Pinctada > Pinctada imbricata. Next base: position 23,434,429 of record VSWD01000007.1, read on the forward strand.
GGAAACAACCTCGCGGTGTCACATGTTTGTCCTGGCGTATGATTGTATTACAACATGGCGCTTGAATTCGAAGAGACGAAGCGGAGACAAGAGGAATTCCGGGCGCATCATTAATATTAAAGCTTAATAAGGTAAAATATTATTGCCGATCGCTTCGTTTTGCTTTATTAGAGTCAGACATAGTCAGTAATCCCCTGGAAAACTTGCTGATTTGTGCCGGCCATATCCTGAAATTGGGTCCCGGAATTATGATATACCGGTGCAAGGCACTGCGGCCAACACACTTCAAGGTCACATGGCTGTATAAGCCAATCAAATTTGTAACACACCTCAGGTCACGAAAATTGACGTCAGAGCTACCACGTGTTTACTATGAAATGTTGACAATGACAAGCATTATAAACTTGAATTTGATATAAGTATAATCTTTGAGGATAGACGAAGACATTTCAGAAAATAATACATATGTGAAATCATTCTTTATATCAAATTCGATGCGATTCTGACCATGGGGGTCCTAAGAGGTAATCATGCACGCATGTACGTAAACAGAGGGTTGTGTACTTTATGTGTAATTATTTTTCGATTTATAAACACAAGGTATACTTTTTTTGTTCTTAAAATAAAGAGTTAAGATCAGACTTCAAGACTAGATAGGTGAAAGTGTCCACAATTTTTTTATAAGAAAGAAATGTCACCTATAATTTGGTTGAAAACTGCATAAAATCTTATACAGCTGTCACACCTTCAGCCAACGTCGTCGGCCGTAGAAAGTGTATGGAATGGTATCCTATCCCGTCCTATCACATCCTATCCTATCCACTTTAACCGAATCTATCAACCTCTGTCCAATCTTATCCTATTCTATCCATCTCTATCCTATCCTATCCTATCCTATCCACCGTTATCCAACCCTATCCCATCCTATCCACCTCTTTCTACAACTCAATTGTCAATATTGAAATATATGTTCTATAGTACCAATTTTATTGTACTAGACACGTGTTTCTGATATTTTTAAAATCATATCCTATTTTTTTGTAATTCTAAAGTTATTAGCAGACAAACATGCTTATTTGGTTAAATTCGATCCATTGAACTTCTTTTATACTTGACTTAATTGGTAACATAGATTAATGTGAATATAGGCAAAGCCTATAGGAGAGTGCAGAATTACAACTTATTTCAATCTTCAAGAATGCTTACTTTTGTCCAATTGAAAAAAATAATAATAATGACGGGTCTGCTCGAATTTTTATTACAAATTCGGAGGTGCATACGCCCTCACGGAAATACGTCATTTCCCTTCACAGATGACGCCATTTTCACTCGAGACAAAATTTAGGTACCACAGCGTACAGTAATGGTCGTACGTAACGGGGGTAGATAAGGGGGTTTATCTATTTTTTTTTTCCTTTTTGGAAACATTTCTTTCTATGAGTTCCCTTCGTGAAAAAGAAATTTCTACCAACCTTTCTCCTTGAAGATGTGTTTTATTTTTGTTTCGTTCACTCGAGTGCGAAAATGGTATTTATTCATCTAACGTTTTCATTTTACAAACGGGACCGATTTTTAATAACCACTCTGAATTCCAATCTGCCACGCCACGCTGCTTATTGCACTGTTATGTTCTTTTGGTTTATTATCTTGTTACACTTCAATTAAGAAAACTCAATACAAACTCCAAAAACAACAGATATTTTACTACTAATGCATGAATTTTAGTTTTAACCATAATCTCGCTGAAGGTGGATAGAAAGGGATAAAGGTGGATAGGATAGGATGTATGATAGGATGGGATAAGATAGGATAAGATGGAATGAAATTGGATTTGAGGTGGATAGGATAGGATAGGATAGGATAGGGTGAAAAGGAGGTAGATGTACATGTAGGAAGTTGGATAGGATAGAATGGTAAAACAAGTGGGTTGCAGTCATGTATAAAGGATTTCGTTAAGGTGGTCGAATTCCATAGTAAATGATGTTTTGAACGTCATGAGAATTTAGTAGTGCAAACTGCATGTGTGATCATATGATAATATGAATTATGGCAAAGCCATAGTGAGGACGCAGGGTGACATTGAAAAAATATCACTATTTCAAAAATTGAAAATGTAAATTTTTGAATTAGAAATAGAAGATAAAGGAGCATGTAAATATAGTACCAGTGATAAACAAATAAATATGAAAATAAATAATAAATAAAAAAAAATAGGAAGGGGAAATAAAAAAAATCATACTCCAAGAAGAGAATATGGTGTATTAAACGTGAATTTCAATGTATATTTCTGCAGGAATTAAGCCTTTTAATTTTTTATGGGATGAGGGAGATACTTTTAACCTCATCTACATTAATGTTCAGTATTTTTTATATATATTTGCTCCCTCAACTTCACCCCAGCGACAAAAAACACCCCCCCCCCCAAATTGCAAAAAGAATTAAGTCTCCATCAATTATAGTGTCAGAGGAGTTGCGAGCACAAGAATACATAGAGTTATATAGGTGAAAATGACCACACCCATTTTCTAAGACCTTGGGGGTAAGGGGCTCAAACAAAATATAAGGTGCACAACTAGACTACAGAACTATCATATTGCAAAAAGAATTAAGTCTCCATCATTTATAGTGTCAGAGGAGTTGCGAGCACAAGATTACATAGAGTTATATAGGTGAAAATGACCACACTCATTTTCTAAGACCATGGGGGTCAGGGGCTCAAACAAAATAATAGGTGCACAACTAGACCACACATTCATTATATTGCAAAAAGAATTAAGTCTCCATCATTTATAGTGTCTGAGGAGTTGCGAGCACAAGATTACATAGATGTTCATAACCACGCCCATTTTCTAAGACCCTGAGGGTCAGGGGCTCAAACCAAATGTCAGGTGCACAACTAGACCATATACCAAGTAGGGTGCAAAAAGAATTAACTTTCTATCTCCTATGGTTTCAGAGGAGTTGAGAGCGCAAGAATTGTTTACGGACGGACAGACGTCGGACAACGGGGTATCGCAAAAGCTCGACTGGTCTGAGACCAGTAAAGCTAAAAACTAGCTTTTATCAAATATCAGGGTTCAGTGTTTGAAAGAAAGAATGATTTAGGTTTCAAACTCAATGCCATATTTCACAAGTTTGTATGTTGATGAAATAAATTGTTGCACCCCCCCCCCCCCCCCCCCCCCCCCAAGAAAATTGACTGAAATTTCCTTGTTATGAAATTAAGAATCAAGGTTAATGCTGCGCTTCTGGTATACCATGGTTAATAAACACTACGATGCCTAACACGAAAGCACCCTTGCTTTGGGCCACTATGCTAATTAACATATTAAGAGTTGGCCAAAATTTGGCAAGTTTGAAAAAAACATGTGTTTGTGAAACACGAATGCCCCCGTTGGCATCTTTGTCGGTAAAACAGCTGAAAAGTAGTTCACATTTTGAGGTCGAGGTCACAAGGTCAAATTTGGTATCCATGGAAAGGTCTTGCCACAAGAAAGTCATATATGAAATATGAAAGACCTATCACTTACCATTCAAAAGTTATGGCCAAGGTTAAAGTTTTTGCAGACAAACAGACAGACAGACGGACGGACAGACCATAAACTATATGCCCCCGAATCTTCGATTACGGGGACATAAAAATGGTGTTATGAAATATTTATCTTTGGCCTTGACTTTTGTTTCTTTTCAATGAATAGTGCATATCCATCTCAAAAATTTACTGAGCAGAACCGTTACAGTCATCAGGAGTTATGATCAGGAGGTTTGAATTTTTTGTCTTTAGATGAGAGGAAGTGTTAATAGCTATCCTCTGTATTAAGTATTTGCACTTTTATTAGGGAGTCATGGTACGGCATGCCTGAGAGTTTGATAAAAATATACATAAGGTTGGGTCTGACCCAAAAAGTAAAAAATTGTTGGGTTTTTTTTCCGAATATCACACCAGGTTGCCATGGAAACAGACTTTACACATTGAGAAAATGCATATCTGGACGTTTCTGAAGTCACATACATCAATTATGCAGCATAATCAAAAACAAACACTGATGAATTATTAGTCCCCTATCATTGCTCTTTCAAGTTAGATAAATAATGCTGGGTTTAATGTATAATCTATATGTTCCCATAGCAACAACAAAGGTATCTTATCAAAAAAATTGCTCTTGGCATTTTTATCAAAATTCAATGATAAATAACTTTTATTTTTGATTTTTTTTATGCAAATATAACATCAGCATTCACATTGGAACAAAGTTTGTGATCGTTGCTATGGCAACATAAACTCAAATAGCAAAAATAAAAGCAATTTTAGACTTAATTTAGTGTCCGTTTTTTGCTAGATTATTGAACTTTAATTGAAAGTGATGATAATTAATAAATGTATTCAATTAGACATTTCTTTACATGGAAGAAAATTCAAAACAAATATTTAGGAAATAGTCCGTTGCTATGGAAACAAATGTGTAAAAATGTACATAACGCCACTTTGGGTCCTTAGATACGAGCATCACAGGTCAAGTAATCTGAAAATGTTTTAATCTAAAATAAAGTTAAGACTTTGCTTTGTCGTATATGTAAAAGTAGTTGTGCAAGCATGTTTCTTTTTTTTTAAGGAAAAGGCTTCAAAAATAGCGAAAAATGCTTTTTTCAGATCGTATGGCCAAATTACTATAGCAACTACTATCATTTTGAAACTTGTTTCATGTATTTTGATAGAATAATTGTATCCACCATCAATTTGAAAAAAAAATCTTATCATGTACCCATCAAGAGAGAAGCAAAATTGGAAAATAAGACAACATTTTGAAATCGATATATTAATATTAGGTAATTTTGTTGTCATGCTAACCAGCCATTTTTACAAAATCAGACACTACGAGTGAGCTTATTTAAAATTTTACGTTTGGGTATGTGTTTTAATATGATTTTAGTATACTAGAGTAATTCAAGATAATATTATAGAAACTGAAAATAAAAGCATACTCATGAACATTTTGCTATGCGGTACATCTGAATATGCTACGTTGCTATGGAGAAATATGTGATTTTTTCATAAATTTCCTCTACAATTTAATGATTTCTTCAAAATATGATATACCTGTTACACGAAAACAATGAAATTGTTAATTTCCGTTTATTATAAGGCACAGGAACAAAGACAAATGACTTGAAAATGCTGAAAATAGTGAATATTGTAACTTTTTGACATGATTACCATGGCAACCGATTACAAAATACAGCCTCAATTGACGTAAGAATATCATGAGATCTCTAACTTTGATTTTCGTACTACTTTGGTAGTTTTATTTTTTTGGAATTTGAAATGCTGCTCGTTAAACAGAAATCGAGTAAAATGCAGATGTTGCCATGGTAACAATTTTCAAAATAAGTTTATTTTTTTGAAACAAAAATAACATCTCCATTTTTTTATATTGATATGAGGAGAGATTGAATTATCTAAAAACAGTATCATATCAGGCGCGAGTGCCTGCATCATTTTGTAGATACCTCATGAAAAGTGCTAATTTACGAGTTTGTGAATTTAAGCAAAATTACGCATATTTGTCTTGAAAATTTACATGTTTGGAAATAATTTTCTTTAAATTTTTCTTCTTCATTATTAAGTTCCTGGGTTACTCTGTCAAAAGTTTGCATTAAATCTAATGCTGATAAGTTAATTTAAAAAGTGGGGTTACAAACCTACCTCATTTTGTCTCATTTTTTACCACCTGAATTTGGGCCAAACAAGTCAGTGTGTTACCATGGCAACCGTTACATGTATGAATGAAAATGATCTCAAGGAGCTGTTAAGATAAGGGCCGTATTTAGCCCTGAATCTCGTGACTTATTTCTTCCGCATGGCGAATCGCATACAGAAATACATGAATCATTATTGAAATATAATGTATTTGCAGACCTTTTACATGTTTTACATTATGTTAAGGAACTCTTAAGGCTGTAAAATTAAGGTCGAAAGAGGTAGGGGTGCTCGGATAGAAAATCCGATAATATCGACAAAAAACGTATAAATGTTTTAATATTTTATCTAAAATGGATAAATATAAGCTAAAGGACATCAAATATGTCTACATTGTGTATCAGAAATAGATTTCGAACGTTCTACCTCCTTTAATCGGTAAATAATGAAATCCGGAACTTAAAATACGGTCTTATTCTTCATTCAATGGCTACAATGTAAGCCTTTTACACGGCTCCCAATGTTATTGTCATTTAAATTTTTTTGAACTTTGCTATTTAAATATTCAAGCCATGGATAATTCGTTACTGCACTGAAGAATCACGAATTTCACTTTTTATAGTTCGTTTCAAAGTTTATCGTTGCGGTTCGTTTACCCCGCTTCGATTGAATACTGAGCGATTCTATACATTATCAATTTTGCATACATTTGTACCCATAAGATTTTAATTTTATATTTCTCGATAACAGCAGGAAAACACTGATAATTTCTAATACATTAGCCCCCTTCCGATTCAATAGCGCGGGGATAGGGCGGCACCTACATCTAAAATTCTCTAACACACGGCGGCACACGGCGGCACCTACATCTAAAATGCACACGGCGGCACCTACATCTAAAATTCTCTAACAAGTTTACTGTTTCTATCCTGATTTTTGCCTACCAATCCTCTGGCATGCCCCCCCCCCCTCCCCTCTCCACTAAAGTCGTCAAAATAAGGAATTACTTGGGCTCAAACACCACGACTCAACCTTTATTTTTATTTTTATTTTTTTTTACCGGTCTGTTTCTGATATATATTAAAGTAATTAATAATTGAAAAAAATTCGCTGGCTCACTATATACATTACATATCATGTGAGATAATTTTCCGCTGGGGAGTGGGGTTCCCCAAAGAACCTGCTACAGGACTTTGAGGTATTCCGGCCACGCCCCCTCTAAACTCAAATCCTGTAATCTACAAAATTGTCTCGACCAAAAGGAATGATATTCTGAATTTTTCCAAAATTTTGATGAATTTCAATATATTAAATGAATCCCCCAACCACAGCAAACTAACATATTTTTTTTCATCTCATAGAATCACGATACTTTATATAAATAAATGTAATTTCATTAGATTCTGACCGTTTTAACACATACATGCATGTACAATAACGGAATTTTTTTCCCTCTCACTCATACGAAGTGTATACATTTTATGTATATGCATTCATCTTCAGGCGCTTAGCTAGAGTACTTTTCAAGTGTAAGCAGCCTCAAGTGGGTCTAGGTAGAAGCCCTTGTGGATATTCAAGGGGCAAAGTATCAGAATCTAATGAATTTTGCTCATTTACAGGGCAGTATTCTACGTCAATGTTTCTTTCATTCTTTTTTTTTTTGCAAAACGACGTGGAAGCAACTGCGTTCTAACGGTACGCCTGGTTATGCGCATGGTTTTCTCTCTCTTGTCCATTCTTGTAAACATGTGCAACCATTTGGTTTTTAGGGAGGGGGGTTTTGTAAATCCAGCTCGGAATATTTTGCAAAAATATTCTTCAGCATGACTGGCAGAAAAATCTAGCATTTTCTGAGGAATGAAAGGAAAAACGTCTTTCTCCAGCACCTTAAGCATTAGACGTGAAAATAGACTATCTCAGACATTTCACAACTGCCAATGATTCAGTTTTGTCAGGATTCTCTGATACTTCATGTTTCAAATTCTTCAATATATATATACATCACTCTCCAAGTTCAGATTCTTTAATTCAACGAAAAGAAGGTCAAACGTGTAGTTCAAGGTCACATATTGAATCAAAATCTATCTTGAGTAATTTCTTGACACAATCTGACAATGCACATACATGTATATACCATATCATCTATCTATCATTTGCCAGACCAGTGTTGTAGCAAATCCAAAGTATTAGGAAAGTAGGTCAATTGTATACATGAACATGTAGGTCAAGGCTACTAGATATTCTTACACAAATGTATACTGTGTAGCAGAGTAATGAACTTAAAGTATCAATGTTTTTATTCATGATTACCAGTATGGGGTAAGACACTCTAAACAGTATTGATGAAAGGATGATCAACCAAGTTTGCTATGCTTAACAAGAGAAAATTCATTATTTCATATATGACAATGTTCTCACTAGATTTCTTCATCACAGTGTTCTAAGAATATTTGTGTTCTAGTCTCAAGAAGAATATAAGTATCAGTTATAAGATTTATTAAGTTTAAATGTAAATTTTATTCAAACTCTGAAAGAAGAATCATTATAACTGCAATATATATATAAATGTAATAGTACCGGTATCATCAATTTACAACATAATGTTTTTGTACTTGTGAAAGGATATTTTTCTTTCTCTATAATTTATCATAGTATTTCTTTTCGAAATTAATATTTTATATGAGTTTACATGTCTAGTCTATATCAGGGAAGTATTTAACTTTATATACAATGTACATCCCTGTCTATACTGGTATGTACCTAGAATTTAAAGTCATAAATTGTTGCTATGAAAATAATGAAATAAATAAAAAAAATATCCCCATTCAACAGGTGCAGGTCTATTCTCAAGTAAAAAGTTTTCAATGCATTTATAACCTAGTACATACATGTACATGTACCGGTAAGCACATGAAAGTAAACACAAAACATGTTCAAAATTCAAATGTTCTAGACATCAAACAGTGATTTCTCTAGTGTCTATAGTAAAACTTAAGGACGAGGTAGATGTTCAATCTGATACCAAGAAATGAGGAATGAGGAATGAGAAATGAGCCATCATGTATGTACAGAAGATGCTGTCAGTCTCACTCTGAAAGTAAAAGATGTAATGAATTAATATCTTCATTTTGATATTAAATAAGCTCTAAAATGAATGAATTTTGCATACATTTATCATTATGATGTACATGTATATAAAATTACATGACATGTAAAGTTTCTGTAATAGTACTAACATACAAATATAATTACAGGGCTTTCAATCGGTCATTCTCAAATTATGCAAAACAGTATAATTTTCCCTATTTATTGACCAATTTTACCTCATAGAAAATTCTTTAAAAAAAAAGAAAGTAAAAAATGCTAAATTTAAAATGAAAAGGCATCCAAATCTATCATATTCAATTTTGAAGAAAATATTGCCAATTTTCCCAATATGAAAGGTCTAATCCAATCCAAACCAGAAGTCTCTGACGAGACTGTAGCTCTCCTGGTTGTTTTTTAATTCACTTAATGACAAGTGAATTCTAATATGGCCACATCCATTTTCTTAGTCACTGGGGGCCAGGAACTCAAACAAAATATCAGGTGCACTACTTGAACACAGACTCATCGTATTGCAAAAAGAATCAAGTCTCCATCATTTATAGTGTCAGAGAAGTTGCGAATACAAGATTACATAGGATCATACAGGAGAAAATGACCACATCCATTTTCTAGGACCCTGGGGGTCAGGGGCTCAAACAAAATGTCAGGTGCACACTGCACAACTAGACCACTGACCAAGTCTCATGCAAAAAGAGTTACATTTCTGTCTCTTATAATTTCAGAGGAGTTGCAAGCACAAGAATTGTTTACGGACAGACGCCGGACAAGGGGGTACCGCATAAGCTCGACTATGACCAGTATCTCGAGCTAAAAATGTGTTTCACGTGTAAGAGCCCTACTTTATGTCAAGGCTTAGGACTAAGAAAAATTAAACCCATGTTTTTTTGTGGAACATGAATCCCCTTATTGTCAGATATAATGTAGAAAAGTATTTCATACTCCAAGGTCACGGACTCAAGGTAAAAATTCAGGTATTGATGTGAAGGCCTTACCACAAGGGATACACATGTAAAATATGATAGCCCTATCACTTGCAATTATGTTATGACCAAGGGCAAGGTTAACATGGTTAAAGTTATTCAAAAATTGATCAGTATCCAAGGTCAAGGTCACAAGGTCAAAATTTTGGTATTAATAGGAAGACCTTATCAAAAGGAATACAAAGCCCTATCACTTAAAAGCATAATATTACTTTAGAAAAATAATAGTGAAGTAGGTCAATCTCCAAGTTCAAGGTCACAAAGACAACAATTTGGCATCATTGGAAATTGTCACTGAGGAAAGCACAGGTCTATATTTCACTCAACATTCAAAAGTTATGGCCATGGTGTAAGATTTTAATAAGTAGGTCATTTTTCCAAGGTCAAGGTCACCAGGACACAAATTTTGGTATGCATGAGAAGGTCTTGTTTCAAACAATACATGTACACATGAAATATGAAAGCATGTAACTTACCATTAAAAAGTATTATCCATTTAAGGTGAATCACAAGGGATACACATGTAAATATGAAATAAATACAATGTCATTTGTACTTGTATTATCAGATTTACAAAATTATCATAACATGTATATTAGTATACATGTGTATGTACAACTTACCCTTCAGTGCTATATCAGCATGTTTACTGCAAGAGGCTGTAATACAGTTCCATCTGTCTATCTCACAATTCTTCTATTGATGATGAATTCCTCTACATTATAACACAAATTCTCATTTCATACTGGATCACAGTTTCACAAGGAATATGTGGTCGATGTACACATTGAATATGTTTTTCATGTACATGTAGAAATATGCACTTGAACAATTTTCTTCATTCTCCTTTCACAAGTGAATTATTTTCACACCATGGTGGCCAACATCATATATGGTAGTACAATTGCAATATCATATTCCACAGTATTTCTTCAACTTTACAAGTCAGTACTAGTAGCACTATAAGCATTCCACTATTCTGATGCACTTTCTTTCATTGGATCTGATGCACACATGCGCATGAAGACTTTCTCAGAGTATATTCCTTCTTCTGTCTGGCAGTTAAGGTTATGTTACTGTAAAGAATAAATAAAATATTCAATTGATTTGAAATTCATCCCCTTTAAATAATTTTAAACCCATTCAAATACTTTTTCACCAACACTACAACACTAGCTAGGCTACAGAACTGATATTTGATACTGATTATAACTAACACTGACATCAAATTTATTCAAATTCATGGTGTGCACTTAAATTTAGAAGTTCATGAAGATGTAATGAAAGACAGAAATGGCTTTAAAGAACAAATATTTGTGAGATATTCGATTACAGCGATAATTAATCATGAAACTCGTTCACTCGAAAACATGGAGCACTCCCTGGTCGAGTATTTCTGATAAGAAGAAGAATTTAAAATCCCATCATATGTGTTCCACGTGATACATAAATCAATTTAAAAACATACCTTAAGATGAGCCATGTGTCTTTACTCTTGAACAGTTGGTTTACTTGCATGAAAGAAGCATTTCTACGTGTTCAAATTTCGAACGGAAGTCCACGAGAGAATGTTTTAGACGAGACTACTATAAAATTAGAATAGGAACGGACTTTCTTTTCCGTCGTGTGTAAGGTAAAATCTTGACTCGAGATTCTTCCGATTTTATGCATATAATTTGCATAATAAGGTTCGGAGCCGTGTTTTAGCGCGAAATACACATTGACGGAGAAATGAACATCACTCTTGCTTATTTCGTTTCTAATTCTTGTATCTTTCATTCAATCATATTGAGTACACAATATTTGATGGATTAAAGAGGAAAAATAGTCAAATGTGCTATATTTAATGGTCAAAAAGATCGATTCTTATAAAATGCACCCCCCTTTCCATTTTTAGTTTTTCGTCTCTGGGGTAGTGTTCCCCCCGGAGATACAGAACCCCACTTTGCCAAAAAATTTGTATCATGGATACACATCTCCAGTAAAAGTGGCTTTCTGTATATCCGGGGGGAACAATGTTCAATAAAACTTTTCCGTTTTCTATTGATTTCTATGAGAAAAAGATAAGTTTTGATCCAAAAATTAGCATTATTATGCAAAACAGATAAAAAATAATTTCATATTCTGATGGGATGCCGTATAGGTATACATTTTACCAAAAAAGGTTTTTGAAATTTCAATTTTCAAAATTCCACTTTTCAGGGCTGATTTTACGCCTTATCTTAACAGCTCCTTTTGAATACAGGTCTTATGTTGACCAAAATTTATCAAAATCACTAAAATCTAAGGTGGTTATTTGAACACCCCTATAAACTTCTTTGGTTTTTACAGAGAATGGCTCTTAACAGTTCTGCACACACATATATACAGATAGCTTCAATATTTCGCCCGTCCCACACGTTTTTCCACATACAACCCCCCCCCCCTACCCCAACACCAACAAAAGACAACGGAATAGAGACAACGTGTGAATCGGGCGAAATATTTAGCTAATGTACAGATACAGATAGTCCGCGAAACAACGTTTTTCCTGCTACATTCTGACGTTGCATTCTAACGTTGCATAATGACGTCATGACGTAATTAGTCGTACCTTGTCAAAGATGGCAGTAAGATGAAACGGTTTCAAGTCACATAATTATAACCAAGTAAGAAAAAGCATGATTCAATGGATTCAATTAAATATTGACTTCATATCTACCGCTGAAAACAGGTTGTCCAATAATCCTCCGTCCATGTAGACCGGAACTCTGGAGGTGGTCGTTTGAAGTGAAGTCAAAATCTAGCACAAATGCGCAACCTCTCCCTCGTACATGTTGCGTCTACTTTGCTTATTTTTTATCTATTTTATGGATTTTCTCGTGTGTTTCGTTCTCCCGGGTTGTTTGTTGAAGATGTCAATGTTTTTATTCTAATTATGTGCTGCATCCTGTGGGTGTGCTCCGCTGTGACAGTGTATGAAGGTCGTGCTGGAGATCTCTTCCCATATTTTTTGTGTCGCCTGCGAAGCATAGCGACACTTATAAGGATCACTTTGTCCTTTGTCCGTCACACTTGGATGTACACCCTATAAAAGTGATTTCTGAGGGTCGCTATGTTTCGCAGGCGACACATGCATTCCTTGGATTATCGTCAGGATCTTCTTTAACTCATTGGAATGATTTTTTTTATAATTTCAAGTATATCGATCTTACATGAAGTCGCGTAACGTTAATCGAAAGAAGTGTTGAGCATGAACATAACCAAAGACAAAATATGTAAGTTTTAGAACAACATTTTTATTTTCATTTTTAGCAACAGGGTAACATAATTATAGCCATGCTTGGGTGAATCAATATCATCAATAGAAACAATGCAAAGAAATGTAGCTAATATGTAAATAGGAAGCATGTTAAGAATTTCAATGAAAATTAAGACTGACGCGTTTATAAAACATACATCCGCCGTATGAATTAATGTCAAGGTCACACCTATGAACCAAGGAAAAGTAATATGAAAGCCCGACAAAACAAAGACAATACAATTTTTACAGAGTTATGCACCTTGAAAAACTGAAGAAAAAATGTCTGTTTCGGGACATTGAAATCCTTTACAGACAACCTAGTCATATCTCGGATAAATGAATTTTTCACCAAAGAATATAATATGTCAAGTTCGAATATGGGGTCATGTCGTTGAATTATGAACAGAGTTATGCCCCTTGAAACTTTGAAAAATTCTTCTTCTTCTTCTTCTTTTTTTTTTTTTTTTGTTTTTTTGGTTCCTGACAATTCCAGATAATCTACTAGTAGTCACTCTCTCACCAAGAAATACAGGTCAAGTTCGAATAGGGGTCTTGTCACTTAATTATATGCAGAGTTATGCCCTTTGAAACTTGGAAAACAAAAATATTTTTGTTACATGACATTTAATATTTTAAAATATCAATGGACTCAAATGTTATATTTCTATTAACAAATGCCTTATTCTAAAAGATGATAATTTTAAAACGATACTAATTTCCAGTGAAGTTCAGCACCTTGCACCATGAATATTAAAACGTTTGACAATTACATGTACAAAACGTAGAAGTTGAACATAAAGCATACATAGAATCTACAGACTTTTACTTACTACTTTCTCGAATATAACTAGCCGCAAAAACGGCCACTGACACTTGGTCCGCTGGAAAAATTGCCGAATAGTGCCTGCCATATCCTGAATTTAGGTCCCACTAGCGATCTGCGGTCAATATACCCAAATCATCCAAATAACCAAGTGTCTTTGGCCGTTTCCGTGGTTAGTATATAACCAAATAATCAATATTTATCATTACGAAACATAATTAAACGTTTTTGGCAAAAGCAACTACATGCAACAAGAGATATTGCAATTTATTCAACAACAAATATATGGCATATGTTACGCATCAACGATTTATCCACAGCAGTCCAATGAGAGGGTACTAATCGTACAACATGCATTGTAATTCTAAAGCAGTGAGTGCCTAGGGCCGTTCCTATACTACGTAACATCGCGAAATTCAGAATTCTGTCAACTTTTGCTTATTCTACTTCGTTCTGACTCGCGCCCGTAAACACCTGCGTCTAGCAGCCTCCATGACGTCACGAGGTACAGTCCTTGCGTAAGAGCGTCTGTCGGGAGATGGGCTGCGTTGACGCTTGGGAACGCCTGGGGCATCCAGAATAAGACCCCTCCTTGACGCGAACTTAGGATCGATTGGGGGTAGAGGGAGTTGTTGAGAGAGAGGAGGTTCCGCCCGAGGGCTGATTATGTGTATTTTTGGTACCTTTATCCCACCCTCGTCTTCGGCAGACGATGTGCTCTCGTCCAATTTCTCGGCGCCGTTAAGTCTTATGTCGTCTGCTTTCTGCCTCGTTTTGTCCCCTGAATTCCTTGATAAGTCTATTGCTTCTTCACAAGAGTCTGAATAAGTGTCTTCGTGTCTGAAACTTTTTCGGAAATCGCTCCGTTCGTCCTTCACATGTTGTAGATCTCGATTTCTGTAAAAAGAAGATATTCGCTGGGTGTCAGTACGTCAGAATGCGTAGAAGACAATTCGGGGCACGACCCAACACTTCCACTCCTATCAGAACTACAAGAAATACATGATAATCGATCTCTAGACATATCGTTTTCATTTATATCGTTTTTCATGTCACGCCCGTTTAGAGGATGTCTGCTGTCTAAGCCATTGCAATCGGCCTTTGTTTTAATGGTGCCATCTGCGACAGAGGACTCCGTTTTATCTTTGTTTTTATCGAAAACTTCCATAATTTTTTCCATCGTAATTGGAAGAGGAAGAGGTATAGGAACTGGCATGGGGACCGGAACAGGAACCGGCATTATCATCGTCATCGGCGGAACATTTGATGCCCCAGGCGGCATAAGGGACGCCGGATTATAAGGGCGCGGAGAACCATTTTGATGCGCGATAGGAACCGGCGGAAGTTGAGGCGGAAACGGATTTACTGGTAGATGGCTTGATGTTTCCGAACTTCTAGCCGATCGCTTAAGACTTATATTGCGTGGACTTTTCCGATGGGCACTGATTGTACCAGAACTTGAGTCACTGTCATATTCCATAGACGAATTCGTCCTGTTAGAAGGAGAGACATTTAGACGATGACGATCTTGTTGTGTCGTCACATGATCTGCCGGTGGCGGCAGTAAACCTGCGGGCATCCTGGTGGCAAAAGCCCGGGATAGTACCACGGTGGTAGAGCGCCCATGGGTGCCATGCCGAATGAACCCCACATATGTGGCGATAACCAAGAATTTAATGCAGCCATATTAGGATTTGACGGACAAGGAGACGGTATTGCACGGACCTCAGAATTCTGAGAAGTAGGTCTGGTCGGAGATTCTCTTCGCAAAGACTTTCGTGACCTTTCCCTATAAGCATTATTGAGAACTTTTCTGTTCATTATTGACATTCGATCCCCTTCATGAACTGACGAAGTTTCATGATTATCAAGCTCAACTTTCGGAACGTCTGTCTCTTTTTCCTTCTTTGCAGATTTACTACTTTGCTTCTCGTCACCATCGTCGTCGCCGTGCTCCCGTTTTTCAGCCCGCCCGTTTTTTAACCACAGATCGGGAGTTATGAGTATTTTATTTGGAGAGGCAGTATCCCTAATATTTTCTCCCGGAGATTGTATCTGCTGGAGATGCTCCTGTGTCTCTTTACAGAATATGTTCATTTTGTACTGATTCAAACACTTCGAGCTACAAAACTGCAGTTGAGTTTCGCCATCTTGAAAGTCTACGTAATTGACAGTATGACGAACGTGCTTGCACCAATCACATATTTTGTTTTTCTTGAAGGACGCCCTTCGACACTGCGTAAAACAGACCTCGCTACAGAAAGTCTTCGTCTTTTTCTCTTCCGTTTTTAATGTAAAGTTTTTCCCGCCGGGTTTCTGACACCATGCGCAGACGACATAACCAGACGGCAAAGTTCCTTCCGGTACACCTACAAAGACATGACAGTTAAATAGTTGAATGATTTGTAGACACAAAAATCTATTAATTTCCTATTGATTAATTATAACTAATACGTTTCATTAATCTGAGAATAAAAACGTATACAACTAAGTTACCTACTGCCCTGTCTATAAAATATTTGCATAATGCATTAAATTTTTTTTAAAGAATATGAAACATTGATAAATACCGTTATTTATACCTTGCTTTGGTGTAGACTTCATAATTTGTTCTTATTAAAAAAGAATATCGCAATATATGCCAAAAACTATTGAAATTCGGCTGTATACATACGACAGAGATCTTTGATCTCATAACAGACGACCTAAGGAGGGCTGATGCTCATACATGAGCATAAAGGCAGATATATATGCTCTGAAATATAACCGATCCTTCCGTGGTCCATCGAGACAAAGACCATGGCTAGGCTTAAATACAGATGGCACCCGACATACTCATTTTTCATGGCAACGGTAGTTTCTTTAGTTACACAATTTGACATGATAGTGTAAAGGAACACGACATTTAGAGACAAGTTTCCTGTAGATAATACCAAAAACAATACTGAACAAAATAGTAGCAAATTTCAATCGTTCATGTATACTTGTGAGAAAACTGAATCTTCCCGTTATGCTAGAAGGTAGTTTTTAAAAATTATATCAAATTCCGAGATGAATTAGTCGTTGTTCCATTTAAAATTCGTCTATCAACCTACACCTCTTTCGTGTTTGGAGGATATGTTAAAATGAGACTAGCATGCAGCCCTACACCGGGCCGGGAAATTGAAACCGGACTTAATTGAATAGCAATAAATGTTTGTATTGGAACCGGATACTTTAGGTCAGGGGTATATGAAAATATTGACTATCAGACTGTGTGCATTACAAAGTTTTGTTTAAATCAAGTGATCTCGATGGTATTTGTATTCCGGGATGAAATTTCTTTGTGCAAATACGACCAGACGTCATTCAATGTTACTAGAGAAGCTTGGATGGATCGAGTTTGCCGATTTCATGTTTCTATGTAATTATTTCCTATTGTAGTTTTCTGTATTATAGCCCAGCATCGTCTCAAACTGAATTTCTGGAGCATAAGAAGGGATTCTCCGACTCCCAGGGACTCGAATTTCCTCTGATTGCATGTATCACGTTTCCGAATGACTAAGACTCTAAAGTGTATTCAAACCATTGCTGTTTGTCAAAACTAATGAACAAATTACATGTCTGATGTGTGAAAGATTTTTTTCTTAATTTTTTACGTAAAAAGACAAATTTGAAATCTAAGTTAAGGAAGGTAAAAAAAAAACAGAGTAAAAGTACGAAAGCAATGTGAGGTAAGAATTATCTACCCGTGAGTAATAACTGACATACTATAAAAACAAAAGTAGAGTAAAAGTACGAAAACAAAGTGGGGTAAAGAGTTATCTACCCGTGAGTCCGTGCTTTTTGGTCAGTGCTGTAACCAGATTGCGATGTTGTGCGGCAAGGTTCGACTCGCTGTTACTTCGACCTGAAATCACATATTAAACATATCAAGTAATGCTTATTCGAAGAAATGGGAATCAAAAATAAAATTACTATCTAACATGCCTCCCATATTTAAATTCATACATTGTATATAGGGCTGTAACGAAAATCATTATTGCAATCCTATAAATAATGAATTAAATATAATATCTCACAGACGTTTCGGAAATGAATAAGGTGTCAAAATATGCCAATGAAATCGCTACTTAAAATTCATATGAAAGCGATTCCTGGAGGTTTTCACATGAGAATTTGTTTGACCTCTCGACATGATATGCAGAGTCTGGCGTAATATCATTGAATATCACAAAAACCAGAAACCCTGATCATGAAAACAACCTATGCAGTATCCGTGCTGAAAATGAGGATATTCGATATCTTGAAATAAGAACAGAATATTTCACTCACGAAAGCTTTTCTCCCAGGCACCTGCCCTTATTAACATAAAAGATTAGAGAGTTTCCGAAGTCGCCACATTTGGAAATTTGACACCATGATGAAAATCTGACGCCGACTCAAGATACAGCCGATGTCTGTACTATCAAGTTTCATCGAAATCCTTACATCTAAATCGAGAAATTTGGTCCTGGTGAGAAATGTGGAAATACACCATCGTGGTAAACCAAGCCAATTTTACCCACTAACAATTATGTCTATGTCAAAAGGATGACATGAAACCTTTCTTATTCAATGCCCTGACCTTGATCTTATCTCGTTTTGACAAATTTTGTAAAGTTGTTACTTGAGAGCAAAAGAAGGAAACATGATTCTGTGTTGATAATGTTCGGTTGTTGCCTCATTGTCCAGTCGAAAAAAAAACTTGAGAAAGATACCAAATTGATATACATATACTTATAGAACGTAACCAAACTTCTGTTCAAATAATTTCCTGAAAGATGAATTTCGCAGATTTGATCAAAATTTAACTTCGAAGAATTCATAATTTAAGCGCTTTTCGCCGATCTTTAAACATTTTAAAATGTGTTGGTTTTTTTTTAAATGGAAGAATTTAAATAAATACAACAAATAAAAGCTTTTTGTCATTTTTTTCAACGTCCTAAGCTTTATTGACATCCTATCTTGAATCATCGTAGAATATTACCTTGAATAAACCGTAAATTAGCTTCATTTCAATTTTTTAAATCACTACATTTGAAATCAATAAAAATTGAAATTAATTTTTTATGTCCTATTAAACCATTTAGAATAAGTATCAACAAAAATTCAGTCGAAGATTATATCAGTTTAAAAAGTCAAATTTTAAATTTGAATAATTTCAATAAATCTTGAAATTTATGAGTTATCTTAGTCCAGGTTTACATTAATAATTGATGAAAGTCAATACAGAAACGACGAAACTTCAGCAATGAGATACGATTCTCTTTTGTTCTCGTATTTTCCATAATTGCATCTCCGTCAAAATTTCTGACAACTTTGCAGAAAAGTACACCAATGGTAATATGAGCCTAAATTCGATTGCAATTATACCAAATTAAAACATGACATTTACAAAACGAAAGGATATATCCGTACTAGAATATCAACTGCCACTTTCCGAATGATTTACAGATATCTCAAATTTCACCCCGATTTCCAATTTATTCTCGTCATTTGCCGACTCTTGTCAAAATCCGAGGCAATTCGGTCTCACGTTTCCTCACAAGCCCGGATCCGTGCGAACGCCTGATAATACATTCATATAGATTGACAAGTCCTTGTAAAAAACAGGCATCAGAGAGAAATTTGACCTTTGTTTCTAATCATGCCAGCTTTCTATACGCAAGCAAAATGTAAGATAATACTACTCAGCTTTTTAAGAACTATTTTCCATTCTGGACATGGTCTTAACAAAGCGAATTTTATGATATAAAGCAACATTGAACAAAGCCAAGTCAATGGATGAAGACTGATGCACTCAGCCCTCGTCACCCAAACTTGAAGTATATAGGTATCATTTGATCATTTATTCTCTCCCCTTGCTTGCAATTTATCAAAAGATATCTCCATCAATAAAATGTCTGACGTGTGTTTCTTTAACGTCCGATTCAGAGATGATACTCGTTTACAGCTGATTGAATTTTTAAATAAGACTTCTCAGAAGACAACATCGCTCGCCGTGCAGGCTTTTGTTAGTAAAATGGCAATTTCATAAAAAAATAAAGGTCAAGGTCACTAAGCCAAAGGTCATGATATCAAATAAAAGCTATGATCATGAGGATTCTATATGTGAAATATCAAAGTCCTACCCTTATAGTTCTAAAGAAGGTCAAAGTCATTTAGTCAAAAGTCATGATATCAAATGAAAGCTCAGGTCATGAGAATTTACATGTGAAATAGCAGAACCCAGGTTAAAGAGTTATAAATGTACAATAGAGGTAAAAGGCAATGTCACTAGGTGAAAAGTCATGGATCAAATGAAAGCTCTGGTCATGAGGAATCTATATCTGAAAAATCAAAGCCCTCTCCCTTATAACTTAATGTAGATCAAAAATCAACGGTGAAGGTCACTAGGTCAAAGGTATGGTATCAAAACCATGGTATCAAATGAAAGCTCTGGCCATGAGGAATCTATCTGTGAAATATCAAAGCCCTATCCATCATAGTTCAAAAGTAGGTCAAAGGTAAAAGTCAAGGTCACCAGGTCAAAAGGCATGGTATCAAATGAAAGCTCTGGTCATGAGGAATCCATATATCAAATATCAAAACCCTACCCCTTATAGTATATGAGATACCCAAGGTTAAAGTTTTTTAAAAGTAGGTCAATCTCAAAGATACAGGTCACAAAGCTAAAGTCAAGGTCTCAAATGAAAGGTCTAGTCATTAGTATATTGCATATGAAACATCAAAGCCACATCCTTTAAAGTACATGAGATATAGCCCAGGTTATTTTTTTAAGTAGGTCAAACTTTAAGGTCAATGTCTCTAGGTCAAAAGTCAAGGTCTCAAATGAAAGGTCTGGTAATGAGGAATGCACATGCGAAATATCAAAATCCTACCCCTATCTACCCCTTATTGCACAGGGAGATATAGCCAAAGTTAAAGTTTTTCAAAAGTAGGTCAAACTTCAAGGTCAAGGTCACTAGGTCAAAAGTCAAGGTCCCAAATGAAAGGCCTGGTGATGAGGTATTTACATGAGATATAGCCTAGGTTAAAGGGTTTTAAAAGTAGGTCAAACTTTAAGGTCAAGGTCACTAGGTCAAAGGTCAATGTCCCAAATAAAAGGTCTGGTGATTAGGTATCCACATGTGAAATATCAAAGCCCTACCCTTTATACTTCATGAGATACATGTATAGCCCAGGTTAAAGTTTGTCCACGCAACCAACGACGCCGACGCCGACACTAAGACTATGACACTAGTTCCCCGGACATTCGTCACGGCTCGCTAAAACGTTGGTTGGATACACTCTTTTTCTTCTTAAATTTTAACAGTTTTTCTTTTCTCTCAAAGCACCACCAACCGATGAATCCGAAAAAAGAACAAGAGACCCAAGAGGGCCAGTCGCTGAGCTGCAGACAAAAGAATGATAGTTGCCAATTTGGTGGAGACCCTTGATTACTTGCTTCTTGTGGGATTTTGTGAAATTCTGTGCATCAGTTTCAGAGATGTCGAAAACGTGTCAGCAAATCAGAGCCCTTGGCGGCCATATCTATTTATATATCGGCACGAAAAACACAAACTTGGTACCTTGAGTACTTGTTTCCTGTAAAGTTTCGTGAAATTCTGTGCCGCGATTGCAGAGAAGTCGAAAATGTGTCAGCCAATCAGAGCCCTCGGCGGCCATATTTCTTTGCCGATCAGAGAACTTTGAGTATTTGCTTCCTGTAAGGTTTCGTGAAATTCTGTGCAGCAGTTGCAGAGGAGATTTCGAAAATGTGACAGTAAATTAGAGCCCTCGGCGATCATATTCGTTGACCGATCGGCACGAAAAACAGACCTTGAGTACTTGCTTCCTGTAAGGTTTTGTGAAATTCTGTGCAGCGGTTGCAGAGAGGTTGAAAGTGTGTCAACCAATCAGAGCCCTAGACGGCCATATTTGTTTACCGATCAGCATGAAAACACAAACTTGGTAGAGGACCTTGAGTACTCGCTTCCTGTAAGGTTTCATGAAAATCTGTGCTGCGGTTGCAGAGGAGAAAAACGAAGAGTAAAACTCAGCTTCTTGAAAGCAGTCATCTGAACAACAATTTCTAAATGCGGTGCATTAGCGTGAAATCGTGAGTGTGTGATCTGAGAAGGAATTGTTGCTATACTGCTTTCTGTATGATTACTTTGAATTGAAGATAATGCCATAAATGAATTTGAATTTTAAAATCAGCCAAATGCGTCATCCAATCAGATTTATTGGCGGTTGTCTAAATTGACCAATCGGAATGAAAAATACAAACTCCGAAGAGTCTCATGTTCAGTAGTTCTCTGTAAGGTTTCTTGAAGAGTTGTGGATTGCTTAAGCCAAACAGAGCCATAACTAGGTCATCTTGCTCGATGATAATAGCATAGGAGCTTGGTACCAACAACTCTGAATTATATACGCCCCTTCTCTACATTACTGTCACTTTCCTAATAAAGATAAGAGACTTCAAAGAGGATACGATTGTGGATCCATGACATAAAGATAAAAGAGGGAGGATGCGATTGTGGATCCATGACATAAAGATCAGAGAAGGAGGATGCGATTGTGGAGCCATGACATAAAGATAAAAGAAGGAGGATGCGATTGTGGATCCATGACATAGAGATAAAAGAAGGAGGATGCGATTGTGGAGCCATGACATAAAGATAAAAGAAGGAGGATGCGATTGTGGAGCCATGACATAAAGATAAAAGAAGGACGATGCGATTGTGGATCCATGACATAAAGATAAAAGAAGGAGGATGCGATTGTGGATCCATGACATAAAGATCAGAGAAGGAGGATGCTATTGTGGTTCCATGACATAAAGATAAAAGAAGGAGGATATGATTGTGGAGCCATGCCATAAAGATAAGAGAAGGAGGATGCGATTGTGGATCCATGACATTAAGATAAGATGGATGCGATTGTGGATCCATGACATAAAGATAAGAGAAGGAGGATGCGATTGTGGAGCCACGACATAAAGATAAGAGAAGGAGGATGCGATTGTGGATCCCTTTGGATAATAGTTGAAAAACACAAACTATGTAGAAAACATTGCCAAGCCTACTTGCATTCTGTAAGGTTTTTGTGAAATTCTGGCCCTTTTCACAATTCTTACAAACTGGTGATATCATTTTGACTTTTTGGAGTGATTTTTTAGTTCTTCAAGACTCTTTGAAGTAGCGCCCTCATAATATTTCGGTTTGTGCCCTTTTCACGCATGTCTAAAAATTGATGATGCCATTATCATTCCGACTAATTTTGGTGATTTTTTTTTTTTTATTTTTTGGGAATCTTAACGGGTGTTTTAACACTAATTCTGTTCATCCTGCTCCTTGCAGTATTTCAATATAAAACTACATGTATTACGTGTCTTAAGATCAAAATTTTGCATTTTATACAAAAACTGATTTATTGAACGAGACTTCTTTGTATTAGAGCTTCCTCGAGATGACGTACATTATCTAAGATGCTTACCATACCTACACACGTACACGATTATATGTATATCTGATCAGGGAGTTCTAGTGTCTCGTGTCAGATGATAATTAAAGCACTTACGTGGTGAAAAGCCCATTTCCTTTGTATATTCTTTCACATTATGAGTCGTCTAATATGATATGAAAGCTAAAAATATCTTAACTTAGAATGGGTAATCTGATAGTATCACGTATGACTCATTAAGCGAGATTCCATTTATTTGCTTCAGATTTTTTCAGATTTTTTTCAATGAATGTCATCGAACGATTTCCCGCCACCACCACCACCACCACCATCATCATCATCATCATCATCAATCATCATCATCGTTGTTATTTATGCAGAGTAAAAACAATTGCGTCAATAAACATTGTGCCTGTAACTTCCGTTACCTTTGACCGATAACTTCCGGGGCGTTACGATAATGCAACAATAGACAAACTTTGTAAACACCAAATATCGAAATTAAGGCAAAAACAAGACAAAAAGATTAAAATTATTTATAAAAGCATAAAAAACAAGGAATCTTAATAATAAACCTGTCAGGTTTCTTACAAAATCGGTTACGAGTTGTTCCAGATTACTTATAATAAAAGTCAAAGTTTATATGATTATACTATTATTCTAAGGATTATCTGAACCCTTTTCCACCATTTTATTTCTTTAGATGGCAGGTTTCATTGACATTAGACAACAATATTAATTTACACTGAGTACTTACTTCTCCCGTATTTAGACTGGTCACTCTTCCCAGAGGAGCTGTCACAACTGTCTAAACTGACGTCATCACGTGCTTCGTCATCAGTGAGTGAAAACCTGCCCTCTATCGGCGTGGACGTTGATGTGTAGCGATCTAGGTTGAGATTTTCTGTGTCGGAACTGTTGATAACTTTATCGTATCCATACAACCCAAGCAGCTCATTCATAGTATTCTCGGCATAGTCCTAAAATACATGTAAAAAGGTAATGTAAAGTTTAACGTTACGGATAATACAGTGTAACGTATATATCGATAGATTTTCTCACCTTCATCTTTGTTCTGATAATATTGAAATGAGATTGCAAGGTAAAGCTCAACGTTACTGGTAATTCTTTGTAAGGAGTATATCAATTCCCTGTTTTGTTACGCTTAAACTTTGTCCTGAAAATCATGAAATATAAGAAGGTAACGTAAAAACTCAATGTTACGTATTTATAATACTTTGCAACGTGTATATATCGATAGATTTTCCTTCCTGATTTGCCACTATTCACCTCGGGTCTGAAAATCCTGAAATAATCAACGTTAAGGGTAATACTTTTTAACGATTTTTTTAAAAACTTTTTTGCTTCTATACTCCTCTGTTCTAAAAATCTTGAAACAATTGTTACGTATTTTAAAGCCCACCGTTACGTTACGTATACGTGTAAAACTTTGTAACGAACATTTCGATAGAGTTTTCTTACCTGTATTGCTACGATTCATCTCTGTACTGAAAATTTTGCAATTTTGTAAAGATCCATGTACTCGCTACCTTCTTACCCCAAGAATGATCGTTAATTTGGCTCAACTAACCATCGCCTTGTCTGTGATAGTTACAATTTGTTACATGTAACACCTATCACATTTATCCCGATGGTCATTCAATCTCAGGGGCTTACATCCGCACAAATGGAAAGGGGACGGCCATTTGCTAACAACAAGAGTTAAATTACACCTTTTATAAAGCGATATTTCATGCAATCAAATGAATTGAAGAACTCCCTTTGCCCTCGACTTTCTACCCCGATAACGCTAAAAGGGGATGAGTGTTATACAATACCCGCCCAGTGGTCTGAGGAAACTCGATCCGGTAATCGTACCCTATTGCTCGACAGACTGTACCACAGGAAAAGACAGGTGTGATTTTCACCTTGAACACTGAGAAAATTCACTACTTTGTAAATGTCATATTTAATTCACCGACCTGGAAGCGGGTCGACAAATGTCTATAAAATTTTTAAAATTATTTCACTCTAATTAGTTCTACAACACACCACCCAGTTAAAATACGTAGGTATTGAATTGCAATATTCATACATGTATATGATATGTATGAAACTTGATAGTCTCTTAATTGTGTTTTGACAAATCGTTTCGAGGTCATATTCCACGCTTATTTAACAAATTTTCGCTTCATTTTTTTCAGTTAGAAAAAGAAAATAAGTAACTATCACGCAATGTTCAATGTATGACAAATGTCCTTTTTTTTCCTTTCAGCTAGTCTGAAAAGGTTAGAAACTATTTCCATGGCAGCGTAAGAATCACAAAAAAATATAATGAGCGAAAAAGTACAAAATTCTGAAGATCTCTATGACAACTTCGTTATTCCAGAAGTGTACTTAGTGTAACTCGAAGATAAAATAAATAAGTTATAATAATTGAAGGAAAAAACTGCAAAAATGATAATTCAATCGGGAGTTTTCCCGCTGCTAAATGCAGAACACCTTACTTACGTAATGTTTGCTCTGCAACCGATAAAGTCAAATAAAAGCCACATGCACACGGCAATTCCTTTGTTTCAAATCACATTTAATGCTATATGCCGAAAAACATTCTGAAATCCGATCTTTCTATAAGCCCCATTTTATAGAGAAACTAAATATCCGACGGCTGATTTTGGTTTTATAAAGGTATCATATTGGACGTCATTAAAACATTTTATGCCATTCGACACCAATGATATGTTTTGCACATTCAATTTGCCGAAATAATAATTTTAAAGCCATATCAGTTGCGGGCCTCAGTTTACAAATTGGCAATCGCTATGTACTGTTTGCGCTTCATCGTCGCAATTGAAACTGGTTGTTGAAGAAATGGATATCAGTTGAGCGATGAACGATACGAAATTTTAGTAGATTTTCCATCTTTTTTCCAGTATATATTTCTTCCTTTTGCCAGCCATGAACTTGGAGGTAAAACACGATATGTTTAAGAAACTCAAAAGCTTGATCTCTTGGTGGTAACGATTTTCAGAGCTTGTCAATGTTTTCCAATTCATATCATTCATGGACTATATCGATATACACTGATGACTCGGTGGTTTTTTTTTTTTTTAGAATTATTTCTACTTGACAAGTACTAAGTACAGAATATTTTGAATCAACGCAAATAGCTCGAATTATTTTACTACTATTGTACATTATGAACATAGGATAGTCTGATATTTTTCGGCTCTTTTCGTGAGGAAACCTTAGCGTACGGTTTCACGCAACGGAAGTGACGGAGGATTTAGTTACGGACACGATTTCGTCGGTATCCTGTAACAGGAACAGATTTTAAGGGTAGATATACAGTGCAGATCTTATCTATGTAAACGGCTGAATTGTCTATAAAGTCCTCTGTCCTCGCCCCTTTTTCGTGTAGAAATTGTCCGAAGATTACCGTAACTTTTGGTTTACTTATAGTGTTTTTGAATTTGATTATGGAAACGAGTTTTATAATACATTATACGATTTGAGAAAAGGACAGATGCGGAGTGTTCATGTAGATCTGAAATGCTCAAATTCGAGAACTTCATAAAAGCTTCCTACCCTGGTCCCCATACTTATAGGTCACTGTGACACATACGGCGCAATAGAAAAAGGCACAAAAACAAAGGTGGATCTAGAAAGGTGGGGCGCTAGAAAATACGCCGCCCCTGGAATATGCCATAAAATCTAGATTTTTCCAAATATATTATCCAAAATAAAAGGCTTGAACAATCCCCACTCCCCGAACAGACTGGACCCCCCCCCCCCCCCCCTCGGAAAAAATTCTAAATCCGTCTGTGGGGAAAAATATAAAGGCTTGAACGAGAAAGCATAGAGGGGACGATATTGAACTCGTTCGGATATTGACTGACGTAATATTTTGGGGTCGAGGGGAATCCATTACATTCCGAAAAAGACGAAAGACGATCCGATATATTCTAGGAACAGTTATTGTTTGATTATAGCAATTTCCCAAAGATCGAAAGCATTAAGTGCAACGATCTTAACAACGAATTGATTAATTTACCATTTTGAATTAAGACCTGCAGCTAGAAATTCAATACCTTGGTAACGTCAGCGCCCAATGCGGCGAAGCTGATAAGCTATAAACTCTATTTCCATATGGTGGAGCATCAAGTTGCCGGTAAAATTGGTATATACCAAGTATTGTATTACCATAGTTTATGAATATCAAATACTTTTGAGTATGAGTCAAGATATCATTTGGCGCCAACAGAATTGGATTACTGGAAACACGGAGAGAATATAAACGATTCCTTGTTCTAGAGAGGAAACGGAATTTCTTTTATATTAGCAGATTTCCTAGCTCCTCCCACCTTTTCACTCAAGTTCTTTTACGAATAAACACACAAAAAACAAACAAGCTTAATAATCAGAATGGCAAGTGAGATAATATTTTGGTCCGAAAGTTTAAGAGCAATCATTTGTAGATTGATCAGTAGCTATATAGGGGTCCCTGTAAAGTGCGAAACGAAACAAAAACGAAACGAAACAGTTTCGTTTCGTTTTTGTTTCGTTTCGCACTTTACAGTGACCCGCTAAACGATGGATATACAAAATGTATATAGATACTGTTATTTTTTTTAGTAGGTATACCATCCACAGATCGAACACTTGGTACAAATTCGAATGCACAATTTTTGTTATACTGCAGAAGTCATTTTTGTCATACATGTAGCTTCTGGATTATTCAATAATCTCTTTTGAGATAGTTACGCCTAAATGACATAAAGGCATATGCATTGACACAATAAGAAATCCTTTCGGCTAATGGCCGACAGATGGACGGACGGACGGACGGACATGTATTCATCAATCAGGAGGTAACATCGAAAGTCCCTTTGACTTTGATGGAAAGGGATTAAAATTCCCTTTACCTCTGACAAGGCAAAATATACATTTTGGTGGGGGGGGGGGGGGGGGGGGGGGGGGGGCTGGATCCGCCATCAAGTTTTATGATATTTGAAATGTCACTAAACATATTTACTGCTATCATCGATCGATGATTTCAAACCTGTTGATCAAAATATTCTGTAATTTGATTTCGCAACTATCGAACATGCCTGATTAAACTCACGTCCACACGCGTATTCATTTCATGATCATATTTATATCCTGGGTTCAATTTTTAGATTAATATTTTTCATTCCAAGCTGGTCTTTTTAGATATAGACATCTGATTTCTTAGGAAATGAAACTATTCAAAAATTAGTGTCCCATCGCTTTTTTTATGTCCAAACTCTAAGGTCAACGTCGGAAAGTGAAAACTTTTGAATAAAAAGGTGCTGTCACAAAGAATACACAATCAATCATAAATACATCAAACTTCAAACCCTATCATGTACCATTCAAAAGTTATTGTCTGACATACAAACAGAAATACAAACGAACCCCCGTGCTTTCGCGAAGGTAGGACCAATATTTTGGTAAGGGTGTATGGGGCCATTGAATAATATTGAAGTGATATCATCAAATTTCAATGTGCGAAGAAGTTGAGATGATCATTACAAATTTTTGCATGTGCGAACAAGTGGATTTTTCGTATATGCGAATCAGGTCGGTGGATATTATCAAATTACTGCGAGGTTTCGTATGTGCGATTTAAAAGTGGATATTCTCGCAACACAGTTTCGTATTATCGAATTGGTAAACATGATTAAATTACTGCGAAGTTTCGTAAATACAACTTTCTGGATATTATCATTACAAAGTTTCGTTTGTGCAAATTGGTGAATATTATCATCACACAGTTTCGTAAGTACAAATTTGTGGATATTATCATTACACAGTTTCATATGTGCGCATTGGTGGATGTGATAGAATTACAGCAAAGATTCTATCTCATGTGCAAATAAGTGGATATTATCATTTCACAGTACTAGTTTCGTATGTACCACTTTGTGGATATTATCATTACAATTTTGATGTGGGCATAATAGGGGGATATGATCAAATTACTGCGAAGTTTCGTATTGTGGATATTATCATTACACAGTTTCGTATCACTGTACAAATTTGTGGATATTATCATTACACAGTTTCGTATGTGCGATTTGGTGGATATCATCAAATTACAGCCAAGTTTCGTATGTACAAATTTGTTAATACTATCATTACACAATTTTGTATGTACTAATTTGTGGATATTATTATTTCATAGTCATGTATGTACGAATTGGTAGATATAATCAAATTACTTCGAAGTTTCGTTTGTACAAATTTGTGGATATTATCATTACACAGTTTCGTATGTGCGAATTCGTGGATATGATCAAATTACTGCGAAGTTTCGTATGTACAAACTTGTGGATATTATCATTACACAGTTTCGTATGTGCGAATTGGTGGATATGATCAAATTACTGCGAAGTTTCGTATGTACAAACTTGTGGATATTATCATTACACAATTTCGTATGTGCGAATTGGTGGATATGATCAAATTACTGCGAAGTTTCGTATGTACAAACTTGTGGATATTATCATTACACAATTTCGTATGTGCGAATTGGTGGATATGATCAAATTACTGCGAAGTTTCGTATGTACAAACTTGTGGATATTATCATTACACAATTTCGTATGTGCGAATTGGTGGATATATATGATCAAATTACTGCGAAGTTTCGTATTTACAAACTTGTGGATATTATCATTACACAATTTTGTATGTACTTATTTGTAGATATTATTATTACATAGTTTCGTATGTACGAATTGGTGGATATAATTAAATTACTGCGAAGTTACCAATGTGTGAATTTGTGGATATTCTTTATCAGTGGATATGGTCAAAAGAGAAAATCATTCGAGAGTTCCCGCTCGAATTCCACTGTTGTAATTAGCAAGAAACTCATAAAGCGTTTTTTTTTTTTTTTGTCTTCTTCTTCTTTTTTGGTACACACAGAGGAAATGGGGTTTTTTTTAATTCAGAATTTATAAAAGATTTTTTGCTGAAAGCAACACTCTTGAGTAAAATGAAACCCAAATGTACCGAAATCGCGGCAGGTTGAATTGTGCGCTCAAGTTTAATCAGTAACCAAAGTTCTTCATCTAAGACTTTATAAAGGGATAGGTTTACAAGGAACGTTATTTTGAGCTTGCAATAGATTATTATAAGTGGAAAACGGATAGGTCTTCAACAGAGAGAGATGCCTTTTAAGTTAAAATAATGGCAGTGTTTCAAACGAATAGAAGTGGTGTGTATTACATCCCTGCAGTGCGTTCCCCGTCACCTGTATTTCATATTCCTCGCTATATTATAACATAAAGATTCCCCGCTACTTTAGCTCCCTCTTAACAAATTCTCGGTCTCCTCTTCTCATAGACAATGTGGAGATGAAGAAAATCGAGAAACGATAAAAAAAGAACATTTCATGTAACTCTATGTACTGAATACTAGAAGGTCGAGATTTCTATCTCATTTCACCTGCATTTTGCCATGAACTGCCCCTCCCGCCTCTTTCCCCCTCCCTATCTAGCTCCATTTCTTGTACCTTTTTATGTTTCAATTAATCCAATCTTTATTTAAATTTTCATTCCTTTATTTGCATCCATATTGAACAGTTTGATTAAAACTAGCCACCTCCCCGTCCTTCGTTTGTCCTTCGTCGTCGAAGGAGATAAAGGGGGGGGGGGGGTAATCAGACTGATTTCAAATAAAACCTAAAAATTATGATTTTTTTATATTGTATGCCATTAAAATAAATAAGATGATTCCCGCATTTAGATTCAAAGAGAAAAAAAACCCGATGATTTAATATTTATAAAAGCAGAAAATTGTTTGAGACTAATTCCGTTGTAGTCAACTTGTTAAAGAAACATATAAGAATTAACGAAAAATTGTATATGTATACTGTATGTTTATTAAATGATTTACACCTACCTTGAGAGCAATTAATGGATTGTTTCTTTAATGACCATACTATCGTTGTCAACTAAAATATCGCTTTTTTCACATCATTATTTCGCTTGTTCAGCAAGACCTACCTACATTGCCCCGCCTTTTCTTCACGTCTACCCAGAATGCATATAAAATACACATAATATTCTTCACGGGCGGATCTAAAATTTGTTCAAGGAGTGGGGTCAAGCCATTTCGGAGAGGTGAAGTCCAACCTGTGTATTTTAAAAAATATATATACGAAAAATCGCTTTTTTTTCCAGGGGGTGGGTCTAAGATGTATTTATGTTCATTTCTAGATGAAAGAATTCTGAAAAATATAATCGAATTAAGCTCGTCATTGTAAAACATTGTAAGAATTGACATTTCTGGATATAGATACCATAATTTTTGGTGAAAAGACGTGTTACAAAAAAGGTAATTCAACACAGGATTTTTACAAAGTGTCACGTGACATCCCTCGTTAATCTAATACACAGGTTACAATGATAGAGATACTGACAACTCAGGCTGAAATTGACATCTTAAATTAGCTAATTTGTTCCTTGTCGTTTCTTAACAAAGAGAGATTATGGGGACAATGTAATTAGTCAGCTATTCTCATGGTTCTTTCGCTGTGGGTTCCACTATCTGAATTTTTTTTCCTTTTTTCTCCGCAATTATATTATCATCATCACGTACGACCTGTGATTGTCATTATTTTCATTTTTTAACAGGGGAGGGGGGGGGGCAAAGACGCAGGGTATGGGTACCTTAATCTCTATCATCCCTCATAATATATAGAGCAAAAAATACCCGTATGTAATTGGAAAACTATTTAATTTTACTTATGTTGAAACTAAATTAAATTATTTTGGTGATTAATTTTCATGGGGGGGGGGGGGATTTGTGTACAGTTTTATAAATGTTCGCCTATATCTATCGATATTAATCGACTAAACGAAAAGTATGAAACACTTCATTCCGTTTTTCACAATTTGAGAAAAACTTACAGCACCCCCCCCCCCCCCCTCCCCCTCCTCCACTAGCTGCTACTATATTCACATTTCAGTAAAATACAGATCATTAGGATGATTGTATCAAGCATGAGAGATGCAGATAAAATATGGTGACCGAACCAGCGTGGTAGTCAAGCTTTGAAAATGAAACAGACAAAATTTTCGATTTGATCTGTGCATTAGTAATTTGATAATTATTTCACTGAATCGTAGCATTTTTGCATTTACTTCTCATATTACGCTGTAGACAAAACACATCGATTCTATTGTGTCCAATAAAAAGTTTGGCTGGGTCACGCTACTTCATCGATTTTATTGCAAATAGTAAACGCAACAACGTAATACATCTTAGATTTTCTTTGGTTTTATATCCTATGCCACTTGGGGAATCGATAATTAATATTTTGTGTATGAGAGAAAAAGAGACTGAGACAGAACGCGAGAAAGACGGAAAGACAGACAGACACATGTGCACATACAGACAGACAGAATCTGTTGAGACAGATACACGTATCGTGTGGAGCCTCCTCTTCTTAACATCCCTTCCCCCACCTCTCTCTCATTGACAAACTTTCCCCTACATTGTCCCATCCTTACAGAACAACAGATCCCAATTGAGATTCCCTGGGATTGTAAAAAGAAAGACAGAAAGAAAAGATTATGTACAATGTACAAGTCAAGTAGAACTTCCTGTGAGATAGGTTTTTTTTTTCTTTCGGGAGGAGTGTGTAGTAGAACTACTAACAGCACGACACTAAATGAAGGCTTCTGTTTACCAAGTTGCCGAGATGCTCTCTGGATCCTATTACATATACGAGCTGCTAATTATAAAATACATTTGGGAATGAACTCTAAAGAAAACTCTGTTTCTTCTCCCAAGTATTTCAACTACAGACGTCGACGTCGAATGATCGCAGGGTCGACTTACGTACAAACCAACTTATCATATCGTACCTTATGAAATCGTAGTCATACATCAAGTCTACGGACCGGTGAACACCTGCCCCCCCCCCCTTCCCCATTCCACTTCAAAATAGGGAAATCATTTGTTTTTTCTGAACTTGCCATCTATGATTAATATACAGTGGATAGTTTCTTCATGTGAAATCGCAGTCACATTATATCACTTTGATAGTGAACACGCCCCGGGCCCTCTCTCCCCTTCGAACGAAAAACGAAAGTCATTTTTTCTGACCTTGCCATCTTCAATAATAATATGAATCTAAAAAAATTCATATGAAATCACAGTCACACGAATGTCACTTTGATAGTCAACAGCCCCCTAAAAATCAAATGAAAAAAAGGTGATCAATTGATCTTTTTTTTTCTAAAGTTACAAATACATGTATATACATATAGATCTCACCTCATTTGCATTTCATCCCGTTATCTGTACACTGCACTATAAATTCACCTACGTAATCATCAATAATTAAAGTCCACACCTATCAATATATTTACACTTCATAAATCACTCTCGTACTTTTTACTGTCGTACAGAAGTATTCCAGTTTTACCCATATTTATTAAGAAATAACAATTTCGTGTCCCCTCGGGTTCTCAGGTCCTATCCAATGAGCTCCGACTTTTTTCAGTAAAACATTGTAAAAATCCGGACTGTACAATAACGTGAACGCGGTAGCAAGTGTAGTTTAAACTTTTAAACTTTGAGGAATGAAATATAGAATTTTAGTATATAAAAGAGCAAGTAAGTTACACAATACATGCTCTTAAAACATCTTTAAAGTGTATTCTATTTCGAAGCAATTTAAATGATAAAAGTTTTAAAAACTTTTTTATCTGTTACATGTCGCATGTATAGTTAAAAATCCTTCGTTCGTTTGAATGAAATTCTCCACTGTCGACCCGCGGGTAACCGTCTGGGGTACGCATCCTTTTGAAAATGATATTAACCCAGGTGCAAATAGATAAATTAAAACAAGGTGAACATCTACCTGAACACTTACCTTAAGTATCTCGTCGCGCGGTTCCTCTTTGATCTTAGCAGGTAAATCCTTTCGAAGTACCGCTGACTTGGACCCTCCCTCCTTCTCCTTCTCTTCTTCCCCCTCCTCCGCACCTTCCTTTTCACGATCTACTATTTTATCCCGTTCCATGATCGTTGGAATTTCTTAATTAATCTCCCATCCTTTTCAATGCATCCGTGTTGAAGACTTGGTAAAGTATATGTGATAGTAGTTAAAACCAAATCGAGCCCTGCTATTGACTTAGTCTTGTAAACCGAGCCGCCTGTAATTTGATGCCTCATATTGATACGCCGAGCACGCAGAGAAGGGGAGTTTGTAGAGGCGCTGTGTTGGATTGGCGTTCGGTAGTGGGTTAGGGGGGATCGGATATCCCCACAACATAACAAAGCTCTGCTCATTATTCCGGCGCTGCACCAAGTCTGATGCACGAGGTCAAATATTATTCCAAATTACCGACTATGACCTCGATCATTTAGCTTCGCAGCAACTCTGATCGTTCTTTTAAATATCCATACACTTACTATCAAATAAAAAGTGTGCTGCGGAAGGTCAAATGTCAAGGTCAAAATTCCATTTGGAACCGATGTTCTAAATGAGGAGAATGAGGTCAATATTCCAAATTAACGACTATGACCTTGATCATTTAGCTTCGCAACAACTATGATCATTTGTCCATGCAAAATTGAATGTATTGCTGAAGGTCAAAGGTTAAGACAAATTCTGCTTGACACCAATTTGGAAATATATGATATTCAAAATGATGAATACAAAAGTACGTACTGAATGCGAAGGGTCAACAGTCATGAGACGGACGGAAATGACGTAATTACTTGAGATGGATATACATAATATTATACACCGTATCTCAATGTTGACAATAAACTTCATAACCCTGAAAGTTGCATCTTTAGCTGATCTGAATATAATGCACATATGCAACATCATAACAAGGTATAATACAGCAAGAAATTATCGGGTAATTTTTTCACAATTTGAGTTAAATTGGTGCGTTTATTTGAACTGTCATTGTACAAAATCATTTTCCAACTTGTGATGAGGGCAATCCAAAGCAATATGAAGGCAACATTATAAGCAAGACAGACCGACATCACTGATGTTCAGTCAAATGCACATTTTAACTTAAGAATTATCTAAAAAAAATAATAAAGCAAAAAGGGACAATATAAGGCGTAGCATCGATCTCTTCATCGGTAAATGGCATATCCTAATCGTAAAAATTTTGTGACCTTGTCCTTTGACCTATGACTTTGAACAAATCAATGAGTTTCTTCCTTATGTACTGTGCAATAAGCGTGCACAGTTTGATCAAGAACAATTTCAAAATGTGACCTTGATCCATGACCTTGAAAATCAATTGTGATGTTCCTTATGCCTTAGGGAAGAATTGTTCAAAGTCTGACCTATATACATTGAAATGTCATCTCCAGAGTTTGAACAAGGATTTTGTCCAATTCCAGTTTATGACCTTGACCTTTGACATATGGCCTTGAAAACCAATAGGATTCTTTCTTATGTCATGATCATTAAGTCTATGGTATATAAGATCCGATGAAAATGCGTCCTCCAGGTTAGACCATTTCTTTTGTGTCATCTAGTCTGGTTCCCGGAACTTCTTTATTAGAGAGAACCAGACCATATGTCCTAATGCTAATAGGTTTTGAACCCAGAAAACATAAAACAAACAAAACGAAAATAATAAATTTCAATTATTATATTCAATGCATTTTCTTCATAAAATGTTCCATTATCATATTGTATGTTCTGAATTCAAAGCAACTGCAAAGATATTTTATAATGCTCCAATTAAATATATCTCAAGTCGGGTTTTATAAATCAATTTGATTCAACCAAAGGACGCTAACCAGAATAAAAACAAGAAATGGTCTTACGCATTCACTCACGTGAAGCGGTTCTCGTGATATTTACACCTGCGAACCAGAGTGTAAAAGCCATGAAAGCAAAAACAAAAACCAAAAAATAAGATAAATTGAGATGTCCATTCCAAAACATTCAGATGTGAAATATCTTTGAAAATATACTCAAAAGGAAGTGACAAATGTAGAACGTTAGCAGAAGATGGTTACCATTTCCGGGTTCCTGATATACTTCCCTTTTTTGAATATCACTATGCAAAAGCTAAATTAAAATTTCTTTATTGGTCGATTTCATGATTTGTAGACCGGATGCTGTCAATAGGAGAAAGTTCCGAATTAATTCCGTCAGATTGCACAATGCAATAGATCTACATTGAATTATCCTTATTAAGAAACGTTTTCGTGACTACACAGTGAAAAATGTCCTCGCACTTTATCCACTTCACAAAAATAGGACATGACGTCATGACAATGCTTTGGTATCTCAATTCTGAATTTAAATATTGCAGATTGAAGCAATATCTTCGTGATATTTTTTTTCTTTAACAAGTTTTACTTTAAGACCAATTAGTGAGTGATACAGTGAACCCTATGCCTTCAAAATCTCTGATGACATTTCTGGATCCTTGGATCCATTGCAACAAAGAACGTCTGGATACTTAGGATGCCAGAGGTGCCAGTGGGCTAAAAGTTTCTCGCCGTCCAGGCGACTAAAAAAGCTGCTTCTCGTTGAGGATATGCCACTTTACAAGTTTGTTTGTTTATTTTCTTACCAAAGACAAATTGATAAATGCAACAACGAAATAAATGAGCGATAAAAAAATCGATAAGACTGGGCGTTGTCACAAAATTTAATGGAACTTTTTAGAAGTTTCCCCTAATTTCCACCAAATTCTTATAATCGGAACTCTCCGCTTTTCCCGCAAATATATACAGAAAAAGGCCTTTGATTGGTCAAGTTAATGTGTGTTACAATGGAATTTTCCTACGGATGAAACAATTTATGAATGAAGAGTGTTGAGTTGTCTCATGTAAATGTATCTATTTTCTGACTTTTCAGAATGATAAAGACAAAAGTTTCTATTGTTTATCCAGTTTTTTTTTTTTTTGTGGGGAGGGGGGGGGGGGGTTGTGAATTTCATGCATAGCTTTACTAGTACTACTCCTTACTCTTTATTTCAAGAGTCAACATTTTAACCTATTTCTACGAAAAAATCATTGTGAGAAATATGACGTTCAAGTTTTTGTTCCTAAATACAGCACTCTTTTTTCACTAATCACATGACCTCGTACTTGCACATCCGGTCAAACTATACATACGCTGTATACAATGAAAATAATTAAATGCTCTCAAAACACCAGCCTTATTATTACTTCCAAATATCAGAATTCATAGTTATTTTAATGAAAAAGCTTACATAATGAAGCTGAACTTCACCTGTCAGCTATTTTTTAAAAAAACATCCCTACAGCCATATTCCGCGACATTGCGGATACTATGTGTAAACTGTAAATTCATGTACATGTAGTGGAACCTAGGTTTTAGTATCAATTCTCTGTAAGGACCAAAATATTTTGGAAACAGCATGTCATGGATTTTTATGATTTTCTCTATAATTGATATGTATAATGCCCTGAATACAAAAATAACAATTTTTTGAAAATAAATATTCCGGTTGCCATGGAAACGAGGCCTGTCTATTTATAGCACTACAAAAATGGTCAAATAAGTAATCTTTGGTTATTATGTTGCCATGGAAACCATAGTAAGAGTAAATTGGTATTAACGACTTATAATCTTTAAAACCTCTATTTTTAGAAAAATTAACCATTTTTTGAAATTTCTTTCAATTAGCCGAATCATATCAAATCAAAATCAGTTTAAAATTGCCATGAAATAAGGTCAAAATTAAGGCCTATTTTTGTCCATTTTTTATCATTTTTCAGCAAAAATAACACAAAATGTCAGGCTGATAATACCATCACTATTGTCAGAACATAATAGATTTCATGTGACAAATATAATCACTGAAAAAAATAAATGGGACCTTGTTTTGTTTTCCTACATTTTGAGGTCAAAAATGGTTGCCATGGCAACTTTTCATTTGACATATGATGACTATATCTTTTCAAATTGATTGTTATCATGGTTTAAATAACTTACATTGCTAAAGCTTTATGTAGGGGCAACAGAAGAAGTTATTCTTTATTTGAGCGCTTCCAAAATTTGTCAAGGTCATTGACTCTAAGTTCAAGGTCAATTCAAAATATAGAATCCAATTTCAATAAAATTTGCATTTTTGTTGTCATATATTGTTACTTGTTTTAGGCTTGACTGTCATATATTTGTATCCAAAATACTTTTTTCTGAAATAAGGACCAATAGATGGGAAAACATTACAATTTTTAGTTCAGAACATTTCTCCTAAAAAAATAAGCCCCAGACAAAAATCATGATAATCTCACATTTTTTTATATGTATGCATGAAATATTAGCTTCAAATCAAGGATGTCATTGATTTTGAGATTCTTGCAACTTTGGTCAATAAGTAGGGAATATATCCAAAATCACTATGTATGTGTTTGTTTTACCCAATACCACATGATATATGAGTAACTGCGTCTCATATTTTTGAAAAATCACAGAATTTTGCCAAATTTTGTGAATTGCATTCAAGATGACCTTGACATTGGGTCATGTGACCTTGAAAACTTTTAAGGTGATTTTTTAATCAATAATGCTCTTTTATATGCACTGATAAAAAAATGCTTAAAAATATTTAACGGACAGCTAAAAATATACCAGTAAATTACTCTATGTGTAATAGCACTGAACAGAATGTCACCATGGTAACCATTTTTTATACCCTTTTGAGCAAAATTGTGAAGAGGTCCCACTCAAATCTTAACATTTTCTTAAAGATCGAGGACTAAACTAAAAAGATAATTGGCAGTATAAATCAAGTTAGCCTGACATTTCAGATTATTTGCCCTTAAAACTGAGCAAAATCATGTTAAATTAGGAGCTTTTTCGGTCTTAAAAAGTGCCTCTTCAAAGCAGGTTTTTGCCTACATTTTG
This sequence comes from Pinctada imbricata, assembly GCA_033119305.1. Lineage (NCBI taxonomy): Eukaryota > Metazoa > Mollusca > Bivalvia > Pterioida > Pteriidae > Pinctada > Pinctada imbricata. Next base: position 23,473,699 of record VSWD01000007.1, read on the forward strand.
AGCATACTGACTAAAAGAATAGCGGGCGGAAGCATACTTCTTGTGTAGAATTTATATAATGAAAGATATAAAGAGAAAATTTAAGGAAATTTCAGTTCACTTTGATAGATGTTACCATGGAAACGAGCCTTGTGAAAATGACATGTAACAAGTATTCTACTGATGCGTAAAATTTCAAACATGGTTTCCATGGCAACGAAAACTTAATTTGTAAAAAGGAAGTTTATTTTTGTCTCAGTACATCATATACACCTTTCATACCAAAAATCTCCAAAATTGGAGACATGCTCTTTCCACGTGCTATTGAAATTATTTTGGTCCTTACAGAGAATTGCTATTAGGATACTCAACCCCCCCCCCCCCCCTCCCCCTCACTTTTTTCGAAAACCAGTGTTACTTCCCATTTGAGACGGTATCTGACGTAAACTGATTGTGACGTCATCAAATTCTATGGAAACAGTCCTAAAAGTCTGGGAAATGACGGTGAAAAATCGACGTTACTATACCATTTTCATGACGTCACAATAGTTTTACGTCAGATACCGTCTATGACGGGAAATAATTCCGCAAAGACTCAATAAAAGTCCGTATTTAACTGGTTTTTAATTTTTTTTTTTTCAAAATCATAGGCCTCATTCCATGCACGATGGGATGGACCCCCTCCTGAAAAAATCTAGATCTGCATATGTATTCGCCATATTTTGTCATTCGTTTCCCTCTGAGGCGTGTAATGTTACGTCAAATTCACAAAAAAGGGAAAAGAAATCTAGTCTTGGAAGATGGACTGTCGCTCATGCGTACTTGATCATTTTCAGATAAAAAAAAAAATTCATTTTTTTTCCAAGAATCTTGAAATGTAGACTTTTCTTCTATCAATCTATCACAATGTTTTTTTTTTTTTTCTAATGATTGTGATTCAAATGTCAGATCGTTATTACTAGAATTAGATGCTTTAGTTTTGAAGAAAAAACATTATATAAACCGATGCATCGAAAATAAAACTGACCCAAAAGTTTCAGTGCATTTTAATCACCAAATAGCTTTGCGTGATTCCGAAGCTTGTTTTTTCACTGCGCCTGAAATTTGAACATGGAGATAGTCTATCGCTGGTGAAAAAATATATGTCACCCGACCTACACGCGGAGTGTCTTATGATCATATGATAAGTACGTTGTAATCCATCCTTTTGCGTCAAAATACATGTGTCACTCAACGTGAAATCAAAGAGGGGTGCAGCAAAATCTCATGAACAATCGTACATAAAAATTCAACGTAACTGATATTATGAAAAGCGGTCCTCTTTTAGTAACCAGACTATCGTCATGAGGATAAAGAATGGACCAATAGGAAGCGAAAAGAGGAAAAAAACCAGATACAAAAGTTTAAAAAATTGAAAAGTGTAATGCTTTCATGACCAAAGGGTTTTGAGGAACACGTAGATGTCTCAAGTTGAGGGCATTTGGACCAAAGAAGGCTGCTGAATCCATTCAACAAAAATGAATCTTTAAAGAAAAGTTTTAAAAAGCATAGAATTTAGCGGGGGGGGGGGGGGGGGGGTGGATATGGTAGCTATGCCACTGAGAACTATTAGAAAATGAATGTCTCAAAAATTTATCTTTATTTCCCTTTAACTGTTGGTTTTCGATATAAAGTTCTTGTAAGAAGAAATGCACATGTGAAATATGAAAACTTCTTAATATATGGTTACCATAGAAACATTTTCGAACGAATTTTTAAGACGTGTGGGCTTTCAGTCCTTCGTAGTTTCCGGCCATCCGACTCTGCAGCAAGTGTATATATTGCTAGGGAACTTGGTATAAAGTCAGACAAGGTTTGTAAAAGTTCTAACCATTGAATTACAAAAGTTGCCGATAATTCAAACAAGAAGAGACTCTATGGCGGTTTCCAAACATGTACAAGTCGCACGGTTTTCTAATCAGGAGTCGCTTTAGCAATCAGGGTGCTCTGTTTTCTGTATATTCTTCATAGTACATATCCTTCGTGTATCTTTTTTTGTTTGTTAGTTTTGTTTTATTTTGTTTTTTGGAGGGGATGTTTTGTTTTTTGTCCTTGTTTGTTACGTACCACCATAGTCAGATTTCCTGAAAATGACAAATGAAGAGGAGTCAAATTATACGAAAATAAAACATCATAAGTCATTTAATTTAAGGAGCAATGTGTTCGCCATCCGGGTATTAATTTGGTAAAATTCAATCAAAACGAGGCAAGTTCTAGAAATTCTCTCCATGGACACAGCCAATTGTGCCTCACATGACATTCATATGAAATGAGCATCATGTAAATTTCACATGAAAGTTCATGTAAAATTCATATAAATTTCACATAAGATTTATGTGAAAAATATTTCACATGAATTTCACATAAATTTCCTTCACATGAATTTCACATGAATTTTTCACATAACATCCATGTAAAAATCTTCACATGAATTTCATGTGAAAAATTTCATGTAAATTTCACGTTCGTGCTCGTTTCACATAAATTTCATGTGAACTTTCATGTAAATTTCATGTAAATTTCACATGAATTTCATATGAGGCACAATCGGCTGTGGACGCCAAATTCCATCTGAGCACGAGTGTGACGGGGTGATATGGTTTCCAAATTCATAAATAGAAGGACAATGGGTTTCCGACCTTCGTCTAATTGACAATGTACAAAAATTATTCCATTACTAAAATGGATTCTTAAGGAAGAATGTAAGTGCTTTCATTTTGAAAGAAATAAAAAAAAATCTCATTCATTTTGTATCTCATTGTTTTTCATTTTGTTCAAACACATCTAAAAAGGAGATCTTCACAGCGCGAAAGATATATGAGAACATAAAGGAATCTGTCTTACAGACATCATTCAGTAATGACTGTAATAAACTGATGCCAGCCCTTGCTTCATCTTCTGAAGTTTGAGAATTTTCGTGACTTAAACTTCATGATAACGCCTCTTATCGACACAAACATAGCATCTCTCCTCCTTTTTCATATTTCCTTAAAAATCAAATATCAAAGTTACTATAAACATATTGAAATAAGATAGCTAAGAGTTATTGGATACTAAAAGGCAAAAAGAATCCCCGGATTCACTCCCTTTTCATTGCGTCATAAAACACTATGAGATCTTTTATGATATACAATACGATGTTGGAGCCGCGTCTTGTTTCAAAAGATGTTGCCAAACCTTAATTTTGTACATCTATTCTTTATTTAGTCTTTAATATTAAAAATTTGATACATCCTTCTTTTTAACGGAAATTGAAGAATTCCCACTCCGGTATGTCTAAGAAAATATACACTACGCGCTGTCTTCGAAAGAGATTAATGTCACCTGACACGCGGTACAGTCATTGGTCCATTATTTATAGCTGTTTTCAAGACTCCTGGAAGGTTTCGTGGAATTGTGAAAATATGATATTCCCATTAAGATTTATCGCCATTTCTGAAACAATGGGACTACCAGAATAGAAAATATAATAATTAAAACTTCTTTGGGAGTTTTCTTTCAAAAGTAACAAATAGCCGCAAATATCCGTAATGTTCTGCGTATCTCTTCCAAATATTAAAAGAATTCAGGTAGATATTTTACTCAAAATTTCGATTTTATTCCTTGCAAATTGCAATTACAAGAGCAAAGAAAGGAGAAATCTCCCACAGGACTTGGTGGTGGCAGCACCCACAGGAAAAACATCAAAAACACCCAAACAGCACCCACAGGAAAACATCAAAAACACCCAAACATTACCCACAGGAAAAACATCAAAAACACCCAAACAGCACCCACAGGAAAAACATCAAAAACACCCAAACAGTACCCACAGGAAAAACATCAAAAACACCCAAACAGTACCCACAGGAAAAACATCAAAAACACCCAAATAGTACCCACAGGAAAAACATCGAAAACACCCAAACAGTACCCACAGGAAAAACATCAAAAACACCCAAACAGTACCCACAGGAAAAACATCAAAAACACCCAAACAGTACCCACAGGAAAAACATCAAAAACACCCAAACAGTACCCACAGGAAAAACATAAAAAAACACCCAAATAGTACCCACAGGAAAAACATCAAAAACACCCAAACAGTACCCAAAGGAAAAACATCAAAAACACCCAAACAGTACCCACAGGAAAAACATTCAAAACGCCCAAACAGTACCCACAGGAAAAACATCAAAAACACCCAAACAGTACCCACAGGAAAAAATATCAAAAACACCCAAACAGTACCCACAGGAAAAACATCAAAAACACCCAAACAATACCCACAGGAAAAAACATCAAAAACACCCAAACAGTACCCACAGAAAAAAACATCACCCAAAGGAAAAACATCAAAAACACCCAAACAGTACCCACAGGAAAAACATCAAAAACACCCAAACAGTACCCACAGGAAAAAACATCACCCACAGGAAAAACATCAAAAACACCCAAACAGTACCCACAGGAAAAACATCACCCACAGGAAAAACATCAAAAACACCCAGATGTGAACACACTGATAAGACAAACACAACAAGAGACACAAGAAGGCCAACGAAGACCAAGTACCAAAGACAGGCGCGTAGCCAGAGTACTTTTCAAGTGGAAGCACGTTCATTAAGGGTTATGGGTCGCTTTGAGGCCCCCTAATGGGTCCAAGGGGCAAAGCCCCGGGATCTAAAGGATTTTACATATTAACAGGGCAGTTTTCTACGGTAAAATGACCCTTTGAACACTTTCTTTTACTCTTTTTGTTTTTGCAAAACGATGTGTAAGCATTTACGTACTTGCGTACGATTGGCTACACGCCTGAAAGATGACATAAAAACAAAATACCCACACACACAAACACACCCTCACACAAACGAGACCAATTGTCATTTGGTGCTGACTTAGAAAGATGATTATCCGGATTACGTGCGCACAACCCTTCAATCTGTCAGTTTATCCCATGTGCTCGAAGAACGCACAATTGTTGTATATAATTCATATAGCCTCCTCACTGTAAGATAACACAAACTAGATAGTAACACGCAGAAACTCAAGATATGTACGAGGGCTGATTGATATGTTGTGAGCCTCGGTTTTCTGGGATGCAGAAGGTATTCTTTTGATAGATTATCTAAAAAAAGGACAAATAATCAATGGCACGTACTATGCTTCACATCTGACACAGTTACGGGAAAAATTTAAACTTAAGCGCCGCGGAAAGCTCACTAATTTTAAAAAGGTGGACAATGCTCCAGTTCACAAGTCTGTCACTACCATGGCTGCCATTCATAATTGTGGATTTATTTTGATTGAGCATTCGCCTTATTCAGCTGATCTTGCTCCATCAGACTTTCACAAAACTGAAAGCAGCTATTTACGTTCAGTCCGATGATGACGTCATATTTGCAGCGGATGGCTTTCTGACCAGTCAAGATAGCTGGAGTTCTTTAAAAGTGGTATTGATGTCTGATGTCAAAATGTCTGATAAGATTCAAATCCATATATACGAGACTCACAACATATTAATCCGCCCTCGTAGATATCAAAAGCGTAAGGTCACACGAGGAACAGCCCGTGCTCGAACGGCTGGAGCAATCAATGATTCGAAGAGTCCGACAAACTTTCTGAGAGAACAGATGTTCGGGACCCTGTCTTTACTGACGAGATTTGGACAGGGTCCGTCATTGAATTGAGTCCCGTCGTCACAATCAGTAAGAGTGCAACTCTTTCAGAATATAAATGTACGCTGATGCAAAAGGCTTTAGATTGGTCATATCAAGTATCATGCAGAGAGTCCTTCTGGTTACACAAGGATCATATCCACGGTGTAAAAGGCGATTGATGAATCATTTAAATTCCATTGTCATTTTCAAGAAACGAAGATTTTGATTGGCTAAGAAATTTTGTTGATACATCGATCAACACAATTTTTCACGGAATTCTATTTATACCAATATTTTTAGAGGGGGGGGGGGTCCCTCAAACACGAATGAACTCGTTGCTGAAAGTACAATTTGTTGATGTTTGCTTATCATTTCAAGGGTACCATTTCTTTTCATCTTCCTAAAAAATTAATTGTGCATGTAGAATTTGCTCAAACTGGATATAGAGAGACGATCGTTCAGTTTTAATAATGGGGACTGCCATAACTTCTTTTGGCAGACGTATCACTGCGAAACCCTCCGAACTTACGAAATATAGTGCGGTGATTGATTGTTTTTAGATCCAAGAAAACAGTCTGTTTTTCATAAGTAGATGATTTAGACATTCTTGTTAAGAACAGTTTCATAGGTTCTTGCGATGTGTTCTTTATTCGCATGCAGGAAGTGCTGACGTCAGATTTCTGGACAAAATGCTCTTTGTCTGGTTCTTCTTTTTCCCTCGTACATATTGTTTCCTCATACATGTTTGTCGTTTATCAGAAAATATATCGTTTTATCAGATATATGTAGTCTTTCGAATCAGTTTAATAATAGCAATACATATACCATATACTAAGAACCAATGCACATGGTCGTGTCTTTCCGTTTCTGCGACGGAAAAGCCCGAACATGTGCGATTGGAGTCGGATAATACCGCTAACGCAGTAGAAATATCGGGCTACGCAAAATTTTTTTTTTTTTCTTTTAACAAAACTTGAGAAGTAATTGATCGGAAATTTCATTTTAAAAAAAATATTGCCGAATAAAAACTACACAGACAACAATAAAATGGCAGAAGAAACAATACTCTATTGTATTTTATGTTCCAGATACCTTGGACTCATAATCTATTGCGCATCTCTACTGAAGCAATCTCAAATTATAGACGAGAACATTTCGTCTTAGAACTTGATAATTTTCTGATTTATTCAAGCAGAACAGATATAAAATTAAACCACTACGAGACGAATTTCATATTGATTTTGGTTTAGTGTTACCGTCTAAAATTTCTATATTCCGACACATATGTAGACGGATTGCTAATCATTACGAGGAACGCGGTATCCCGTTACCATTTTGACGAATACAACACAATTTCCGGTTCCGCTAAACCGGTAAATTGCAAAATATAATTTTGTCAGAGATATAAACCGTCCATTACGCAATAACTTGATATTTTGTAAGAATGATGGATGGAAGTCCTTTGTTTCATGTCACTTTCCGGGAAATCAGATATTCACAGTAGATTTCAAGAGCGTCCATTATTCCGACATTCGATTCTCAATCATTTTACGTGTCAATATATCGTGCTTCTAGGTTAGAAATAACTTGGGGTTTGATTTAGCGGACGATGTCCAACCTTAATTGCGATATTCGAGTGACTATTCTTTCTCCTTTTTTAAAATATCATGATAATAAAATATTGAGACGTACCATTTTCTAATTTTCTTCACTTTTCTATCTTTTTTATATAAATTCTGTTATTTTTTAATAAGATATTAGTACCAAGTCTCTTCATTTTCTATGTCTATTGAAAATGTAAATATGTCGTGATTATCTATAGGAAATTCAATGCGTTTTATAAATTATGATCACAGTTCACTATACTAAGTACAATGTATATCCCAAGCAATCAAAACATTATTGGGAATTTTAACGATAGCCTAGTTTTTTTTTTATAAGATTGTGATACCATGTAATAAAGGAGAAAAGACATTTGATTTCCTTTAAAAACATTTGTAGAGGTATTCCAATGGGTACTAAATGTGCACCACTGAATTCTTTCTTACTCATTTCTCTCTTGAGAATGTAGTGTACCCCGTCTTTGGTATCAAACCTGAGAAAAGGCAGTTTTCAGGCGAAAACGAGTCACATACACGTTTGTATGTATAAATTATTTACTGTCAACCAAGTATCTTAAAGTCATGGTTTCGAATGTATCATCAGTACCTAAGTATTGAAGCGAAAGTCAAGGGCAGCACTACTGGTAGTTGCAAGTTCTCTTTGTTTCTGGAGAGTATAGTTACACTACTGTCCTGTTCACTAATTCCAGAGCACCCTGTTTTCCCGGTTTTCTCTAAAATATGATAATGTCATCTTCCAAAAAGATATTAATTTTATAGTACTCCTTTAGTCGTAACAGAAAATACCATTGTTTTTGCTGTGCGTCAGTTAAGTAAGAAATAAGATGGAAAATAAAAAGTCTACGGGGATTTTCTATAGTAAAATCGCTGAAAATGTGTGACGTCGGAGGCTTTGACGTCACTGTTTACTATTGTTGACACGGAGAACAATATGGCGGCGGCTTGAAATTAACATGGGAATTTCCCGTAGACATTTTATTTTTTCATATAGCGGTTTGAAGATAGCTGATAGGGTAAGTTGAAGTTAGTTTCCAGTTACGACTAAAGGAGGTCAGTACTCGGAAACAATAATTTATAGTAAAATTCTTCAGACGACAGAATAAATCGCCAAAACAGGGTGCTCTGGATTTAGTGAACAGGACAGTAATTCTCGACATTGATGGTCATAGGAACTGACAAACAATAGTGACTTGAGCACCACCAACTTTTGTTGAAAATAATTATACTGATTTATCTCTTGACATGCCCGGATATAGAGGCCATGACGTTCGCATTACAATGAACCATGAAGCTCCTTACCAAATTTCATCAAAATTTCTGTATTAAAACATAAAAGTTTGGAAAGACTATAAGCGTCACAGAAGGCCATCTTCAGTCCACTTTGGTTTTGTCGGCAGGAGACTATAAAAGATACATTGAATTCTTTTTATCTCATTTCATCATCATCAGCAGCAGCAGCAGCAGCAACAGCATCATCATCATCATCATTATCATCATCATCATCATCATCATCATCATCATCATCATCATCATCATCATCATTCCTGTCCTTCGCACAATCGACCGCCTCACTCATCCTCAATCCTGTCTATTCTGTGAAGTTGTCTTCCCATCTCTCTTTCTTCCTTCTCTGACTGTGCCTTGGATGTTCCTCCTCTGACTATGCCTTGAAGCCTTTCCTCCCTGACTGTGCCTTCGAGCCTCCCTCCACTGATTGTGCCTTGGAGTCTTCCTCCTTTGACTGTGCCTTGAAGCCTTCCTCCTCTGACTGTGCCTTGGAGCCTTCCTCCTCTGATTTTGCCTTGGGGCCTTCCTCCTCTGACTGTGCATTTGGATCCTTCCTCCTCTGATTGTGTCTTCAAGCCGTCCTCCTCTGATTGTGCCTTGGAGCCTTCCTCCCTTGGCTGTGCCTTGAAGCCTTCCTCCTCTGACTGTGCATTGGAGCCTTCCTCCTCTGACTGTGCCTTAAGGCCTTCCTCCTCTGATTGTGCCTTGGAGCCTTCCTCCTCTGACTGTGCCTTGAAGCCTTCCTCATCTGACTGTGCATTGGAGCCTTCCTCCCCTGACTGTGCATTGGAGCCTTCCTCCTCTGATTGTGCCTTAGAGCCTTCCTCCTCTGACTGTGCATTGGAACCTTCCTCCTCTGACTGTGTCTTGGAGCCTTCCTCCTCTGATTATGTCTTGAAGCCTTTCTCCTCTGACTGTGTCTTGGAGCCTTCCTCCTCTGATTGTGCCTTGGAGCCTTCCTCCCTTGGCTGTGCCTTAGAGTCTTCCTCCTCTGACTGTGCCTTGGAACCTTCCTCTTCTGATTGTGCCTTGGAGTCTTCCTTCTCTGACTGTGCCTTGGAGACTTCCTTCTCTGACTGTGCCTTGAAGCATTCCTCCTCTGACTGTGCCTTGGAACCTTCCTCCTCCGATTGCCTCCTTTGACTGTGCATTGAAGCCTTCCTCCTCTGAATGTGCATTGGAGCCCTCCTCCTCTGATTGTGCCTTGGAGCCTTCCTCCTCTGACTGTGCTTTTTTGCATAATCTGGACATTACTTGGTACCTAGACACCTAGTCTTTTAATTTAGTATAGGCATATGAAGTAATTTTCCAAAGGAATACATTTGTACATATGACATCTTTTTTCTGATACCCGGGTCTCCGGCTGGAAGAGTAAACTAACGTCTTGATCATTTTCCCTTGGAAAACATGCGCAGTTATGAATAGGGTATCACTTTCAAAGAAATCGAATTGATATAATATGAAGATGAAACTTGATCCTCGACTAAAACCAAGCATATTGTTTGTAAGGAACTCGATATCACGAACGTACAAACGTTCCAGCTGCATGCTGCACCCAGATGCATATGAAAATACATGTATTATAAAAGTGCTTTTAAAGATTGATATCGTGTTGAAATTCGTACAAACAAAATAGAATGACACGTCTAAAATTTGGTTTTCACGTCCATATGCAGTATCTATATATGTAATCAGACCTCGGCATTTCATATACAAGAAAAACAAAAAATTAATACAGTGTCCATTCAAACCCTCCTAAATGTAGCAATGTTTTACCGGTGTCGTGTTACACAGCAATGAAACCGGGCGGAAATCTGATAAGTAAATTATCAGCGGAATCAATGGACAATAATTATTGTCAATTACTTAAACAATATTGCTTAGGAAACGATCCTTTCTCACGTCAGCTGCTGGGTTATTTAACTAAGGGTATATCTCAACCCGTCCTCTTTATCTAGACTAAGTGTCAATAATTTGTTTTTGAGTGACAAATTTCAAGTAAAGATGTTGGAATTATTTGACAGGCGTTCAAACGTCATTTATGTATCAAATATTCGAATTATTTTCAGATTTCCTTTGTTTGATCTACAAGACTGTAATAGCTGTTTAAGGAAAATTATAAACTGATAAAGCAATATTTGTAGTGTACCTCCCACGCGCTAATTTCAAAACAATGACAGTTAGATAGTGAAGAAAGAGTTCAGTATCTCTGACAACCTTTTTTTTTCTAAATATTTATTTTATCATAGAAAATAATTCTTATTTTGATCCTCGGTCGGAAATAAAAATATCATTATATGAACACCCGCCCCCTTCCAAACCCACTCGAAAATATAATTTCTTGAAAACACTGATTTCCCTGAAATTAACATACTTCCTTCTCTGAATTCTAACAACAACAAAAAAACAAGAGGCCCAAGGGGGCCACATCGCTCACCCGAGTTGCAAACAAACGAATGATAGCGGACTATTTGGTGGTAGTGATTGAGTACTTCCTTCCTTTAAGGTTTCTTGGAATTTTGAGCATCAGTTTTGGAGATGTCGAAAATGCTTCGGCCAATCAGAGCCCTCGGTGGCCATATTTGTAAGCCAATCGGTACGAAAAACACAAACTTTGTAGAGGATCATGAGTACTTGCTTCCTGTAAGGTTTCGCGAAATTCTGTTCAGCGGTTGCAGAGGTGAAGTCGAAAATGTGTCAGACAATAAGAGCCCCCCAGCGACCATATTTATTGACTGATCGGCACAAAAACAAAATCTTGGTAGAGAAACTTGAGTACTTGCATCCTGTAAGGTTTCATGAAATTCTATGCAGCAGTTGCAGAGGAGAAGTCGAAAATGTGTCAGCCAATTAGAGCCCTCGGCGGCCATATTCGGTGACCGATCGGCACGAAAAACACAAACTTGGTAGAGGACCTCGAGTACTTGCATCCTGTAAAGTGTCGTGAAATTATTTGAAGCGGTTGCAGAGGAGAAATCTAAAATGCGTCATCCAATCAAAGCCCTCGGCGACCATAATTGTTGACTGATCGGCACAAAAAAACACAAACCTGGTAGAGGACCTTGAGTACTTGCATCCTGTAAAGTTTCGTGAATTTCTGTGTAGCAGTTGCAGAGGAGAAGTCCAAAATGCATCAGCTAATCAGAGCCCTAATATTTGTTGACCGATCAGCACGAAAAAAAAAAATTAGTAGAGGACTCCGAGTACATGCTACTTTGTGTAAGGTTTCGTGAAATTCTGTGCAGCGGTTGCAAAGGAGAAGTCGAAGTCGAAAATGCGTCAGCCAACTGATGGGCACAAAAACACAAACTTGATAGAGGACCTTGAGTACATGGTCCTTGTAAGGTTTTGTAAAATTCTGTGTTATGGTTACAGAGGAGAAGTCGAAACTGCGTCAGCCAATTAGAGCCCTGGCCGCCAAATTTGTTGACCGATATGCACAAAAACATAAACTTGGAAGAGGCCTTTAAGGTACATCGCTTCATGTAAGGTTTCGTTAAATTCTATGGAGCAGTTGCAGAGGAAAAGTCGAAAATGCGTCAGCCAATCAAAGCCTTCGGCAACTATATTTGTTGACAGATTGGCACGAACACACAAACGTGGTAGACTAAGAGTACCTCGAGTACTTGCTTCCTGTAAAAATTTCGTGAAATTCTGTGCAGCAGTTGCAAAGGAGAAGTCAAAAATGTATCAGTCAATCAGAGCCCTCGATGGTCATATTTGTTGACCGATCAGCACGAAAAAAAAATAATAATCATAGGTAATCACAGATTAGGAAGCTCACCTCGTGGCAGCAAAATTCAATTCAAACATATTTCTAAGTACATGTATATTGGCTTTTAAAGACAAAATCACTCAAGCGGAAAAAGTAGGTCAAGGTCATTTTATGAAAGTTTGATCAAAGATACATCCAATATGCAAGTTTGGAACATGTAGCACTTATACTTTGCACAATATTGGCTTATAAAGGCAAAATCACTCAAGCGGAAAAAGTAGGTCAAGGTCATTTTATGAAAGTTTGATCAAAGATACATCCAATATGAACGTTTGGTGCATGTAGCACTTATACTTTGCTCAATATTGGCTTTTATAGCAAAATCACGCAAGTGGAATAACTAGGTCAGATGCTGCATCCGATGCATGGGTTCCTCTCAGTATCCCAAGATGAATCACTTGTGCAAGTTTGGTTACTGTAGCATTAGTACTTTGTCAGATACTGAGCTACCCCAAACTTCTTAACCAAGTCACTCAAGCGTAAAATGTAGGTCAGATGCTGCATCCGATGCATGGGTTCACCTCAGCATCCAAAGATGAATCACTTGTGCAAGTTTGGTTACTGTAGCATTAGTACTTTGTCAGATACTGAGCTACCCCAAACTTCTTAACCAAGTCACTCAAGCGTAAAATGTAGGTCAGATGCTGCATCCGATGCATGGGTTCACCTCAGCATCCAAAGATGAATCACTTGTGCAAGTTTGGTTACTGTAGCATTAGTTACTTTGTCAATACTGAGCTACCCCAAACTTCTTAACCAAGTCACTCAAGCGGAAAATGTAGGTCAGATGCTGCATCCGATGTATGGATTTACATCAGCATCCAAAGATGAATCACTTGTGCAAGTTTGGTTAATGTAGCATCAGTACTTTGCTAAATACTGAGCTACCCCAAACTTCTTAACCGGACGCGGACACGGACGCGCGGGGGTATAGCATAAGCTCACTCAACTTCGTCGAGGTGAGCTAAAAACGTGGTAGAGGACCCCGAGGGCATGCTACTTAGTGTAAGGTTTCGTGAAATTCTGTGCAGCGGTTACAAAGAAGTCGAAAATGCGTCAGCCAATCAAAGCCCTCGACGACCATATTTGCTGACCGATCGGCGCGAAAAACGCAAACTTGGTAGAGGACCTTGAGTACTTCCTTTTTGTAAACTTTTGTGAAATTCTTCCCAGTGGTTGCAGAGGAGAACCTCTCAGAAGTCGAAAATGCGCCAGCCAATCAGAGCCCTCGGCGACCATATTTGTTGACCATTTGGCACGAAAAACACAAGCTTGGTAAGGGACCTTGTGTTCTTGCATCCTGTAAGGTTTCGTTAAATTCTGTGCAGCGGTTGCAGAGGATAAGTCGAAAATGCGCATGCCTTGTTGACCATTTGGCACGAAAAACAGTCTAGTACACATGCTCAAATACCTAAAATATTACAAATGGTGTGGTTCCAGATTGGCGAAAAGGCAGAGTTGTGAAGAAGAGAAAAAATACAATAAAATAAGAAAATCAGCTTTTTTTTTAAATCTCGGAAAGGAGTCCTGACACCCCCCCCCCCCCCCCCCCCCCCGTTCTTGGAACACAATTACCTGAAAGTTTCAATCTACACATCAAGGTCACGAAATACACAAAAATATCATCAATATGCATACCAAGGTCGTCATAATGACTAGCTAGGTTACTCTCTTAGGAATCACCGCATTGTTTACAGAGTAAATTGTGAATGGTCAGCAAACTCAGCAAAGTATGTATTTCATTCTTGCTCTCGAATGTGAAATATTAGAAATTCATTATCGTGTTGACCTTAGGATGTGTCTTCGTTGGTTGTCAATCATGATAGGCAACATTGTTACTCTCCTTGAACGTAGGGCCTCAAATGTAGTTGTATACGACCCTTCAATCTCAAAGTCAAGTCTTGGTGTCTCAAATGTAGTTGTATATGACCCTTCAATCTCAAAGTAAAGTCTTGGGTGTCTCAAATGTAGTTGTATATGACCCTTCAATCTCAAAGTAAATTTTACCTTCTCGCCTCCTGGAGCGTCCTGTAGGAGTGGATTAGTGAAAGAATGTTTTTACCATTTTTATATTATTCTTGAATTATAATATTAAGCTTTCCTTCTTGCCTTTGGCACATTGATTAAAAGTTTCCATCACTGAAGTTAGGAAATCCAATGAACAAGGGTTCTCTCTTATGCGATTGAACAATGGATGTCTATAGACAGCTCAACATTGCAAACGTGGGGATAGCAAACAGTGCAACACCAGCACATTAATGAGCATTTTAGTGCTGTTACCTTGACCTTTGTAATTGACCCTTCCGATTGCGGGAAAAATGCAAAATTTCGTGACGTCACAATGCTTACCTCGGACAAACAAGCTTCGAACCTCGGTCAAACATCGAAATTTACCCTTCCGAACGCGGGACAAATTTGAGAAATTCCATGACGTCACAATGCAATTTTGATGTTTGACCGAGGTTCGAAGCTTGTTTGTCCGAGGTAAAAGCATTGTGACGTCACGAAATTTTGCATTTTTTCCCGCAATCGGAAGGGTCAATTGCATTGTGACGTCATGAATTTCTCATTCCCGCGTTCGGAGGGGTCAATTGACTATTCTTCCCATTGCCATTGTGATCCTTTTTGACAAGAAAGAAGTCCCTGTAAGTAAACATTTAGTCTGCATATTGACCTCATAGTTTTACGAGTGAAAATTGCTATGACCTTGACCTTTGACCCTGGACATCAATAGACTTATATCCCTTTGTCATTGTAATATTGAGAGGCAAGTATGGATATATAAGTTCCTAGTGATGCTTGCATAACAAACACAGTTTTACAAGTGAAATAAGCTGTGACCTTGACCTTTGACATCATAGGTTTCCATATGTCAAGGTTATCTTGAGAGGCTAGTATGATGGTCATATTTCAGATCCTAGCATAGGAAACCCGTGACCCCTTCTCTGCTGTGCTACTTACGATTACGTGAGCAACCTCGCCAATTGACAAACATTTTAGCCTGTGTTCTAACACTGCTAACCAGGAGAGTGTGACCCATGGATATCCAGACTGGTGGTGTAACTGGTGCTGTACCATGATTGATATACTGAGTTACATAAATCCCATCTGTGAAGGTATGTGACGTAAACTAATTGTGACATCACAAAATTCTATGGGAACCAGCATAAAATTCTGGGAGACAATGCTACAAATATGTTATTTCTGTAGAAACTGAATAACGTCACAATGCTTTTACGTCATATATATATGGAACACAATGTGGCAGATGGCTGTTCTTAATCAGTGTAGTCTTTTGTGCATAGTTGTTTTGATGACATTTTATTATGTAGTCTACCTTGTCCATTTGTCAGTTTCAGACATGCCTACCTGTTTCTCACCATAGATGTAATATTTTGTTCACAAAAGTGTAATTTTGGGGACTAAAGCGTAATATGTAAATTGCCTTTTGGCTGATTTGACAATTGTAACAAATTTTAAGAATTCATGCACTTGCCTATACGATATTGAAGAAATTTGTTCAATCAAACGCTCAAAATATCAAAAACGTTAATTTGCTCAAAGGTATGTTTTCGGCATAAAATGGAATAGCAAAAGCGTAGGGCATAATTAAAGGTCAAAAATCGTAAAAGTAGGCAGGTCTGCAGTGTGGTGTCACTTGTTGTGCTTGTCCTCTCTGTGTTTTAGTATTTGGGTGTTTTAGTATTTGGGTGTTTTGTGTGTTTTAGTAATTGGGTGTTTTGCGTGTTTTAGTATATGGGTGTTTTGCATGTTTCAGTATTTGGGTGTTTTAGCATGTGTGTTTTAGTATTTGGGTGTTTTGTGTGTTTTTGCATGTGTGTTTTAGTATTTGGGTGTTTTGTGTGTTTTTGCATGTGTATTAGTGTTTGGGTGTTTTGTGTGTTTTTGCATGTGTGTTTTAGTATTTGGGTGTTTTGTGTGTTTTTGCATGTGTGTTTTAGTATTTGGGTGTTTTGTGTGTTTTAGCATGTGTGTTTTAGTATTTGGGTGTTTTGTGTGTTTTAGCATGTGTGTTTTAGTATTTGGGTGTTTTGTGTGTTTTAGCATGTGTGTTTTAGTATTTGGGTGTTTTGCATGTTTGGGTGTTTTGCATGTTTTAGTATTTGGTGTTTTGTTGTGGGTGCTGCCACCGAGTCCTGTTAGAGATCCCCTCCTCTCATTAAATTGATGAATGAAAATGGAATTAGGGTATTATATATCCAACTTTAACAGGCTCTTTCTGACTGACAGACACACAGCAATAGACCCTGTCACATTATCTGCGGGACAAGCATTAGATTGTGCATGCACTAGTGACGTAATTTGATTGTTACAAGATGTTTTTCGCAGATAAAACGAAACACAATTTCCATGCTAAATGTCCTAGAACAATCAAATGACGTCAGAGGTGCATGCGCAAACTATTGATTCTCCCCCAAAACTGAGCTTCAAATTCAGTACCTCAGATAATGTGAAAGGTTCTATACAGCCAGCTTCTTTAAAATTCAAATAAATATGCAGTCAATTGGACAAAAGTATAATCAATTTAATATATCACATGATTCGATTTAACCAATTAAAACATACCTAATTTATAATGAACAGAATCAAGATTTCCCATGATAATAAAATGAGATTCTGTGAACAAAAGCTATTGCTGATGAAACTAAAGAATTAGGTTTCATGACTTAATGTGAAATAAAGTCATTGACCATGTATAATGATGCAAGCTTCAAATTGAATAATTACAATTGATATTAAGAACAGGAGGCCATAGCACTAGACATCATTCATTATAACAATTTTGTCTACCATTAAATATAGTTCAGCACATCTAAGACGACTGAACTTAAAATCAGGTAATTCAATAAATACATGTAAATTTCTTAAAATATTTTCATCCTAAATATCTTATACATGTAGATGTAAGGTAATGCATATTATATCAAAATTTTCTGAAACAGAGGATCAAAAGCACCAACAAAGGTTGACATTTTTCACAAGATCTGAAACACAGAAGAAATCTATAAACAAGCTCATTTTGCCATACTGTAACATATTCAAATTTTGAGAATTTTTACCCTCCTTGAACATATAAACATTCAAAGAGTGAAAATAAAGATGAAAGTAACTCAAAATGATACTTTTTCTGCAAAAGCCTACGATTTTTCTCTCTATTATAAAATGACCTTCAGTCTTTAACAGAAATATTTTGCCTAAACGGCACTTAACTCTCTTGGTCTTAATCCTTGTCCTTACCCATTTCAAACAGGAAAAAGTGAACAAAATTCCTGTCGTGCACAACAATGTCACAGGTTTCCATAACCTTAGTTTTCAATAAATGAACAACAAGTGTAATGCAAAATATAACATCTCCTTATGATTTAATTATTTCCGAAGTGTCTGTATAACGCCTATACAAATGTACGGAGTGAAATTTTTTGTATAGCTGTATAGACAATGTCACCTATTATGACTGTCACTAACGTCGAGTGCCGCTACGATAGGCCTGCTCAAATATTATGTCACCAGTTTTGAACTTGTAATTCAACAAAGCTAAAATAGCGTCAATTGCAAAATAATTCAGATAATTTTGAATATAGTAATGTAATTCAATAATAAGAAATGACTGTAATCATTTTTCGGTCTATCAATCACTGTTTATATATAGACAAAAACCTGATGCACGAACAAAATATAATCCACTTTGGCGAATTATTACAGTTTTTGTCTATACATCGATAGACAGAAAAATCATTACAGTCATTTTTTGAATAAGCAATTAAAATCATCTTGAAATAGCACATTATGTTTTTCACCATATTGCCCTAGAAAATTAAAATCAGACAGACTTAGAATAGGATATTAAGAATCTAAATTAATAAGTGGGACTTCTTTCATCTTCACATGGGTACCTTAAAATCAATAGGGTCTTCCAATCTCCATATTTTAAAATTTTAAATATGTCACAATGATTCTATATTTGAGTTCCATCATAATTACTTGCTTTTGGGAATACACAAAATTGTAAACACACAAAAAAAAGATGAATTCAGGTACATTTTTGAACACAATGAAATTCCCTAGCCAAAGAAAAATAACTCTTATTAAATGTACCAACTTTCAGATGTGTATGTCATAGTTAATTAACATATCATCAAACAAACTGAAATATCCCTGGTGATATTTTTTTTCCATGAACTAATTTACACGTGTGATATAAAATCTCAATAACAACTGAAATTAAAAATAATTTCATTCCCATAACAAAAAAAAAAAAAAATCTAAGACAATGTGTTCAAGAAGGTAAATGTACTCATAACGTTGGTTAGTACAGCAAGTACATGTATGATTTATTCCAGACAGACAAACAGTTGGAAAGACAGACAACAACAAAGTGATCCTCCTATCATAAGCAAGACAAAATGATAAAAATCGACATTTGGTATTAAAAAAATCCACATTTGATCAAACTTATATTTCATGCAATTTTTAAATACAATATCACAATAGAGATTTCCTATATTAAGCTGTCGTTATTCCAAGAAGTCGACCACCTCTGCGAGTTCTCTTTGTCGTGCTTGTTTGTGAGCCCACCGAGCCTCTTGTAATTCTGGTGACACTTTCCATTTCTCGTGAAAAATCTGTTTCCCACATGCTGGACAAAATTTTCCGGCTAAAACAGAAAGCGTAAAATTTTAAATCTGAATCAACTCTTGTGATGTGAAAATACTATAAGTTGCAATAAATTTGGCTTTCACACAGATGAATATTTTCACATCTAATATTCCACTTTGTTTAAGATAAAACTTGTAGTAGTCCAAAAAAATGAAAATCTACTTCTAAAATTTAAAATTTTGTTGAATGCAGAGCCAATTATCTGAAAAGTTTTATTCTCTACAGGAGCAACCCCTCCCCCCCCCCCCCCCCACTCCAAACTGAAATGCAGATTTTCTAATTTTTTCTTACATTTTTCTCAAAATCAAAGATCAAAGGTTGTACATTCCTTCCTCTGTAATTTCTAGATCTCTACATGCTCTTGCCTGACATTTTTGATACAATGTGAACAGAAAGTTTAAAACACTTATCAGTACGTAACTGTTATAAAGGCAAGAAAATTAAAACATGTCACATAATTACCTGCAAAAGGCGGTGTTTTGAGATAAGTTTTTAAACAACCTAAATGGAATAAATGCCCACAATAAATTCTCTCTATCCTATTCTTCTTTTCAACTGTTGCACCCTTTGTGAAACAAAAAAAGACAGGAAACCATGTACATTCACATAAATAGATACACATTTCTAAATTGTATCATCTACCACTGAAATAGTAATAAATTGTTGAAAAACAAAATATTTATCATTAAAATGTATACTTTCTTCAAATGCTGTAAATTGTACATTTGTTATTTCACTTTATTCAACAATGTAAAATTAACAGTAGCAAAAAAATCTTCCTTTAGACAAGAAGAGATTTTAATGTCTTTTCTCCATCTTTATTTTGAATGAATTTAAACATAAAATACTTACAGGGTTAGGAGGAAGCGCTCTCTCGTTACAAAGGGGACAGTTTTCTTTTCCGTATCGTTTTATACAATCTTCTATGAGATGCCGACACATGGGGTAAAGGGATGCCTTTGGCTCAAAGGGTGGGTCTCTGTGAAAAGTCATACCAGTAATCATTACATGTATGTCAGAAATTCAATTCAAAACTTGACTTTCCTATTTCCCCTTCGGAATATTACTCTCGGAGATAACATATACTATCCTTTCAATAGGAATGAAACAAATATGAAAGAAATGTGCATCTACATGTATTTTAATATAGTGACTTACTTTGGATTCTTTTTGAGGGGTGGTTGAACACATTTTCTTGCAATTTCTACCGCTTGACCGAGGAATATAGTTTTGAGCATTTCGGGAAAATTGTTATCTAGAACCTCAATTCTGAAATGTTATAAAAACAGATCATCAAAGATAAACAAGAGAGGATACTTAATTAACTAGAATAAATTTTGTATCAATTTACATTGTTACAAAGTGAAATCGAAAATTACAATCTCCGTCTCAGACTGAAGTTAGAGAATGTTTGTTTTTCGGACTTTCTCTTGCACAATTCATTATTGTAAAGAAATAAGACCTTGATCTTTTGATCCCAAAATCCTTAGTCATCTAATAACCTGGTACGGGATGATACTAGGTCACTGGGTTTTAGACCAGGAAATGCAAAGCCTCATCCTTTACCAGGTCACTAGATGATTATGTATTAAATTTACTCTACTGATGACCTATATTTGTATTTTAATTAAGATACTCTATTCCAAGTCATCTCATGGCATGAACAATGTTAGAGGTGGGCTAAGTACCTGTGCCTCCTTCTATTAATTCCATATATCAAAATTTTGTTTGGATCATCTGAAAGGTTATCAAGCTATCACCTGAAAACTGTGACTGAGGGACAGAAGGACTGAAGGACAGAGTGACTGAGGGACAGAATTACAAAAGAAAACAAACATTCTTGATACTCACTCTGCATTCTTATCCCTATGTAAATTAAACTTTCTTCCTACCCCCCCCCCCCCCCCCCCAAAAAAAAATATAAATTACATATAATTTGATACTTACTGAACTTGCTTCAATGGATATTCCACAGGCACAGAAACTTTAAAGCTCATTAAATACTGTTCTTGTTTCACTTTGAATACAATTTGCGATGACTTTTGTTTAAGTTTGCACTCGTCATCGTTACTGAGAAGTTCTTTTTTGAGTTTGGCGACTTCATCGTTCACTATACACAGGGGATTCTCTATTAAGAAATTCTTGATGAAGTTGATGATGAGTATAACCTGAAAGTGAAAGTAGGAAAATTTGCTATACTACCATAAATAAGATTGTATGTGTACATATAGTTCCTTAACCTTGTACTAAAACTTGACTTCCATACAGTTTTTCCAGACAGGTACAGTTCTTCACAGCTTTAGGGCATCGGTTGCAGAGATGAAAATTGATTCGAAATTGTGATGAAAAGGAAATGGAGGAGACTGGAGTCTTTTTATTAACTTTCAAAGCAGAATTGCCAATCAGCAAAAGATTTCTCCACAACTCTACTGAGTTAATTAATCATAAATTGTCTGCTTCAAGATTCACTATACACTTAGTGATTACCTTCTTATGAAATCCTTACCATCACTTCATCTTATTAATAAAATTTCTTATAATCTTTCATGTTGAAACATTTTCTGCTTTACTAGTAAAAAGATGCTTTACTGGTAAATAGCGTGGTGTCGTTCATCGCCTATGTCAGCGAAATCGTCACCAGACCCTTCCGATTACAAATAGTCGATTATGATTTTAATAATCAATTATAAGTTGGAAATTTAAATCATTATAAGAATGAAATAACAGTATTTTTGCTATTGAAACAGCTCATACATGTACATTTGTATGTCGTACTATTTATTTCTGATAACTGATATATCTTTGACTTAGGTCAGTATACACACTGGTAGAAAAATTTTGACGAGTTTCCATAAAATTTGCTGTCAATAAAAAGTTAGTTATGGACAAATCATTAAATATTTTACAGTTTTGCAGTCTATTATATGAATCAGATTTTAATCGATTATCAATTGAAAGGCTTTTCGATTAATTGATTTTGATTACTCCATCCCATTCCCAACACTTCTGGTAAAAGTATGCTTTACTGGTAAAAGAAATACAATTCAACATATCCAAGTCAGGAATTTTTAATCCATGTATTAATTTCTATTCAACTCCTATTGATGCCATACTTGAGAAAGCAAAGAATACATGTACCTAATTAATAAATTTTTGCAAAATTTCATATTTTACCTGTTTTTGACCCACATATTTCTTGGCCTCGGCATCGCACAGCTTAATAATACCATCTAACAGTTTCTCCGTCAAAGTTTTACTCTTTAGTTCTGTTACTAATGGGTCTTGAGGATACTTGGATGTGAACTGGAGGAGTGCCGTGAGCTGCCTCTGATCTGAAACACTGGTACAAAAACAGAAAAGGCTATATACACATTAATATTGATCACAGGCAACCACTGGTCTCACATGTGAGGTATTCTAATAT
This sequence comes from Pinctada imbricata, assembly GCA_033119305.1. Taxonomy (NCBI): domain Eukaryota; kingdom Metazoa; phylum Mollusca; class Bivalvia; order Pterioida; family Pteriidae; genus Pinctada; species Pinctada imbricata. Next base: position 23,496,142 of record VSWD01000007.1, read on the forward strand.
CTAATTGTCAGGAGGGTTACATGTAAGAATGTTTCTACCCCAGGTTCCCAGAAATCTTTGACTCTGAAATGAAGGTATCGGTCTGGAAAGAGGGACTGGGAAAAGGGTATGAATCCCCTGAAATTCATAAAAATTATGAATATACCAGTTTTCAGATTTCTTTTCATATAATTGACCCTTCCAATTGCGGGAAAAAAATGCCAAATTTCGTGACGTCACAATGCTTTTACCTCGGACAAACAAGCTTCGAACCTCGGTCAAACATCGAAATTGCATTGTGACGTCATGGAATTTCTAAAATTTTTCCCGCGTTCGGAAGGGTCAATTTGACAGAACTCATAGGATGTACCCAATCTGACTGAGTCGTATATTCTTTTCATTTTTTTAAGATCTGTGTATGATGTGTTGTTAGCAAGCAGGAGATACTTACTCTTCCCGGGCACCAGATGTCATCTCCATAAGGAATTAACTTTTGCTCTTTTTTAGATAGTTTTGATTGTTTTGTTTGATACTGCATTTTCCTACTTTTGTATGACCATTACTTATGAATTTTAACATTCTGATTTGGGTTGTAAGTTTGACATTCACTCACATACATGTATATCTGCACAACCAATGTAATTTGCTGAGATGAAACTATTGTAAGGAAGTGTTGAATTTTGCATGACAACGTTCACGACATCACAATGCATTAGATCTAAAGAAACAACGGCTGTTCCAATCTGTAAACTTAACCCGTGGTGACCTGAATTTTACACCTTTTAACCTAGAAAAGTGCCATTTCAGAAAACAAGAATGAAACAGACAACAGTGGCGCATACACCGGTATATAGTATAAATGTCATAATTTGGAATTTGTTATGAGTACATGTACGCAACACACAGCATGTGCATTTACACACAAATTACTGTATGACATTTATTCTATATATGTTGTATGTTCTCTTTTACAGTATACATGTAGTGCTGGTAGCGTAGTGGTTAGCGTGGTGGACTACGAACCCGTAGGTCGTGGGTTCTAATCTCATCGTAGCCAATCTTTGCAAAACCATTGTAACCTTGGGCAAGTTGCTTTACACTACGTTGCACTCTCTCCACCCAGGAGTAAACTGGGTACCTGGCACACGAGACAAGCTTGTAATGTGAATGAAAAGCATTAGTGCCTAAACGGCAGCTCTGCTTGTATACTCCTAAGGGAGTTGAGATTGCACTGGATTGTACAGGTCTCGCCAGGGAGGTAATTGTGGAAGTCGCGTGAGGCTTAGGCAAACGAGACTATATAAACCCTACCTTTACCAGTATTACATCTAGTAAAGTGACACATGGAATCAAGGGACAAACACTCTGACACATTTCAGAAAATACCCATTATTTCTGATTCTTGATTCAAAGAATTTGTAACATCAACATTTAAAGATATTGGTTGGTACACATGGTACATGTATCTATTGATTGCAGCAATTGCATATGCATTCAGTACATGTATTTGTTTTGATTTTCAAAATTTCATCATGTTGTCAAACAAGTTATTCTCAATGTAGGAATTTTTTTTTTATTTCCAACCATTTCTCCTTATGAATAAAACCATTACATGAACAGCCTTGTCATATGTCTTATTGAACACTCTCAACATATGTATGTTCTACTGGAATTAATGGACATTTTTCAAGTTGATGTACTTCGACCTACACATTCCGGACTTCGCACTTTAGGGGTCATATAAAAGAAATAATTAGATGCGATTAAAAATTTTTAACACACAATGACCGAAATAATACTGGAGGGTTTTAAATATGTATTTTCACACATGAAAACAAGTTAATTCATCACAAAATCAACAGTTTGCTTTTGTGACACAGTCCCTTCGAAGTGGGAAGTCAGTAGTGCAACGTCCTGCGAACATGAAAAATGTCCAATAATGTACAATGAATATTTCAGCTGAAAATATAACCTACTAGATGTGGACTCTGACAAATGCTGGTAGACATGCTTCAAGTGTGACACCTTCTATTGTGGGAACTTTCTGCTTCACATATGTTAACTCTGATTCTAATAACTCGCTTTGGCATACTTCCATGATATGTATCCTCACTTCCAGATCATTTAAAGCACCTGAAATTGAAAATTAATATAATTTCATAAATATAACTTAAAAACATATTAAGTCAAGAATGGTCCTATTATATTATAGACTTTACAGTGAATCATAAATTATGAAAAACTTTGACCCTTTGGGTTAAACTTCAGATTACATGAAACTTATACAAAAACCACTGAAAAAGGGAAAAATTTATAAATCTTTCATGAATGCAAAACGGTAGATATATGTATTGAAAAATTAAACCAGGTGAATGTATAGCCATTTTGATGTTCTTTCAGATGAAATAAATTTTAAGTTTCGATTTCTACTTTTCGTGTGTTTTGGAGGGTAACAAGTCGATATTTTGCAAAATTTCACAGAAAATATTTCTCTGTTGCACTGCACATGTAACTACAGTACTTGCTACAGGTACATGGGTCATCTGAATTTTTTTATACATGTTGACCTAGTTTTTTGTTTTTGTCTGTATTTTGTAAACCAAAAGTAGGTCACCATTAACACTCAGGTTGCACAAGACTTGGTACTATGGATATGTGAAATCAATATTGTATATAAGTTAACTTAGTTTAAATTGTCTACATTGTATAACTAAAAATGCATTCGGGCATTGGTTTGCACAGTCTATTGATGCAAAGACTTTTCAATGCATCTTTCGGAATAAAATGTATCAAGGTCTGTGTTTTCCCAATTTATTGACAAAATTTCCGAATTTGAATATGTTGCTACTCCAACAATAATATAGATCACGGCTATAACAGTACATAGCGGCCTTTCACGAAGCAAACTCATAGATAGAAATGTATCTAAAAAGGAAATAGAATTAAACCCCTTATATACATGCACATGTACCCACTTTGGGAGCTTCCATTACTGTACACTATGGTACCTAAATTTTGTTTCGCATGAAAATGACAGCAATTTCTGTTTTGAGGGCGCATACACGTCCGGAAGAACAGTCCGGATTCAAAATAAAATTTGAGCTAACCCGTCATTTTTTTTTCAATTGTACAAAAGTAAGCAAATCCTTAAGATTGAAATACTCAACTGCAGCTCTCCTGTACATACTATAGGATTCTCCTTAGACTGAGTAATCCAGTTTCTTGGCTACTGTAACATTGGTTGTTACAGAGCGAAGTCTGACAAATCTGTTGCCAAACGAATTCTCCATATTTAAGGATTTGAATATTGATACTGTAGGATTTGCCTTAGACGGAATAATCCAGTTTCTTGGCTACTGTAACATTGTTTGTTACAGAGCGAAGTCTGACAAATCTGTTTAAGGCCTTAAATATTGATTTTCTTGCAGAAGGCACCTCCATGTAAGCTTACATTAAACTGACTGTTGCTACCCACATTGCATTTTTTTCTCGCTTCGTTAATGCATTTTTGCAAATTTTCAACTCCCTACCTCACCAAACTGACAATCTGAAAGTTCGGAGAACCAACTAATCAGAAGCGAGAAAAAATGCAAGATGGGTATCGACAGTTAGTTTAATAATGTCGAAGGGTTCCAACTCTATACCTTCTTGAAGAAAATCCAATCCATGCAATTTCCATGCACCAGATACGTGTTTCGAATATTAAATTCTCATCAGTGATGCTTCCAGCGGAGCCACCCAAAAGCATTTCAGTAGTGCCTTCTTTAATTTTTTAAATTTAGATTTGTACATTTACGTTACAGAGAGTGCGCAGCTCCAAATTTCCTGTAGGGTCGATACAGTAGCATACCCAAATAAAATCTATGTTCAAAATAGCATTGGAGGGAAATATCAAAGCCTTATCACTTACCAATCAAAAGTTATGGGCTGTGACACCCAAAGGGTGACAGACAGACAGACAGACTGACTGACGGACAGATGGACAACGGACAAAGTGATCCCTAAGTGTCGCTATGCTTCGCAGGCGACACAAAAATTGAATGTTTTTTGTGTCGGCGTCTACCGTTTATACAAGTAAATTAATGATATCTGTGTTCTTAAACATAGGGTTATCAAAGATTACATAGCTCGCCGTAGCAGGTCTTTGTAAAAAATCAAACGACTTCTAAAATCCAAAAAGTATTGTCATGAAGAATCTATGCATCTAATGTTCATCCATTCCCTTAAAGAGCTTAAGATACAGCCAGAGTATGAGTAACCAAAAAGGAGGTCAAGGTCACTACATTATTGGTCATTGTCTCAAACGTCAAATAAAAGGTCTTGGTAATGATAAATATATGAATGAAATATAAAATTCCTTTCCCATACAAGACCATGCAAACTTAATTTCAAAAGTACAATGTAGGTCAGAGTTCAAGGTCAAGGTAATCTGGTCAAAGGTCATGATCTCAAATGCAAGGTCTCGTCACAGGGTGTCTACATGTGAAATTTTAAAACCCTACCCCCTATAGTAGAATAGGTATAGCCAAGGTTAAAAATTTTGAAAAGTAGGTTTAAGTCCAAGGTCAAGGTCACTAGGTCAAAGGACATGTCAAAGGAAAGGTCCCATCACAAAGAATCTACATGTAAAATATTAAAGCAATAACCCTAGTAGTTCAAGAGATAAAGGCCAGTTAAAGTTTTTGAAAAGTACATGAAGGTCAAAGACTCAAAGTCCAAGGTCACTAGGTCAAAGGTCATGGTCTCAAATAAAAGGTCTTGTCACAAGGTATCTACAGGTGAAATATCAAAGCCCTACCCCTTTATACATGTAGTTCAAGAGATATAGCCCAGGTTAAAGTTTATAAAAAATTAGGTCAGAGTCCAAGGTCAAGAGGTCAAAAGTCATTGTCTAAAATGAAAGGTCTTGTCACAAAATATCTACATGTGAAATATCAAAGCCCTAACCCATAAAGTTCAAGAGATATAGCCCAGGTTAAAGTTTTGTCTACGGACGATGACAACGTCGAGGGTATGGCATAAGCTCTCCAGACTTTTTCGTCCCAGCAAGCAAAAAAGAGGGCAAAACGACCCACAATGACAGGTAAACCCTGGAGGGGTGAAAGGTTCCACCTAAAGGGGCAGAACGACCCACCTTTGGGGCAAAACAACCCCAGGCCCATCAACCAGGGTGATGGGGAAATGGGGAGAAACGACCCAGAACATATTACATGTAGTCTCTTGTAACAGGTTAGGTCCAAAGCCAAAAGAGCTCCAATAGCTCGATTGAACTATAATGTACCAATGGGACTACAAATATATAGCCCGATCCGGAGGCAATATTATTAAATTAGGTATTATTTCTCTAAATTTTATCTCATATAAGTCATTGATATGATATTACCTTGTATCAATTATTTTTATTTAAGAATTTTTTGGGAATGATGAGAAAAATACAAACTTTTAAATGCTACTATTAAAATTTTTAAAACTAATTTCAGGACATGTTGTTAACTCTCCTACGTTTGTATATTCATAAAACAATTTAACCTTAAGCACAAATTCTTTGGTTAGAAAATAAAAATTAAAAAGATAAAAAAAAAAAGCCCAACTGGGACATAAAAATATGCCTCAATCGGGACATTTTGCTTCTTTTGGATATACCGTAGCCCGATAGGCTTTGGACCCAACCTGTGTAACAGCAGCCACGAGACTGGATTATTCAGTCTAGCTTTTAATAATCTAAATGTTGGCATGATGTCACACAGTTCAGTTGCAGATAAGCACAGAGAAGTTTTGAAAATAGTTGGGGGATAAACTCAGGGTTTACCGTATCATAGAGCATGATATATGGAAACTGCTTTATACAATGTATCTAGAATCTATCGTTTATTTCGAGAACAAAACTACTAGAATTCATTGAAGGGACCGTTGATGATTGACCTCTTAGCTCCTCAAACCCGAATGTAATAGGAGATTTGAAGAAGGAGCAATCAAAATCCCAACTTTTTCATAGGGCACAGTGATAAAACTAGAGACACATCCCCTGTAAGCATGGTGGAAATTTTGTCATGTGACCAGTCTGACATCAAGAATGTTCATATTATAAACTGCTTGACACAGAGGAGAATAACGACTACTGAAAATTGATTATCAAAACGTAATCTTGTCAAAGTCTGATATATGCAGTCACACTTAAACAAGCCTGCAAAGCCTGCAGACGCCTGCAATAAAAAAGTATAAGCCTGCAGGTTTTTGGATGGTCGTATTCTATTGATACTTACATGGTTGGATAGGTGATGGTCTCTAGTATCTAGATATGTAATTTTTATTCCGATATTTTATATACTTTATTAGAAAATAAATGATAAAGTTGTCTACATTTTAACGCCTGCTGTACAGCGCCTGCAAACATATGTCACAGGTAAGATCAAGCATTGTTTACATTAATACATAGTAATTATCACCTGTCCAGTATGTTTTTATTACTGGTAAATAGATTAATTAATCAAAACCCACCCGCTTGCCACTCTGGATCCGCCACTGATATATAAAGACATATCCGTGGTACGTCTCATATCATTCTCCTCTCTCATTGGCTTAACATCTCATGTAGATTTTTATTCCAAAGTTTTTTATTTCATTGCAATAGTAGCTATATCATTATAATAGTCGCTAGTTTTTGTTTTGTAAATACATTTTGTTCGTATTCTTATTTTTTAAGCAATATCTAAGTAGATATGGCTCTTTTCCCTTGCGGACAGTGCTCATCTGAGTGCACAGGCGATAGGAATATTGCCTGTGATGTTTGCAACTTTTGGTTTCATCAGGAATGTGAAAATCTCAGTAAAGCTCAATTTTCGTTTTTGACGAAAACTTCATTCTCTTACATTTGCAAATCTTGCTGTTTGGACTCGAACGGAAATTTTGATTTTTTGGCTGGTTTGAAACGTTTATCAGAAAACAACAGTTCTGCCGACGCCGCAAAATTAGAGTCAATTTTTATGAGATTTTTGCCAAAAAATTTTCAGTCTCCACAATCCTCTCAGTCTTCTGAGTCTTTGGCAGTAGATCATACGGCATCTAAGTTTTAGGCCCACATTCTGACTTTTTGGCTATGGAGACAACCGGAGACGGCAATTTTCTTTTTAATGCCTTATCTCTCGGTCTTCAAAACGATGAAAATCTTTCATCCGAGTTAAGGTATAGGACTTGCCTTGAAATGATTGAACATCGATCCTTTTACATAGACTCCCACAAACACGACGGACTTGAACTCGTAAGTGGGACAATGGATCGACGAATCAGTGCGAGCCTGTTCTGAGAATTTTTCCTTTTCTTCGGCTTATACCATTCATGCAGCATCTTCTGTTATTGGTAGATCTATTCGGTCATTTTATCCCGCAGTAAATGGAATTTTTGACAACTCTATTGGTATTTTAAACCGCACATTTTCTCCAAGAATCTCAAAAAATGTAAAGAACCCTATTTCCATTCTTTGGTCAAGCAGTATTCCTTTTTCTGGAAACGGAACTTGGACACCAAATCATTTTGTTTTGCTTTTAGAAAAATCTTCAAAACGAAATGTTCTTAACATCTCTGATGTGTTAGAATTCCCCCCGCTCGGCTCGTCAAACGGACAGACAAACGACATGACTGATGTAGACATATATGATAGGCCTTTACCAGTTTTAGACAAGACTGACGATGTACATTTGACAAATTCAGACCAATTGGACGATACACATGTGACAAATTCAGACCAATTGGACGATACACACGCCACATTGTCAGATCGAACGGACGAACAAACAGACAATGACTCTGAAGAAACAATAGCAACTTCAGACAAGACTGACGATGTACATGTGACAAGTTTAGACCAATTGGACGATACACATGCGACGGACGAACAAACAGACAATGACTCTGAAGAACCAATTTTTGTGCGCCAGCCCTTCAGAAATCCTGATACTAATTCTTTGAACGGTAAATTTTTAGATCTTCATCAAACATTGAAAATTCTAACCGAGAGTAACAGTGGTGAAAATCTGACAGAAATTCCAAATGGCCACAAAGAAAATGTGTTCTTCATTGTCGACCATGACTACGAACAGACGGACAAGAGATCTTTCGTAGATGATTGCGGGGTTTGGATAAAAACTTCTTTGAAAACTCATTACTATGTAAAATCACAGTTTGGAGCTTTGGATTTCATTTATCAAAAGCAAAACATGTTTTATCAAAGGAAAAAGGGTAAAATGATTCTCATGGATCCTCAACCTGATCCAAATTCAATTATTATATTACAGAGGTATCATTCAAAACTCAAAAAAGACGAAAATTATCAGCGAAGAGTTAGTTGGTTCAAAAAACTTCCAGATCACTCAACTATTGATAAAATCATGGTTTATGAATACATTGGCACTTATCCCGGGGAGTCTCCTCATGGTTTGGCAAAACATACAAATCAACCCTACAAACGGGTAACTTTGAAGCAAAAAACTGCAATTTCAGAAGGTCTGAAACATGGAAACAAACCCTCTAAAATAGCAAAAGACTTAGAGAAAATTGATCCTGATAATCTAGTTGATTTGAAGGTAATACAGAATGCCAAATATCGTAACGATAAGAAACAAAGACCAACCAACTCTTCCAGTGGTAATGTTGCGGACGATTTACAGTCCATCATTTCATCCCTGAAAAGCAATCAATTCATACGATCGATTATCACTAACAATGACAAACCGCCCAACATCATTTGCTTCACGGACGAACAAATCGAATACATGCGGAATTGCATGACTAATGACAGTATTGTAGGTATTGACCGGACCTTTAATCTTGGACCATGTTTTTTGACGGCCCTTGTCTATCAAAACAAAAATTTGCTTAGGAAGGGAACAGAAACTTCTCCTATCATGTTAGGCCCCATTTACTTACATTGGGATGGAAGCTACTCAACATCCTGTGACTTCTTATCAAAAATTAGGTCAACTTTGGGGTTCAACATTTCTGTTGAAAAAATTGTATTTGGAACCGACGAAGAAATCGCTCTTGTGAATGCTATAAAAACAACTTTTCCAGGCTCACAGCACATTCTTTGTACTCGACATTTGAAAGAAAATGCTCAAAGGAATTTCAGTAATCAAAACGTTTCAGAAACAGAGAGAAGTAAAATTGTTTCGGCAATTTTCGGATCGTCCGGTCTTCTTTTTTCTACATCTGAAATATCTTATTTAGAAAGAGAATCTGAGCTTTTAGAATCTTTCGTTTTCCTCCTCCGCTTGACGGTTGTGTAAGGGATTAAGCTAAATATTTTAAGGTATCCGTTGTACAAATAAATATCAAGTGTATTTTATAGTTAGAAACATGGCATATTCTTAACTAAATATACCTAATACAACATAAATAATGGTTTCTATCATCAAAGGTCAGCATGCCGACCGTCGCTCAAGCCACGGAAACTATCGAGATACTGACGAAGATTACCGAGATCATTTTAACGCTGTTTAAATGGACGAGACGTACGCGAGATCTTCATTTGTACATTGGATACGTTAAATACATTTTTATTTAGCTTCTATAGTCTTGAATATTTTATGAACATGACTTTGACTGAATATGACATATCAAGGGTTAATCATTGAAGGCATCAAACTTTTAAAAAATAAAAAAAAAAATAAATAAAATAAATAAATAAAATGGACCCATATGTAGAACCACGTCCTCGTCATTGGGTCTGGAAACATATATTCATACATTAACATGTACGATATATGGCAGAGCGTTCTACTTTTTTTTTAATAATCATTTAAACAATCCAATATACTTCAACTCGTGGTAATTGCTATGAAAACAATACAGGTAATATTATCTGCAGGCATGATAATTGTTATGAAAACAACACTGTCCAGGTATACTATTTACAGTGAAGGTAATCTTATCTGCAAGCGTAAAAGTAACCAGTCTTTAAACTCAATTTTCTTCTAAAAATATAATCAAATCTTAATAAAAATTACATATCTGAATACTAGAGACCATCACCTTTCCAACCATGTAAGTATCAATAGTATACGACCATCCAAAAACCTGCAGGCTTGTACTTTTTATTGCAGGCGTCTGCAGGCTTTGCAGGCTTGTTTAAGTGGTACCCGATATGTGTTATTTATATTCGGTACACCAAATCTGATCTCCAGTATTGGGCACCCCAATTCCATCAAAACGCCGCGATTTTATCCCTACTTCACCAGAACCTGGATCCAAAGTAAAATACCCTGAAAAATCCTTGAAGATGAGTTAAACTTCTGACAATCTGAGAATCTCGTGCATCAATGAACTGATGAATGAGTGAACCAGTTCATCAGTTGATCTCATTCTGGTTAAGTTTTCCCCAAATAAAATAAGTATGCTGTGGTTCATAATATTGGGTGAAAATAGTTATATTTACTAATTAAATGTTAATAACTGTTAGATACCAGCAAATAAACAGATAACACACTTCTTTATGACATTTTGGCTTACCGGAAGTATGAAACTGTGATTGTGGGAATATATTCGCACCGAAACGTATTCGCGTCATGTGTACTCGCCCAGGAAAAACGCTATCACAGGCTGACCCTGCGAAAAATATGTAATTTTAACTTGAATTCATACGCAAGCGAAGTAGATAGAACATTGGAATGATCGGTAATAAGACATCATTGCCAAACAGAAGTCGTAGAATTTTAATGAAAAATAGATAATCTTGACAGTGTTCCAGCTAGAAAACAAAAAGGGCAGGGCGCCAGGTTAAGGGCACTTCTGTGGGCAGGGACGTATACACGTCCCTGCCGCGGGCAATGGGCCAAAGAGGGCACATCATGCACGCGCGGAGGGCAAGGGTGGGCACATTTATGGGCGCGCGGTAAGCAAGGGAGGGCACATATTTTCATTACGTAGCCAAAGGAGAGTATATTTTACAAGGCATAAACTTTTTTTTCCTTGCAAATAAGGCACTTTATTTCTTTTGCAGTGAATCTTCAATAACCAAATTAAAATACAAAATCAAAATTTCACATGTTGTATTGTTTCAGTCTGTAATACATGTAATTGCTTTGTATTATTGTCTAAGACTACTTTCCTATAGTGACCGTTTACAGAAGCATAAATGTTATGATGCAACTGACTCTTTCATCCCCTGTCCACTGTACAACGAGACTAGCGACCTTGGTTTTCCGTTTCATAAAATTCCAAAGATTTTGGAGACTGCGGTAGTCATCTTCGTAACAATGTATATGCGTCTATGTTAGTGTATATTCGCTCTTTCGCGTACTTATCTGTTTATATGGTCATGATTATTTTGTGTATTGAATATCTTGAAAGTATTGACGCCGATAGACCGTGAATTACGTCGGTACGTGTTTTGTGAGAGCAATTTCCGCGGTCAAAAAGACATTGGTTCTACACGTATTAAAAAATGGGTAAATAAAAATAGACCAAGAAGACGATAGATAAAGTTATCGCCGATTTCTAAACGGACCCACGCGAATACTCGTATATAATAGTTGTCCGTTTTAGCTTGGGAATTGAAGTTTTGAGACGGAAAGCATAGATACATTGTACGTGTAAAATGTCATCATAATCATCAGAAATGAAATAGTATAAATTCATCAAGGCGGATTCATGTGTATTTATGTCGCGAGCCGTTGTTAACTACTCGAGGCTATATTGGCGCAAAAAAGTTATAGATTGCCTTGCAATTTTTGACTTTTCATTCTGAATCTTTGCTAACGTTTTCTGGAAGTCATGCTGTTAGTTGTTGTGCACTGTCGCAACCGGATTTGTAATAAACTATATTTATTACATATTTGGTTATTACATATTAGGTTACATGTCCCTACCGGATTTGTAATAAAACCCGAAATTGTAATAAACTACGAACATCGTCTAGGTCGCTCGAAGTTTATTCTTCCTTTTTCTGACTTTAGATTCTCTCCGTCTGTCTCATTTTCATAATGGAGTATATACCGTCTCGTATTATTAACATTATAATATTGAGGTGTAGCATGATAAAGAATCCGATAAAATCTATACAGATATTGAACTATTAATCATTTTAAAGGATCAAAAGTCTCGTCTCACTGGATCAAAAGGAAGAATTCAAGACCCAAAAAGTTGCCAAAAGATGGTACTTTAAGTATTTATTACATATTAGGTTATTACATATTAGGTTACACGTCCCAACCGGATATGTAGTAACAACCGAAATTGTAATAAACTAACAAAATAGTATAGGTTGCTCGAAAGTTTCTTCTTTCCCTTTCTGGCTTTCTCTTCTCTCCGTTCGTCTCATTTTAATGATGGAGAATGTACCATCTCTTGATAACATTATAAGGATTGAGGTGTAGCACGAGAAAGTCTTAGATAAAATTTTTAAAGGATCAAAAGTCTCGTTTCACTGCATCAAATGGAAGAATTCAAGACCACAAAAGTGACCAAAAGGTGATACTCAAGTATTTATTACATATTAGGTTATTACATATTAGGTTTCACGTCCCAACCGGATTTGCAATAAAAGCCGAAATTGTAATAAACTACGAACATAGTCTAGGTCGCTCGGAAGTTTCTTCTTTCTTTTTCTGGTTTTCGGTTCTCTCCGTCTGTCTGTCTCATTTTCATATTAGGTTATTACATATTAAGTTACACGTCCCAACTGGATAATTATGTAATAAAAACCAAGATTGTAATAAACCGCCAACATATAGTCTAGGTTGCTCGGAAGTTTCTTCTTTCTTTTTCTGGTTTTCGATCCTCCTCGTCAGTCTGTCTCATTTTCATGATGGAGAATGTACCGTCTCTTGATAATATTATAAGAATTTATGTGTAGCACGAGAAAGTTTCAGATAAAAATTTTTGAAAGGATCAATTTAAAGCCTCGTCTCACTGCATCAAAGGGAAGAATTCATGACCAAAAAGTGACCTAGGGAAAAGGTGGATCTCTAGAACTGGTATAGAACTGGTATCCTGCTCTGGGAAAGGAGAACACATCCATGCAAAAAGGGACACACAAATTACACAAAATAAAACCACCAAGACTGCAAGGTACAATAGAATAAACATTGACACAGACGCACAGAAATATCGAACGCCATAAATGACAACATATGCATATAAATTGAAAGATACAATGTTCACTTTGCACCGACTTTGGAAAGGTATATTATTCCCTTCTTCTATGAAAACATCAAACACAGAAGGCCACACATCAACCAATGAGAAGAATTGACAATCGGCACCGACTTAGGACGGCCAAATGTCACGTTGGTATCAAATTAATGGTGAAGTAATCTTGATATCGTGTGGACAACCCTGCCAATTTTCCGATTACCTAGAGATAATAACCTCCTCAGTGTAAGATGACCACACAAAGGAGTATAATTCGCCATCCTCAAGTATATATTTGAAAGTGAAATGAATAAAACTTAGGAAATTCGCTTTTCGTAGCGCAATCTACAGTAAGCTCCGTAAAGAAAATGTCTTATTTCAGCCAAGTGCATGCTTGTACAGTTTATGTCACCAGACGGACAGTCGGCATTGTAAATGAATCTACAGCATTGTACCAGCGCATTCTTAAAACTTTTCACTCAGACTAACCATGACGACGTGACTCCATGACGAGCCCTGTCCAAACCTCTTTTGAGAAGTACCTCGACCTCCTGTTCTCATTGAATGTCGGTCGGACTCCTCTGGTGATTAAATGCATGAGCTTGCTACAGCCGGCAGAGCACGGACTTTGTTTTAATATCCATTTATGATAATACATGTTTGTTGCTTAGGCACCTATGTTTTGCTGTCTTGCTTTTGTGGTAATCTTATTTTACAATACAATTGTGTGTTATTCGAGACCTTTAGGCAACTGGAAAAGTGGGACGGTAATGCGCGCGTAATCCGGATAACAACACCATATGCTACTAACATAGCAGATGGCCGTTTTAAGTCGGTACGGGTTGCCAATTGGTCCCGTTGCTTTATGTGTTATCTTTTGCGTTTGGTATTTTGATGTGTGTTTTGTGTTGCTTGTCCATTTTGCACCTCTTGCTGTGTATGTCTTCTCTGTGTTTTCACTTGGGGTGCTTTGATGTTTTGCTGTGGGTGCTGCAACTGGGTCTTGTTGGAGATCTTCTTCTTTCTTTTATATTCATTTTCATATTTATCTGTTTGTTGCTTGAGTCCCCTCCGTTTTGCTATCTTGTTTGTGTTGCACCTTCAAATGAGGAGGTAACTATACACAATAATGCTTATTTTGTAGTATAAATGTTATTGAACTTGAAGATGTTTAACATTTGTAACACTTAGTGAATGTCACTTCGGTTGATCTTCTCTTCAACGCATTCGAAAATTTCTGTTATCGAAATTTCTTGAAATTTCTAAAGCGTGGATCCTGTAGCATCATATCCCACCCATCCTGCTACGTCTTCCGGTACATTCAAATGATGCTATTGCATTTGAAGACGTTTAATATTCATCAAACGTAAACACGTGGCCAAAGATATATAATCGAACAATCTCAATCTCAATTTCATTGTACAGTTAATAATGCCGCCGTTATGAAAATAGTTTGGTTGAGCTTTTTTCAGCATGTTAAAGGAAATGTCTTGTATATTTAGCATGATTACATTTCCTAAATGATTTGTGAACGTTAAAGAGGAGGTTTTGAACATTTCTCCAAGATTGGCTGGTACTATTATGACCTCGCAAGATGTCTAATAGTGCAGTCCTTGCACCTCAGCAAACGGTTGTCTCGATTTTCACAATAAAAAGGAAAAACTCCGATTACTGTATCTTACGTGATCACTTTATTTTGTCGGGGAACTGATCAGTACGAAGGCTGATCTCCAACTGACCTTACACATAGACAAAATGGTATATAAACAAGATAACAACAATTAATATAACAATTAAAGGATTAACAAGTAAGAGTAATTAATGTCACTATCACTGCCTCGGGTATTTATCGTAATTGATCTAAAAGTGGAAAGAAGGAAGGGATTACACAATCAAAAGAGCCGAATTATAAAGATTAACATATATAATTTAAGAGTGTCAGTTTAGAAAATGTCCTAAAGAAATTGATGCATAATTAGCACGGTCATATCTGCCTCCGCCCCCTCTAAAACACGTCCCGTGTTTTTCTTCGTTTCCTGTCATTGCCTTGGAAATCCTTTCTTTGATTTTCCTCGACCAGTACAAGGGATCCTCATACAGAACTCGTAATTTCGACAGCTTTTGTGGCATTTTGGGCGAGGATCATAGACTTGATCAAATTCACTCGTTGTAGGCGGTCGAATATATCCTCTGCCTCTCCATGATTGTTGCCGTTGACTTTGGCCGTAAACATTATGTCTGCGATTTGAAACTGTCGCGATTTCGGGGACACATCTACATTGTTCTAATTCGGTGCGGAGTTCAGCATTCTCTTTTAACAGATATTGAATTCTGTCATCTTTACCTGCGATGAGCCTGGTTAAGTCCTTGACTTTCTGCTCCTTATCTGAATGGCATTCTCTTTCAATTTCAAGGATATGCTCTAATTCATCGATTTCCTCTTCTAGTTTAGCTTGTTCTTCTTTAAGGACAGTTTCTATGTATACAGATTCATTATTTATCTTACTGAATGGCAGTACTGACATCAGTTTTCTCCTTGATTCAAACTCGAATTTTCTCTCTCTGTCGCGCGTTGCCTTTTTCTTTGATTTCTTTGCTTTTTGTAACACTTTTTCCGTTTTAACCGATATCGATGTCGCCGTTGTTGAGTCTCTTTGAATGGCGCTGATGGTGACGTTCCTCCGGGAAATCCTTGTAAAACACATCCGCGAGAAATGTCCCATGTGACCACACTTGAAACACTCCGAGAACTGTGCGGGACATGGTTTCCATAAATGGAAAATTCCGCATTGTCCACATGGTCTTCCATACATCGGCGATATCCAAGATGGTCCGAAATAATTATCCATGAAATTATTCATTTTGGGGAAATTAGCTTGTAGAGTCCAAAATCAGGTACTAAAAGGAATCGTGCGTCGAGCTAAAAAGTCGACACACCCGGATATTCTCCACCAATTATGACCTCGCAAGATGTCTAATAGTGCAGTACTTGCACCTCAGCAAACGGTTGTCTAGATTTTCACAATAAAAAGGAAAAACTCCGATTACTGTATCTTACGTGATCACTTTATTTTGTCGGGGAACCGATCAGTACGCAGGCTGATCTCCAACCGACCTTACACATAGACAAAATGGTATATAAACAAGATAACAACAATTAATATAACAATTAAAGGATTAACAAGTAAGAGTAATTAATGTCACTATCACTGCCTCGGGTATTTATCGTAATTGATCTAAAAGTGGAAAGAAGGAAGGGATTACACAATCAAAAGAGCCGAATTATAAAGATTAACATATATAATTTAAGAGTGTCAGTTTAGAAAATGTCCTAAAGAAATTGAGCACGGTCATACTATGACAAATATGGATAATGACCATATCCCTGTATACAGCACAAAATCGATAATTCAGAAAATCAGAAACCGAAGACATACAAAATCAGGATAAAACAGAAACTAAAGCAAACAAACAAAAACCGCCACCACATGAAAAGAAGCGAACTCCCGATATGGTGCCCAGGAAGAGAAAGTATCTCCTGCTTGCATGCAACACCCGCCGCTTCAATTCGGTAGAACTGTCACATCCGGTTACTTCCATTTCGGAAGACAAAGAGTACAATCTTTGGCTGGATGGTTCAAATGGTCTATGACAGAATATCATCCACCATTCTAGAGAGTGGGCCATATAATTGTCAACGATAATTGTGAGCTGTTATTGCGAGGGTTGTTAAATAATCGATACCGAAAAGTAAAATCAAGGATTTTATTAGTAAAAAAAAAAAAGTAAACATCAACAAATATACTTGCTGAAAATTAATTGATTAACTCAAAACTATCAATGAAACTGAAATCTTATAAAATACCACTTTAATAGAGAAACTTTATGAACTTTTTTCTCCTGATTTTAAAGATATTCTATCTTTTAAAATCTTACGTCAGCTTGATTCAAGAAACGAAGTTCTTTGAAATTTCATCATTTTTAAGCAAATTTTACGTCTTATCGTTACGGGTCCTTACTTCCACAAAATGAAATCGAGACCTATTTGCGCTTAATCTAGATTTGAAGGGTCAGATATATTAGAATAGTTATATACAATGCTATTGTTCACTAAAAATGGAAGGGTTTTCGCCTGACATTTTTGCTTCTACCTTGCGATAAAATAAATTTTTGTCAATGTATTTGTTTGGATTTCATAGGTATTATGAAATAGATATTTCAGTTCCACACTATGGATTCCATTTACATCCAGTGACGTCAAACCGCAGACTTATATGATTGTGCCAGCTCTTTGGGTGTAGGCGGATTCCTCTAGTTACAATTCCTCCAACAAACTTGTTGATTACTAGTGCGTGTCTATTGACGTTACCATTATATGGCTGAAATGAATTGAGAAAAGTATAACATCTATATGAGACCACTGTAAACAGGCAATTTTTTTTTTTGGAAAGTGCAATTCCGTCTTTTCGATTTTACAGTTCCACGTTCGATTTGTGCAGGTATCTGACGTAAAAGCATCGTGACGTCATCAAATTCCTTTGAAAACGTCATATATGTAACCCTGTTTCCCTGAATTTCATGCTGGTTTCCATAGAATTTGATGACGTCACAATGCGTTGACGTCAGATACCTGCACAAATGGGAAGTAACTCTGTATTTCGAAAAGACCGAATTAATCAGTAAATGAAAGTAACACAAAACACGAAATCAGACTCCAAAATTCACAATCAAAAGGCTTACAAATTCTTGAAAAAAATATTTCAGACCTTTCTCACGTGAAAAAAGGACAAACAGACAATAACACAGCTTCATATAAACACGAAGGACAACTTGAACACGTATTTCTTTTGCAGTGTGGAGCCGTTTAACTCTTAACGTTTTCCCCCTGACTGGATGTTTGTAAAATGTATTTATTACATCTTTCGTTCTTTGTCGCCTTAACGAAGCTTTGTTTAGGCCCTTAATCAATTTGACATCATACATATTATTTTGTTATTTCGGAAACTTGTCATTTCATCCAAAAATATCATAGAAATTAAAGGAGATTAACACCTTAGCACCATCCCTCCAATGTCATTTTGAACATAGATTTTATTTTGACACGCTACTGAATCGACCCTACATGAAATTGGAGCCAAGCACTTGGTGTAAAGTAAATGCGCAAATTTAAATTAAAAAAATAAAACCAGAGGGCGCAACTGAAATGAATATTGGCTGCTTCTGAAAATCGCTTTTGCTGGAAGCATCACTGATGAGGATTTATCAAAACACGTGTCTGGTACATAATTAACAGGTTTGAATTTTTCTTCAAGAAGGTATAGAGTTGGAACTCTTCCGTATTATCATAATAAAATGTAAAATCTACAGAATCCAGTATAAGTACAGAATGCATTGTAGGTGGCGCTTTAAAAGTGGTACCGTGCTTATTGGTACAAAACGCGCTGAAAATACTCGCGGCTTTTGTAAAAAAAAGTATTCTCACTTGAAAGTGAAACAACAAATACATGTACATGTTACAATGAAACCACCTCACTGTTTGACAAGCGTAATGATTTCCCCTTCCACATACATGAGTAGCAACATTTGCTTCTCAGCTTAAGACTTGAATTGCGATCATTCACAAGGTGGTATGTCTATGATGTATGTTCACCATATCCACACTTGGTCCCGCTGGTGATGTTGATGTATAGATGACCGAATAATTGAAATTACGAAAAAGGGATTTATCAGAATTGTCATCAAAATTGGAAAAAAAAAGAATATTACGCGCTGAAGCTGCGTCCATTCCAATGTTCTGTCATCGAAGTATAAAATATTATATGACATCACCCACTGCCACCAGTCTGCACGTCCTTTTGTCTTCACAGCAGTTACATTGTATATTGAAGGAAGCACCACCTTCAGGAATAGAAATTATCATTCGTTCAGATTGTAGTTGTAGTTGTTTAATAATTACACTGTCAGATATAGGAACGACCATTTGATTCTGAAGGGAAGGGGGGGGGGGTTGCTAGCACTTTTTGGAAACAAATATTCTCACCCAGAAAATGTTGCAAAATAAATAATCTGACCCTCATGGTTTCAGAAAAAATACTCTGATCCACATTTGTTCAAATTCCCAAACATGTTGGCTCGCCCCGCTTGCCATACACTGAAATAAACATCAAAGATTTACCTACCAGTTACACTGAAACAAATTTCAAAATTACAAAACAAATAAACACTGAAACACGATAAAAAAAAATTGGCTAGTTTCACTCGCCTTACATTCCAAAAACATTTCGAGCTCGCTCTGCTCGCCCTTGCATGACATTCTAGATCAAGTATTATATAGACATAGATTTTATTCTACGACATTGTATTACGATTGCGATCATAGAACTAAATAATATTATTTATTTAAACAAATATGATGATCTTAAAGTCTTGTAGGAATTTCTAAGGTACATTACACACTAACTACCTGCTTTTGTACTTAACATAGCAAACACTTTCTTGACATACCCCTCTCCCAATAATGTGCTGTAAAATCTCAATTTAGAATATACAGGTGATACATGTACATAGCATCTATGGCAAGCCAATGTGGACAAAAATTGGTATTTTCTAATATTAGAAATTCATTTTCTAATATTAGAAATTCATTTTCTAATATTAGAAATTCATTTCTTAATATTAGAAATTCATTTCTTAATATTAGAAATTCATTTTCTGATATTTGAAATTCATTTTCTAATATTTGAAATTATTTTCTAATATTAGAAATTACTTTCTAATATTAAAAATTCATTTTCTAATATGAGAAAATCATTTTCTAATATTAGAAAATCATTTTCTAATATTAGAAATTCATTTTTTAATATTAGAAAATCATTTTCAAATATTAGAAATTCATTTTTTAATATTAGAAAATATCGACTTTTTTTCTAATATTAGAAAATCATTTTCTAATATTTGAAAATCTTTTTCTAATAGTTGAAAATCTTTTTCTAATCCTGGGTCCTGTAGCATCATATCCCACTCATTCTGCTACGTCTTTTGGTACATTTTTGGACATAATAATTTTCATACATTTTGGCCATATTACATTGTTTAGACTGAGGATCACTGACGAGAAACCTGACCCGAAACGTGCATGTCTGGTCCATGCTGTAAATTTATCAGGTTTTAAATGATGCTATTGAATTGAAAGAGTTTAACATTAGAAATCATTTTCAAATATTTGAAAATGAATTTCTTATATTAGAAAATGAATTTCTAATATTAGAAAATGAATTTCTAATATTAGAAAATGAATTTCTAATATTAGAAAATGATTTTCTAATATTAGAAAATATACTGAATTTCTAATATTAGAAATGAATTTCAAATATTAGAAAATGAATTTCTAATATTAGAAAATACCTATTATTGTCCACATTGGCTTGCCATAAGCATCTGATATAGTTTAATTATAGTGCTCAGAAAGCCTTGCACTCAGTGACATACTCAGTGTGTGTGTCTTTTTCATTTGTTTTGGGAGGGGGCTTTTGTTTTGTTTTATTTTTGGGTTTTTTTTTTCTTTTACTTTTTATTGGTTTGTTTGTCTTTTTTCATGTGGTTTTTTTTTTTGCTTCTCAGGTTTGTAAGAGGTTGAAAATAAATATTCAGTCCTTATGTTATTGGGAGAAAATCTACTCTGTGTTGAAAATAAATAATCTGACCCGAAAAAATGTATCTGCTCTCCCGGAGGATCAAATGACCGTCACATAAGTAATTAAACATTAAAGTTAAGTAAATGAAGTAATATCTTAACCTGTACCTGAATCCATTCATTCGGGGTGTTGTGTAGTGATGACCAACTCCTGTTGCTGTCTAGCATATATCTATCGAAACCTAGTCTATTAATGGATGACATAGTGACATTTCATTTAGGCAAAATGCTCTCTGGTGAATCTATAAAACGTATTCAAATTATACATTTATCGGTGATTTTTTTTCTATTTCAGACCAAATTAATGGAAAATGAATTGATATCCTTGTCCCAAAATTTTACATCTTTTAAACAGGATTATAAATTGACTTAAATTTTCATTTTCTCAAATATTTAAATCATCAAAGCCTACAGATATTATATAAATATATATGCACAGCCAATGTAAGTCTCTGGGATGCTACTGTTGAAAGGAACGTGCTGCAATTTGTGTATTAACACTCGTGACGTCACAATGCATAAGATCTAAAGAAACATGCCGCGACGGCTGTTCTAACCTGCAAACTGAACCCGCGTCGAGATGAATTTTGACGTCACCCTTTTACTTAGAAAAAGCAATTTCAGAAAACAAGAATGAAACAGACAATTATGGTGCATATATATAGAATAAATGTCATAATTTGTGTTTTGTTACGGGTATGCAACACACATCAAGTGCATTTATCGCATGAAATGCGCTAACGCGCATTACATGTACGATAAATGCACTTGCTGTGTGTTGCATACCCGTAACAAAACACAATTAAGACACTTATTCTCTATATATCTATACTACTACCGGAACGAATTAGCCGATTCTTCGTCGAAACGAAGAGGACAGAGATAAAAGGTGTGTGATATGAAGATGTAGCATATGATGTGACCATGTGAATTTGATAACTGTTTAGAAGGAATTATTTCTAATTAACGTGTAATCATAAATCACGTCTCACCGTTTTCCAAAAATAAATCTGAGAAAATCTAAAGTTCAAAACCGGAGTCGGACACTTAACATTAACTTCTTACTTTCTTCTGAATTATACTCCCTTAGTAAGACGACTTCTTGCGAGACGTTTCTCGTGTTAGTTGGAATGTTAAACGTCTTTAAATTCGATAGCATCATTTAAAACCTGATAAATTTTCAGCATGGACCAGACATGCACGTTTCGGGTACTAAACCCTCGTCAGTTATCCTTAGTCTAAACAATGTAATATTGCCAAAACGTATGAAAATTATGTCCAAAAATTACCAAAAGACGTAGCAGAATGGGTGGGATATGATGCTACAGGACCCACGTTTTAGAAATTTCAAGAAATTTGGTAACAGAAAATTTCAAATGCGTTGAAGAGACAGACGATCAACCGACGTTGATCGAACTTGGCTACATGTGCCCTCGGGGACTCTTGGTCCACCAGCAGTGACACTCACCAAGTAGTTCAAATGTTAAACGTCTTTAAATTCGATAGCATCATTTAAAACCTGATAAATTTTCAGCATGGACCAGACAGCTAATTCGCCTCGACACAAAGTCAAGATTTTATTCTCGTTTTCTGAAATATACGACGTCCAATCTTTTTGGAACATTCTAGAAGTGAATGCCTTTTCCATCGAAGTCTATGGAGCATCCATCTCTGTTTAATTGCGTGCAACGTCTCTCACAACATTCACCCGGTAGTTTCATTAAAAGTTATTTACACAAAGGTTTATGGTACATGTACCGAAAAATAATAACTAGAGACAATTTTACAACGATGTCTGAAAAAAATCCAGCCACTTGAAGATTTAGGTCAAATTATCTAAACTGTGATTTTTGAATTCATGGGACCCCTTATAAATCAACATTTCATCCATAGCTAATGTTGATAATTCAACAAATAATCCATATTCAAACGGCTCATGTTTCAATTTCTTATTGATTGACCTTTTATGAGATAATTATTAAATTATTTCACGTCTTGATACTGATTTAGAGTCAATTTTTCAAAGTGGGAAACAATATTTCAAAGCATTCAGGGATTCCCCATTTAATACCTTGATACCAGAAATGCAGAATGGAAACCATAGACAAAGTAGACGCTTTACAAAGCTCTGCAAAACTTCTTATCATTAACATCATTAACAGTATCGTTATTCTTAATCGCCGATTTGAGCATCTTAATAAATGTTAAACGTCTTCAAAATCAATAACATCATTCTATAAGTTATAGGGTTTGTTCCTGTCATACTTCCTACTCAAAGTGTGTAAATTTGTGGGGGTGAGGCCGAACGCCTTACATATTTACACACCTACTTTGAGTAGGAAGTATGACAGGAATAAACCATATAACGAATTTATCATGCCGAGAACCATTTCGTAACGTTTTCTGTGTAATTTTTGACGTTTGAAAATTAAGTGACCTTCCACGGCGTCAAGGTAGGACACCACGTGACCGTAATACTGCGACATCATTGGCTGAAATAAGTACGAGGCATGATAAAAGAACATACATTTGCAGCATGGACCATACATGCACGTTTCGGGTACTTAATCTTCGTCAGTGATTGTCATTCTCAACAAGGTAATATATGGCCAAAAGGTGTGGAAGTTATTATGTCCAAACATGCACCAAAAGATGTAGCAGGATCGGTGGGATACGATGCTACATGACCTACGTTTTAGGAATTTCAAGAAATTTTGATCACAGAAATTTTTGATGCGTTAAAGATACAATCGACCGAAGTTGATGGCACTTGGCTGCATGTGCCCTCGGGGACTCCTGGTCCACCATCAGTGAAACTTTCCAAGTGGTTCAAACGTTCAACGTCTTCAAATTAAATAGCATCATTTAAGAACAGATTTTGCAGCATTGACCAGACATGCACGTTTCGGGTACTTAACCCTCGTCAGTGCTCCTCAATCTAAACAATGCAATATGGCCAATAAGTGCGAAAGTTATTATGTCCAAAAATGTACCGAAAGACGTAGCAGGATGGATGGGATATGATGCTACAGGAACCACGTTTTAGATATTTCAAGAAATTTTGATCACAGAAATTTTTGATGCGTTGAAGTTGAAGATGATCGTACTCGGCAACATATGCCGTCGGGGACTCCTAGTCCATCAACAGTGACACTCACCAAGTGGTACAAACGTTAAACGTCTTCAAATTCAATAGCATCATTTAAGAACATTTAAGCAGGATTGGTGGGATATGATACTACAGGACCCACGTTTTAGAAATTTCAAGAAATTTTGATTACAGAAAATTTTGATGCATTGAACAAACAATACTGCGGAATAATGTGAATCAGAAATTGAATAGATTACGGTCATCACCTTACCGGTGTCAATGGAAATTATTATATTATTTCAAATTCAATTGATATATTATCAAATGTTAAACGTCTTTGAATTTAATAGCATCATTTAAAACCTGATAAATTTTCAGCATGGACCAGACATGCACGTTTCGGGTTCTAAACCCTCGTCAGTGATCCTTAGTCTAAACAATGTAGTATGGCCAGAAAGTATGGAAATTATGTCCAAAAATGTACCAAAAGACGTAGCAGAATGGGTGGGATATGATGCTACAGGACCCACGTTTTAGAAATTTCAAGAAATTTTGATATCAGAAAATTTCAAATGCGTTGAAGAGACAGACGACCAACCGACGTTGATCGAACTTGGCTACATGTGCCCTCGGGGACTCTTGGTCCACCAGCAGTGACACTCACCAAGTAGTTCAAATGTTAAACGTCTTTAAATTCGATAGCATCATTTAAAACCTGATAAATTTTCAGCATGGACCAGACATGCACGTTTCGGGTACTAAACCCTCGTCAGTGATCCTTAGTCTAAACAATGTTATATTGCCAAAAAGTATGAAAATTATGTCCAAAAATTACCAAAAGACGTAGCAGAATGGGTGGGATATGATGCTACAGGACCCACGTTTTAGAAATTTCAAGAAATTTGGTAACAGAAAATTTCAAATGCGTTGAAGAGACAGACGATCAACCGACGTTGATCGAACTTGGCTACATGTGCCCTCGGGGACTCTTGGTCCACCAGCAGTGACACTCACCAAGTAGTTCAAATGTTAAACGTCTTTAAATTCGATAGCATCATTTAAAAAACCTGAAAAATCTTCAGCATGGACCAGACAGCTAATTCGCCTCGACACAAAGTCAAGATTTTATTCTCGTTTTCTGAAATATACGACGTCCAATCTTTTTGGAACATTCTAGAAGTGAATGCCTTTTCCATCGAAGTCTATGGAGCATCCATCTCTGTTTAATTGCGTGCAACGTCTCTCACAACATTCACCCGGTAGTTTCATTAAAAGTTATTTACACAAAGGTTTATGGTACATGTACCGAAAAATAATAACTAGAGACAATTTTACAACGATGTCTGAAAAAAATCCAGCCACTTGAAGATTTAGGTCAAATTATCTAAACTGTGATTTTTGAATTCATGGGACCCCTTATAAATCAACATTTCATCCATAGCTAATGTTGATAATTCAACAAATAATCCATATTCAAACGGCTCATGTTTCAATTTCTTATTGATTGACCTTTTATGAGATAATAATTAAATTATTTCACGTCTTGATACTGATTTAGAGTCAATTTTTCAAAGTGGGAAACAATATTTCAAAGCATTCAGGGATTCCCCATTTAATGCCTTGATACCAGAAATGCAGAATGGAAAACATAGACAAAGTACACGCTTTACAAAGCTCGGCAAAACTTCTTATCATTAACATCATTAACAGTATCGTTATTCTTAATCGCCGATTTGAATCTTAATAAATGTTAAACGTCTTCAAAATCAATAACATCATTCTATAAGTTATAGTGTTTGTTCCTGTCATACTTCCTACTCAAAGTGTGTAAATTTGTGGGGGTGAGGCCGAACGCCTTACATATTTACACACCTACTTTGAGTAGGAAGTATGACAGGAATAAACCATATAACGAATTTATCATGCCGAGAACCATTTCGTAACGTTTTCTGTGTAATTTTTGACGTTTGAAAATTAAGTGACCTTCCACGGCGTCAAGGTAGGACACCACGTGACCGTAATACTGCGACATCATTGGCTGAAATAAGCACGAGGCATGATAAAAGAACATACATTTGCAGCATGGACCATACATGCACGTTTCGGGTACTTAATCTTCGTCAGTGATTGTCAATCTCAACAAGGTAATATATGGCCAAAAGGTGTGGAAGTTATTATGTCCAAACATGCACCAAAAGATGTAGCAGGATCGGTGGGATACGATGCTACAGGACCTACGTTTTAGGAATTTCAAGAAATTTTGATCACAGAAATTTTTGATGCGTTAAAGATACAATCGACCGAAGTTGATGGCACTTGGCTGCATGTGCCCTCGGGGACTCCTGGTCCACCATCAGTGAAACTTTCCAAGTGGTTCAAACGTTCAACGTCTTCAAATTAAATAGCATCATTTAAGAACAGATTTTGCAGCATTGACCAGACATGCACGTTTCGGGTACTTAACCCTCGTCAGTGCTCCTCAATCTAAACAATGCAATATGGCCAATAAGTGCGAAAGTTATTATGTCCAAAAATGTACCGAAAGACGTAGCAGGATGGATGGGATATGATGCTACAGGAACCACGTTTTAGATATTTCAAGAAATTTTGATCACAGAAATTTTTGATGCGTTGAAGTTGAAGATGATCGTACTCGGCAACATATGCCGTCGGGGACTCCTAGTCCATCAACAGTGACACTCACCAAGTGGTACAAACGTTAAACGTCTTCAAATTCAATAGCATCATTTAAGAACATTTAAGCAGGATTGGTGGGATATGATACTACAGGACCCACGTTTTAGAAATTTCAAGAAATTTTGATTACAGAAAATTTTGATGCATTGAACAAACAATACTGCGGAATAATGTGAATCAGAAATTGAATAGATTACGGTCATCACCTTACCGGTGTCAATGGAAATTATTATATTATTTCAAATTCAATTGATATATTATCAAATGTTAAACGTCTTTGAATTTAATAGCATCATTTAAAACCTGATAAATTTTCAGCATGGACCAGACATGCACGTTTCGGGTTCTAAACCCTCGTCAGTGATCCTTAGTCTAAACAATGTAATATGGCCAGAAAGTATGGAAATTATGTCCAAAAATGTACCAAAAGACGTAGCAGAATGGGTGGGATATGATGCTACAGGACCCACGTTTTAGAAATTTCAAGAAATTTTGATAACAGAAAATTTCAAATGCGTTGAAGAGACAGACGACCAACCGAAGTTGATCGAACTTGGCTACATGTGCCCTCGGGGACTCTTGGTCCACCAGCAGTGACACTCACCAAGTAGTTCAAATGTTAAACGTCTTTAAATTCGATAGCATCATTTAAAACCTGATAAATTTTCAGCATGGACCAGACATGCACGTTTCGGGTACTAAACCCTCGTCAGTGATCCTTAGTCTAAACAATGTTATATTGCCAAAAAGTATGAAAATTATGTCCAAAAATTACCAAAAGACGTAGCAGAATGGGTGGGATATGATGCTACAGGACCCACGTTTTAGAAATTTCAAGAAATTTGGTAACAGAAAATTTCAAATGCGTTGAAGAGACAGACGATCAACCGACGTTGATCGAACTTGGCTACATGTGCCCTCGGGGACTCTTGGTCCACCAGCAGTGACACTCACCAAGTAGTTCAAATGTTAAACGTCTTTAAATTCGATAGCATCATTTAAAAAACCTGAAAAATCTTCAGCATGGACCAGACAGCTAATTCGCCTCGACACAAAGTCAAGATTTTATTCTCGTTTTCTGAAATATACGACGTCCAATCTTTTTGGAACATTCTAGAAGTGAATGCCTTTTCCATCGAAGTCTATGGAGCATCCATCTCTGTTTAATTGCGTGCAACGTCTCTCACAACATTCACCCGGTAGTTTCATTAAAAGTTATTTACACAAAGGTTTATGGTACATGTACCGAAAAATAATAACTAGAGACAATTTTACAACGATGTCTGAAAAAAATCCAGCCACTTGAAGATTTAGGTCAAATTATCTAAACTGTGATTTTTGAATTCATGGAACCCCTTATAAATCAACATTTCATCCATAGCTAATGTTGATAATTCAACAAATAATCCATATTCAAACGGCTCATGTTTCAATTTCTTATTGATTGACCTTTTATGAGATAATAATTAAATTATTTCACGTCTTGATACTGATTTAGAGTCAATTTTTCAAAGTGGGAAACAATATTTCAAAGCATTCAGGGATTCCCCATTTAATGCCTTGATACCAGAAATGCAGAATGGAAAACATAGACAAAGTACACGCTTTACAAAGCTCGGCAAAACTTCTTATCATTAACATCATTAACAGTATCGTTATTCTTAATCGCCGATTTGAATCTTAATAAATGTTAAACGTCTTCAAAATCAATAACATCATTCTATAAGTTATAGTGTTTGTTCCTGTCATACTTCCTACTCAAAGTGTGTAAATTTGTGGGGGTGAGGCCGAACGCCTTACATATTTACATCTACTTTGAGTAGGAAGTATGACAGGAATAAACCATATAACGAATTTATCATGCCGAGAACCATTTCGTAACGTTTTCTGTGTAATTTTTGACGTTTGAAAATTAAGTGACCTTCCACGGCGTCAAGGTAGGACACCACGTGACCGTAATACTGCGACATCATTGGCTGAAATAAGCACGAGGCATGATAAAAGAACATACATTTGCAGCATGGACCATACATGCACGTTTCGGGTACTTAATCTTCGTCAGTGATTGTCAATCTCAACAAGGTAATATATGGCCAAAAGGTGTGGAAGTTATTATGTCCAAACATGCACCAAAAGATGTAGCAGGATCGGTGGGATACGATGCTACAGGACCTACGTTTTAGGAATTTCAAGAAATTTTGATCACAGAAATTTTTGATGCGTTAAAGATACAATCGACCGAAGTTGATGGCACTTGGCTGCATGTGCCCTCGGGGACTCCTGGTCCACCATCAGTGAAACTTTCCAAGTGGTTCAAACGTTCAACGTCTTCAAATTAAATAGCATCATTTAAGAACAGATTTTGCAGCATTGACCAGACATGCACGTTTCGGGTACTTAACCCTCGTCAGTGCTCCTCAATCTAAACAATGCAATATGGCCAATAAGTGCGAAAGTTATTATGTCCAAAAATGTACCGAAAGACGTAGCAGGATGGATGGGATATGATGCTACAGGAACCACGTTTTAGATATTTCAAGAAATTTTGATCACAGAAATTTTTGATGCGTTGAAGTTGAAGATGATCGTACTTGGCAACATATGCCGTCGGGGACTCCTAGTCCATCAACAGTGACACTCACCAAGTGGTATAAACGTTAAACGTCTTCAAATTCAATTGCATCATTTAAGAACATTTAAGCAGGATTGGTGGGATATGAAACTACAGGACCCACGTTTTAGAAATTTCAAGAAATTTTGATTACATTGAACAAACAATACTGCGGAATAATGTGAATCAGAAATTAAATAGATTACGGTCATCACCTTACCGGTGTCAATGGAAATTATTATATTATTTCAAATTCAATTAGTAAATTATCAAATGTTAAACGTCTTTAAATTCAATAGCATCATTTAAAACCTGATAAATTTTCAGCATGGACCAGACATGCACGTTTCGGGTACTTAACCCTCGTCAGTGATCCTTAGTCTAAACAATGTAATATGGCCAAAAAGTATGGAAATTATGTCCAAAAATTGCCAAAAGACGTAGCAGAATGGGTGGGATATGATGCTACAGGAATCACGTTTTAGAAATTTCAAGAAATTTTGATAACAGAAAATTTCAAATGCGTTGAAGAGACAGACGACCAACCGAAGTTGATCGAACTTGGCTACATGTGCCCTCGGGGACTCTTGGTCCACCAGCAGTGACACTCACCAAGTAGTTCAAATGTTAAACGTCTTTAAATTCAATAGCATCATTTAAAACCTGATAAATTTTCAGCATTGACCAGACATGCACGTTTCGGGTACTAAACCCTCGTCAGTGATCCTTAGTCTAAACAATGTAATATGGCCAAAAAATCAGTTCCAAAAATTATGTGATGGCATCTATGCATCTGAGCAGAATCCCTATGCATTGCATATTTGAGTCATATAACGTATCCGAAAATGTCAACGTATCTCAATGACAATCTTTTCCGCGCTTGCGCGGGACCTTTTCTAGTGGAAAAAAATTAATATCACAGTAGAAAATGTACCACAGTCTTTCCTTGTACTAGACCAAGTTTTCCCAGGCAGACATGATGATGTAAGAATAGTAGTAACAGACATTGGGTAGTTTGTATAACTAAATCTGAGGACTGGAGGATCGAAGGAGTATTCCACAAGCTTGGTTACCTTCGGTCTTTCATTGGAACACTCTGTAAGTAAAAAGAAATATATAACTTAAGCTTGATGTCATATACATTGTAATTTTTAATTTTCATTCTAAATATCAGAAGAAGCTACAGCCAACCACATCACTCATTCAATATTGGAGATATTTATAAGATCTTACAATATTTTCGTTACGATCAATCAAAGAACAACCATTTATGATTTACCTTTAGAGGATAATGATCACCTTTATACTTCAATATATGACAAACTTGAAGGCTTCAACATAAAAATTACAATTCGTTTCTCAGTAAAACATCCCTCTGCCTATGGTATATATCAATATCACAATTGATTGACTCGTTAATAAAAGGAACGCTCAAGCTACAACGAATTCATTCTGCGGGCATGGCGACAAAACCAAGAAATTACTCAACCAAGGGATTATCTGTTTGCAATTTTGTCACTGCAGAAATGTTTTGGAAATATCATGATAAGTAAAATATCTCCAATAAGAGTACCCTTTGTTAACCAAAGCGGAATACACGAAGAACAAAGATCATACAAAACAACTTCAACGAGCCTAAGGGGACAACGAAACACATACCAGCACGCACTCATAACAGAGAAAGAGCGATGTGCAATTGCCACTTGCCATCTGCTTTATAGAAGTCAATTGTTCGTACAATGCAATGGAAATACAAAATGATACAACATTTCATTGTCCACCATTTTGAAGGATATATTAGGTTGGATCATCCAAAAGAACCAAAATGAGACACAATCACCAGCTGAAGGGACGTCTGTTGCTAGCAATCAGTTACGATGTCCAATGTTTTCAAACCCACCAGCACCTCCCTAGAGCAGATAAATTTACAGCATGGACCAGACATGCACGCTTCGGGTAATAAACACTCGTCAGTGATCCTCAATCCAAACAATGTAATATGACCAAAAATCTGTGAAAATTATGTACGAGTTGGAGCACTTCAATGTTCTTACATTCCCTTGGTACTTCATCGCACATCCACCGGGAATCCATGTTTCCTTATTTACATAATGTTTGAGTTTAATTTTGATTTCCTAAAGTGCCTTTGTCCATACACTATGTGTTTGACATTCATTCTCTGATTAAAGAAATTAATGTGGAAGTAAAACAAAACCCTTTTTTTTCTTCATTGTCCTAAAAAACAAACCCTCCCTCTTTTCATCCATCTTTAGATAAACTTTAGATATCTTGAAATAAATTTCGCAAGTCTCTTTTGCAGTAATATTTTCATGTATTAGAATGGAAGGGATCTATAACAAGACTCGGTTGCAACACCAAAAGCAAAACCTCAATACACCCCAAGTGAAAACACATAGAGGACATACACAATAAGAGACACAAAGGGAAAAGGAACACTAAACACGACATCAAAACTCCAAACACAAAAGCCTACACATATACCAAATGTACATGGAAATGAACAATCTGTTCCGACTTCGGACGGCCATATGCTATATAATTAGTAAATTGTGTAGTTATCCGGATTGTTTGCGCACAACACTCCCGCACAACACTCCCACTTTTCCGATTACCCAAAGGTAATCACGGGTATAGTATAAAATAACCTCTTCACTCTAAGATGACCACACAAGCAACACAGCAAAACGCAGGGACCCAAGCAACACAAAGATAAATATGTAAATACGATAGATATAAATACAAAGGGCGTGCGAAATACAATCCGTGCTCTTCCGGCTGTAGCGAGCTCATGCATGTAATCACACGAGGAGTCATACCGACATTCAGAGGACAGGTGGTCGGGACCCTGCCTTTTCTAAAAGAGGTGGTCGGGGCCCTGTCTTCTCTCATACAACCAAGGAACCATTGAAAACTTACTGAGCCATGTGTAAAACAGGAGGTCCTTATATACAATGAATTAAGATAACAACTTAAGCTATGAGAATGACCTAGTCAAACTATGTCAAATGATGAAGATCTGAAACAATAATTTATCAGAAATATGGTCTGATATGGAGGATTTTGCCTTTGCACAATCCGCCGGATAATTGAGGCCGCTTGCTTTATTAATTTCGTTGTCTTTACCTGTTCCTTGATTGTGATGTAATGGCTGTCATCATCACCAAACAAGAAATATTTACCTGAATCACCGAAGTTTTTATGGAGCTGTTGCGACGGATGTTGCATGCAATCAGGAGACGCTGAATCTCCCCGGACACCTGGTCTCTCTTCGGAACGTAATTCATTCCGAGGTTCGCAACCGTTCCAATGGAAATTCTCATGATTTTGTCTTGCTTTCTCGACTTTGAGACTGAATAATTGATACTGTAGGTACTTCTTTGGTCTTTATATGTAGTAGTTTTTTATGTTTACTCTATTTTTGTATCATTTATAAGTGTTCCGCTGTAATCACTTCAATGTTGTCTTACGGTTGGAAGGGTTGCGTACACGTTATCCGGACGCGCACACGTAATCCGAACCGTTTGCTACTAGTTAGCCAGGTGGCCGTTCTGGATCCGCACCGGTTGCTCAATGATCTCGTTTGTTTATGTGTAATATTTTGTGTTTTGATGTCGTGTTTAGTGTTTCGTCTTCCGTGTTCATTTTGGTGTATCTTGTTGTGCTTGTTGAATGATCACTCTGTATTGTTGCATATGAGTGTTTTGAGTTTTTGCTGTGGGTGCAGCAACCGAGTCTTGTTAAAAATATTATCTCTTCGGAACGTAATTCATTCCGAGGTTCGCAACCGTTCCCATGGAAATTCTCATGATTTTGTCTTGCTTTCTCGACTTTGAGAATCAAGGCAACATTGAATACTGCAGTTAAGACCTGTGGAATTATTTATTTTCCAGTAGATTCACTGGGCGGACAGACACCACACATCAAAAAAATTTGGAGATATTTCAATGTGACGTCAAAATAGAAAACATGACAACGCATAAAGTCAGTGCGGTCAAATATGACGTCACAATTAAAACGTTTTGCCATAAAATGTAATTGTCTAATGTATGTGCATTTAAAACAATCATAAATATTTTCTGTAAAATGGACTACTGACCTGTTAGACTATATCAAAGAAGATAGCTCAAGAAACATTGCCATAAGTACGAATATTTGTAGATTGGATTGCCGTTGAAAAAAGAAAAATGTTCATATGCATATGATTTTGATAAATTATTACATACCGGTTGCAATACAAACGTGGTTTCCTGTTGAAAGGGTAAAGCAAGATTCATATGACAAGCAGTCTCTGCATTGAACACTTCTCTAAATCATAGTACAAAAAATGAGAATTAATACATCTTCAAAATAAGGTCCAATAAAAATAGTTAGATCTTCAAAATAAGGTCCAATAAAAATATCTAAATGATGGCTGCTTTCATAAGAGTATAACGCTGAATAAAAATAATTGATTTTTTTCTTTGTATAATGTGAGGAACAAATTATTTTCTAAGGTCGAAGACGAACTTACTAAAAACAAATATAATATATGAATCATGATCCATGGGCTTACAAAATCCTCATCCAATTCGATACATTCTAGAACATCATTTCCAACCAATATTAATGCGGCCGGGGGGGGGGGGTGTCTGTGTATTCTTTACATGTCTGTGGTCTTTTAAAAAAGTTTGAACTTTTGCTCTTTATAATTTCATATTAGGATTTTAGGAAATAAAATTGGTAAATAACCCATTTTTTTCGTCAAAATATGCAAATTTCGAACCCCCTCTTAAAAATCTGAGGGGGAGGGGAACAGGAACCCCCCCCCCCCTCACCATTGGATCAGCGCATGAAAATATCAAACAATACAAAATGACACTTCCACAATCATGCAACGAAACACATAAGTATGCTAAGACAAAATGGACCACCTTACATATATGACTTTACATATACTAGTTTACATGTTAAAATATACCATTGAGGGAGTAAGCACTAGACTAGACCGAGACTAGACTTATTCCCCCGGGGCGAATCATCACTGTGACGTCACTAGAGTCACGTGCAGTAGCTCCGCCCCATTTCGAAGTTATTTCCCTAGGAAAATAGTCTTCCCAACTAACGCACCCTTTGCAGGGAAATAGTCTCATCAGGCGAATTACAGCTTGTCAACCTTGAATCCACGCCATAAAGCGAATGTCGCACACTGAAAACGCCGTTGCAAATTGATCTGCCCCCATTTATGTGATCTCATTCATGTTTCAATGCATATGCTTTGTAAGGTGGTCCATTTGTGCCTTTGTTTGGAGGGTTTTTTACGGTTGCAAATGGTTTTTGATTTCAGAATTCTGATTTGTGATTTCACCGCGTGGGATCGAAACGTATGGTGTTGTGATTCCCTATACAGTTTTGGGGTATTTTTCATTTTCTAAGTTATACTTTACAAAACTGATTATCCGTTGCAGTAGGACAAAGCCTAATAAATCAATCAATATCGTCTAGGTATATGTAAAGATCATAGTTTTTGCAAACACTTTAATAGTGTCTTTTTCTGACTTTAAATTTTGAGAAAATTTCAAGTGAAATTTTCTCAAAATTTAAAGTCAGAAAAAGATAATATAGTATGTCGACGACAGAAACATTCTTGATCCAGCAAACTCTCGACGTGTTTGCAACCCTATAGACTTTTCAGATATATAAACAATATGGACTTACTTATAAGGCATTGCCCTACTGCAACATCTCCATCGGTTTTGTGCAGTATCACAGAAATGATAAAAAAAAACAATCGAAAACCTCCGTCATCACAACATCATACGTTTCGATCCCACGCGGTGGTTTTGAATTTGACATTTAATCATTCTAGAGCGGCTGTTAAGAAAAATATAAAACCATAATATAATATCAGTACCATAGTGAACATTTTCTTTGTTTTGACTAGAAATATAATATTCGCACAGTTAAACTGTAGTCAGATTATCGTTTATCTAACAAATTCGTCATTATTCTATATCCTGAAATTGAAACATCTTATTGATAAGATAAATTTCTTTCTAAAAATGCAAAAATGGACCAAAAATACTTACTGATTTAATCACAGCGTAAATTCTTTCCTGATTATAACTGAATTCTGTCACACCGTCCAAGTGATGAAACGTTGACAGGTTGCATTGTAATATCTTTTTATCAAAATTGATTGACGAACAATTCATTCTTCTCTGACATTCCTTCATACATAATTGTAATTGAATTGTATCGAAATATTGAGATCTCTCAGCATTTAAAGACACACCATGAATTATCGTAAAATCAAGTTTATATGAACATACTGTATTCAATAAACAAAGGAAAAACAAAACTTCTATCATATTTGTCATTAACATCTTTACGTTACGTTATGTAAAGTCGCTGGATTTATCTTCAATATATACCTTACATGACATCCCAAGCACATCTTTGTTCCCATTCTTTCAATTACGAAGGCTGATTGATAGGTTGTGAATCTCGTATTTTATCAGACATTTTGCATTATTTTTCTTCATGGCAGTGACAGATCTGTGAACAGGAGCATTGTCCGGATGGAACAACACACTTTTAACTAGTGGGTATTTTCCCGTAACTGTGTCAGAAGTGAAGCATAGTATTTGCCATTGATTGTTTGGCCTTTCTGGAGATAATCTATCGGCAAAATACCTTCTGCAACCCAGAAAACCGAGGCTCACAACATATCAATCAGCCCTCGTAAGACTTGCAGGGTTTGAAAACAAACAAATTGTATAATGAAGACTTTTTGCATTTTTGAACTTTGATTATTCATGCAAACGCAGACAAATATTACAATGAACTTTAACTGCTTTCTAATTGCCGATTTAAAATTTTTAAGTGTGAATGACGATATATTATTTCTTATTCTTATAATTAATAGTAGATGAGGTATGAAATTGCTTTTTCGCAATAGTTTTCTATATCTTTGATGGATTCTCATAAAAGTAAAAAAAAAAACTGGATGAACCAAATACCTTAAGATTTATAACTTAATTTTTGGATTCTGAATTTAAGTTTTGTGTGTCTGACTCTCATTTTTTGAATAACATCATTGGATGAAACAGATGTACTCAATTACTTTGTAAGAATTTTCTCAAAATATGGAAAATACCGATCGTTATTTCAGGAAACTCTCTGAACTATTCAACCAAGAGCAACTGATTGATTGTATTGCTTTGTCGAATTCATTTTGCATACCTTGTACAATGTATCATACTACGAGAATATTTCTTTAAAGAATGAAGTGAATGTGATGTCCTATATGAGCAACAAAGACCTGGTGTTGTTTATATCCTGTATAACGAAAAACAACTGTGTTTTTCCCTGAGGGCACATGTAGCCAAGTTGCTTAAGCTGTATAACGAAAAACAACTGTGTTTTTCCCTGAGGGCACATGTAGCCAAGATGTTTATGCTGTATAACGAAAAACAACTGTGTTTTTCCCTGAGGGCACATGTAGCCAAGTTGCTTAAGCTGTATAACGAAAAACAACTGTATTTTCCCTTAGGGCACATGTAGCCAAGTTGCTTATGCTGTATAACGAAAAACAACTGTGTTTTCCCTTAGGGCACATGTAGCCAAGTTGCTTAAGCTGTATAACGAAAAACAACTGTGTTTTTTCCTTGAGGGTACATGTAGCCAAGTTGCTTATGCTGTATAACGAAAAACAACTGTGTTTTCCCTTAGGGCACATGTAGCCAAGTTGCTTATGCTGTATAACGAAAAACAACTGTGTTTTGCCCTGAGGGCACATATGTAGCCAAGTTCGATCAACTTCGGTTGATCGTTTCTTCAACGCATTCAAAAATTTCTGTTATAAAAATTTCTTGAAATTTCTAAAATATTGGTACTGTAGCATCATACCCCATCCATCCTTTTACGTCTTTTTATACATTTTGGACATAATAACAATCACACTCTTTGAACATATTACATTGTTTAGATTGAGGATCACGGACGAGCGTAAAGTACACGAAATGTGCATCATGCTGCAAATGTATCTGTTCTTAAATGATTCTATTGAAGCTGAAAACGTTTAAAATTTGTACCACTTGATGAGTGTCAATGCTGGTGGATCAGGAGTCCCCGAGGGCACCGATTCGATCAACTTCGGTTGATCATTTCTTCGACACATTCGAAAATTTCTGTTATCAAAATTTCTTGAAATTTTTAAAACATGGGTTCTGTAGCATCATATCCAACAACCCTGTTACGTCTTTTGGTACATTTTTGGACATAATAACTTCCACACTCTTTGAGCATATTACATAGTACCCGAAACGTGCATGTCTGGTCCATGTTGCAAATTGATCTGTTCTTTAAAAATGATGCTATTAAATTTGAAGACGTTTAACAGTTGACAAGGGTTTTTTTCTGATATGGAAAATTGAAAAATTAAACTTACATAGTAATATGAAAGGCAGATCAAGCCTCAATCGAAATACCGTATCAATCGCTCTGAGGTCATCAGATGATATTATGCATTGTATTAAAACGATCTACAATTTAATACCTGCACTTTTTCCGGTGTTGCTAATGCTAGGTTTACACTTAGCCACGATCGCCCCGATTGCCCCGATTGAGGTGAATCGTAGAGATCGTAAGAGAGCGTGGGGTTGAATCGTGGCGATCGTAAGAGAGCGTGGTGGAATCGTGATGATCGTAGGAGATCGCAGAGATCGTGGCAAAATTTTTGATTCTCAAAAAATTTGCTACGATTGTCCCGATTTATCCTTACATCGTGAGAGAGCGTAGGAGAGCGTAGTGAACGTGATGGAGCGTAGTAGAGCGTAACAGATCTTGACAAAGCGCAACAGATCGTAATATGCGATCGTAGGAGATCTTGGTGAAACACGTTCTCCTACGATCCACTACGATTTCACTCACGCTCTTTGACGATTTGTTACGGTTTCCACGATTCAGTCCACGATCTACAAGATTCGTTGCGATTCCAATATTTCTATAATGAAAATAATAATAAGACAACCCGTTTTTTGATGGATTTCAAGTGTTTTTAACATCCGCAACATTTTGCGGTCATGATAATCAGTGAGGTGCTGCATTAATTGTCTTCGAACGAATTAAATATATATACACGCAATCAAAGATTTGAATTGCTCAAGAAAAAATGTAAACTTTAATAATCGATATAAGAAAGATCAAATAAGGTTCATCAATGCCATTTC
The DNA here is from genome assembly GCA_033119305.1 of Pinctada imbricata. NCBI lineage: Eukaryota > Metazoa > Mollusca > Bivalvia > Pterioida > Pteriidae > Pinctada > Pinctada imbricata. The sequence goes on from VSWD01000007.1 coordinate 23,534,568, forward strand.
CTGCGTTTTGCGATATAGAATATTCATCTCCTGGATATTAAGCTTAATCTTGTTCGGATATTGCAAGTGGTATTGAAACTGGTTGTCTATTTCATATCAAATCGTGTTAAATCGCGGCAAATCGTAGTCCTGCATCGTAACAGATCGCAACAAAACTTGATAAGCGTAGGGAACCGTGATAGAGCGTGACAAAGCGTAATAGCTCATCTTATTAATCGTAAGGGAACGTAACGAAGCTTGAGAGAACGGGATGCAAATCGTAACAGATCTTATCTACAATCGTAACAAATCGCTACAGAGCGTGATGGGGCGTCGGAGAGCGTGCGAAGACTAACTTAATTTATAGAATCGTGGAGCTCCACGATTTTGCTCAATCGTGGACATCGTAGGGCATCGTGGCTAAGTGTAAACCTAGCATAACTGACGATCTGTTAAGACATCCACAATCACAATCTCGTCGGAGAAATCCGGGTTCTGATGAAATAAAAATGGGAGACTTTCATTCATAATCTGCACAAAGGAAAGAAGGGGATCTCCAACCTGACTCGGTTGTAGTACCCACAGCAAAGCACCAAAATACCCAATACGAAAAGTCATAGTAGACAAGCACAGGAAGAGACGTAAAAGAGAAATAAGACATAAAAACATGGAACACATAAACCGACAAGACAAGTGGTCAATCGGTGCCGACGGTCATCTGCCATGCAAAAAGCAAATGTTGTGGTTATCAAGATTACGTGCGCACAACCCTGTAGCATCCACTTTTCCGGTTACCAAAAGGTCTCGAAGAACGCACAATTGTAGTGTAAAATAACTTCCTCACTGTAAAATGACCATACAAACAAATTAAGATAGCATAATGCATGGTCCCAAGGAACACAAAGATGGATTATGTAAATGGATATAGAAATACAGTACGTGATCTGCCGGCTGTACATAGTGATGATAAATATGGACAATGACCATATCCCAATACACAGTACAATATCGATAATTCAGAAAATCATAAACCGAAGGCATACAAATTCAGGAACCAACATAAACAAACAAAAACCTCTACCACATGAAAGAAGCGAACCCCCAATATGGGAGTGAGACCAGGTGCCCAAGAAGAGTCAGCATCTCCTGCTTGCATGCAACACTAATCGTTTCAATTTGGCAGAAATATCACATCCGGTTACTTCCATTTCGGAAGATTCAAGCTCATGCATGGTATCACTCGAGGAGTCCGATCGACGTTCAGAGAAGACAGGTGGTCGAGGTCCTACATGTCTCTTCTAAAGAGGTTTGGACATGGCCCGTCATAGAGTCAGTCAGATGCAATTCTTATGAATGTGTTGATTCGAGGCTGTAGATCGGTCAAGAACCAAACCAAGTGTCCATCTGGTGACAGCAGGATCATATCCACGGTATGAAAAGGGTTTGATGATTCTGACGCAATGTTGATGGTAATTCTGTCCTTGGTCCTTCTCATTTTGTTTATTGTGTCTCCATAAAAGACAGGTTGTGAAATACCCATGATTGTAATATACTCTGTTGCTTGTATAGGTATGAATTTCAAAAGAAGCTGGCAATAATTTTAGTAAAATTTCTCAAAAGTACTAGTTTATGAAAGCGAAATCATCGACCGAAAAGTTTCTTGGCAATTTGTAAATTTTGACGATGAAAATCCAAAGCATAA